>JARKHS020023654.1:0-35053 GCA_030143305.2 Amblyomma americanum
GTTTGTCCTGCCAAAATTCGTAACACTATATAAATTTCGTAAAAAATCTCGTGATGGAGATGCTAAATTTAGTCAGCGAAAGAACGGCAACTACAGTCGAACCTCGTTATAACGAACACTGATATAGCGAATTATCGGTTATAGCGAACTAATTACGAATTTTGGTTGGTCATGCTTCATTTCAGTGACATTTATTCTTTTATAACGAAACCGAAAACGCGAGATCCGCCGCGATATCGGCTGTAACGAAGAAATATTTGGTTTACACGAGGCTCAGAACTTGAAAGTAGCATAAAAAAAAACAAAAACCAAAATGAAAATCGAAGGCCGATACACAGCTGAATTTTTTTTTTTATCGTTTGAAAAAGTTTTGCCGTCTGGCACAAAAATCGCGTTTGGATGGTCGCGCCACCTGTGAACAGAGCGCGAAAACTCTGAAAGCTCATGACATGACAGAGGGCCGAAAGGCGGCGCCACTTGTCCAGCGGTAAAGAAAGGCAAGCGCAGCAACATTGGCAACTTTGAGGCCGGCGTTCTGACATCAGCACAGCGGCCAGTCTTGTTGTTGCAGCGCTCGAAATGGCATCGAAGAGGAAAGCGATCTCGCTCCAGACAAAGCTGCAGATACTGAGAGCTGTGGACAGTGGCCGCAAGAAAAAGGATATTGCTTCGGAATTCGCCGTTCCTCCAAGTACATTATCCACCATTTTGGCCACTAGAAAGAAGATTGAGGGCAACACCGAGGACGCCATAAAAGCCGACCGTAAACGAGTTAGGCCTTGCCATCACCCGGACGTGGAAGCGGCTTTGCTTTCTTGGTTTAAAGATGTGAGGGCGCGAAATTTGCCGGTGTCGGGAGCACTTCTTCAACGGAAGGCCCACAGCCTGGCCTGCGTACTGGGGCATGACGATTTCTGTGCAAGCAGCGGTTGGCTGCAACGTTTCAAAGATAGGCACGAGATCGCGTGCCACACTTTGTCTGGCGAAGGGTCCGCTGTCGACATGGAGACATGTCAAACGTGGCTGGAGAATTTTCGTCCTCTGGTCCAGGAGTACGACGAGTGCGACGTATACAACGTCGACGAAACCGGCGTGTTTTTCAAGTTGTTGCCAGAGCGGTCACTGGCGATGAAGAACGAGACCTGCCATGGGGGCAAGAAAAACAAAGACCGGGTGACTGTCGTCGTTGCCGTGAACATGGACGGCTCCGACAAAAGACGGCTCACCGTCATCGGCAAGTCGGCACATCCGAGGTGCCTGAAAGGCGTCCGGAATTTGCAGGTTCAATACACGTCGAACAAAAAAGCGTGGATGACGACCAAGCTTTTCGAGGACTGGCTGAGAGCGTTCGACCAGGACATGGAGAGGCAGCACAGGAAGGTCCTGTTGCTTTTGGACAACTGTTCGGCGCATAAAGTTTCGGTCGTGCTGAAGGCAGTTCGCTTGCAGTTTTTGCCACCGAACGCAACTTCTGATTTGCAGCCTTTAGACAATGGCATTATTCGTTCGCTTAAGTGCAATTATAGGAAGTGTTTGGTGACGCAACTGGTGTTTGACATCGATCGACATAGATCGACAACAATAAACATCAAGACGACACTCGAAATGTTGTACGGGTCGTGGAATGAGGTGAGGCAGTCGACAATAAGGAACTGTTTCGCGGATGCCGGTTTTGTTCTGCCTGCCGACGAAGAAGAAGTGCAGCCCGAAGACCAGGCAGAGCTGGACAGAACTTGGGATCGGCTGGCAGTCCCAGGCGTCGAATTCGACGATTTCGTTTCGGCCGATGAGAACTTGGCCGTGGCGCCCGAGCTGACGGATCAAGAAATTGTGGATCGCGTTTTGTTGCCCGAGGATGACAGCAGCAGCGACAGCGGTGAGAGTGAACGGGATGAACCAACGATGAGCAGTGCGGATGCCGCGGACATGGCCAGGAGGCTGAAAGGATATTTGGAAAAACTCCCGACGACGAAAACTGCTGACGTAGAAAAGGCCCTCTTGAGCATGGACAATGTCATCATCATCATCATCATCATCAGCCCTACTACACCCACTGCAGGGCAAAGGCCTCTTCCATGTCTCTCCAATTAACCCTATCCTTTGCCAGCTGCATCCACCCTTTGCCTGCAAACTTCTTAATCTCATCCGCCCATCTAACCTTCTGCCGCCCCCTGCTACGCTTACTTTCTCTTGGAACCCACTCCGTTACCCTTAAAGACCAGCGGTTATCTTGCCTTCGCATTACATGCCCTGCCCAAGCCCATTTCTTTCTCTTGATTTCGACTAGGATGTCATTAACCCGTGTTTGTTCCCTCACCCACTCTGCCCGCTTCCGATCTCTTAATGTTACACCTATCATTTTTCTTTCCATGGCTCGCTGCGTTGTCCTTAACTTAAGCTGAACTCTTTTCGTTAGCCTCCACGTTTCTGCCCCGTAGGTGAGTACCGGTAAGATTATGCTGTTGTACACTTTCCTCTTGAGGGAAATTGGTAAACTGCCACTCATGATCTGCGAGAATTTGCCATATGCGCTCCACCCCATTCTTATCCTTCTAGTTATCTCCCTTTCATGATCCAGATCAGCTGTCACTACCTGCCCTAAGTAGACGTATTCCGGCACAATTTCTAGGCTCTCGCTGCCAATTGTGAACTGTTGTTCCCTTGCTAGGCTGTTGAACATTACCTTGGTTTTCTGCATGTTAATTTTTAGACCCATCGATCTGCTCTGCCTTTCTAACTCGTTGATCATGATTTGCAGTTCACTTCCTGAGTGACTCAGCAAGGCAATGTCATCAGCAAATCTCAGATTATTTAGGTATTCTCCATTTATTCTTATTCCCAACTGTTCCCAATTCAGGCCTCGAAATACCTCCTGCAAACATGCGGTGAACAGCATTGGCGAGATCGTGTCTCCTTGCCTGACGCCCTTCCTTATTGGAATTTTATTGCTGACTTTATGGAGCACTATAGTAGCTGTGCAGTTGCTATATATATCTTCAGACCTGCGTCAGACCTGTGACGCAGCGGAGGGTGCTAAGAATGGACAATGTAGAAAACTTCATTCTGCGCAGCGCTGTGAAAAGCCACCAGACGAAGATAACATCTTTCTTCAAATGAACGAATGCAAACCTGTTTGGCTGATCCCGGGCTGGCGTTGCATATGTCTCCTCGCCCAACGCCGCCTCTCCTCCTTCTCTTCTCGCCCAACGCCCCCTCTCCTCCTCCTCCTCTTCTCTCAAAGCTGCTTTGGCAGCTTTTTTTTTTCAACGGTCCCTCTCGGGGCCACATATCGCGCTTCGGCAGAGCACGCAGGCGCGATGGTTCCCGCTGTGTCTCACTCGAGTTCCTCTCTCTACACCAAGTCGCCTATGCGCAGACACATGGTGCAGTCGTTTCGCGCCACGCACTTTCACGTGCGCGGCGACGTAAGAACAGTCGTGTCAACCTTCCCATATTCCGGCCTATTTTGATTGAATGCCACAAGGAGACAGGTAAGGATTACCACGTTTGTAGTGGGTTCAAAGCCAAGTATATAATGCATTTTAGTGTCTAGAATATTTGCGCGAGCCAAATTACGAATTTGTCACAGCCGATATTTATGTCTACTGTTACAACGAATATCGGATATATAACGAACTGATTTACGGTCCCGATGCTACTGCGTTATAACGAGGTTCGACTAGGAGAGACCTTTACCGTAGTTTTAGCACCATTTCGAAAGCGCTCGCTGCGATTGCGGAGGCTGCAAAAAATCAAGCAGCAAACGCCAGTTAAGTTGGCTTTGCTGCACAGCACCGCAGCACATGGCGGCGGCAGGTCAAATGCCAGCTATGGTGGCCTCTTCATATTTCATATTACAGCAATGTCATGTAAAAGCACACCCGGACGAAAGCTATCGGCTTTTTCACCGCTGCCGCTCCGTGTCAGTCGACGTGGGCAGAGGATGGCTGCTGGAAAGCCACAGCAGCTGACTGTGTTGCTGGTTTCGGGGCACTGTCGACGGGTGCGAGAGGCGCGACCTTCCAGGCTAGCAGCTGTTCTCGCCGCTATATCATCTGTGGTGCTGTTGGCAAATGCGAGATAAAGCGTGAACTGTGGCGTGAACGCTTGCTCCTCCAAGTCACCCGTGGAGTGAGTCAAAGCCTGCCGCCTGCCATGCGAACGGGCACAGCTTTGCATTCGGCAGTTCGATATATCCTTTTTATGGCAAACCGCTTTCGATATATGAAGTCAAAAATACATGTGTTTGTAAAAAAATATTTAGGAACAGTTCTATATAGCCAATAATTCTTAACATCCGCGTTCGTTGTAACGAGGTTCGACTGTACTCTGTTTTCAAACATTAACTCCTGTAGCCAAGTGGCTGTGAAACTTGTTCTTAAGAAGGTCTGAAACAGCAGTGTTGAATCACTGGTGTGCAGATTTATAAACCCAGTGTTGTAGGCAGTTAAATAGCGCTGGGGCGCAGCCATGGGCTCTCTTGTAGAAGTCCATGCAAATGAACTGGCCATTTTTCTTCAACAGTGGGAGTTGGTGCTGAGCTGTCGGTTGCAAAAGATTTCACACTTGTGCCCACTACCCTTGTCTGGGTTTTAAAATTTCCGTTCTACCACCCATGCACTTTCCCTCTCTGCTGCAGCAATCCCAGATGCAGTGCAAGGAGGGGAGGATGTTACGGTGCGAAAGAGGAAGCGCTCTTTGAGCCTGGACTCGCTGCCTTCTGTGCCCACAACCAGCAGTGTAACTGTTCCTGCGACCGTTGCCGCCTCACCCGTTTGTACCACTGCCCCCACCACCACTGTCGCTGCTGCCCCTTCTGCTCCTGCCCCTGCTGCCGCTGCTGCTGCCACTGCTGCCACTGCTGCTGCTGCTGCCACCACTGCCTCCACGGCTTCATTTTCGCGAGCGACCACCAGCAATGGTCCCATTGTGACCAAGGTGGTCGTCCCAGCGCCAGCTGTTAGTGTCGCAGCAGCCGTCACCATGTCCGCCTCGCCTGTTGTGACAACCAAGGTGGTCAGTCTTCCAGCCGTGTCTGCTGCGCCGGTCAGGGTATCCCTGGGGTCGGCGCCTCACAAGACCACCACTGTACCAGTGTGCTCACAAAAGGTGGGCCGGTGGTTCTTTTCTCTACCGCCACTCCTTGTGGCTGGTGCCAATGAGTTGTCGAGATGAGAGTTTTGTTTTCAGCAAGTGTCTGCTTCAGTTTACGTCTGCTGCCTAGTTTTTCTTGCCTGTAATCTTCGATGCTGTTTATGCTCAGTAATTTAATTTTGTGTTGTCATTATGGGTGCGGCCTTGGCGTGTAGTGCCGGTGGCTCCGTGTGCTCAGTGCTGCAAATACTACAGTCAAGCCCTGCTACAACAAATGCCACTGCTATGAAGTACTGCATTTCTGATTCCTTATCAGCTAACCACAAAATGTAATGCAACAGCTTTCGCCCTGCAAAATAAGTTTCAGAGCAGTGTGTCGCTTCAAAAAAGTCTTTGCAAAGTAAAATTGAATAAGAGAATTATTCCATCACCTAAGATGTTTTAAAGGGCTTTGCCGACAACCCGTTATGGGTGAAAGCATGATCAGTGCTTAATGCAAGCGTTGACATGTTCTAGTGCAGTAGGAGCCCATTGATATGTTCCTGGTGCATATGCTCAAAATTGTCAGCAGTAAAAATGTCTCAATGGGAAAAACTCTTTTTCTTCTGGAATGCGTTCCCGGAAGGTACCATTTCTCAGGATGTACATCCAAATTTTGTCAGATAGGGATCGTATGATACGCTCAGTGACAGTCCGATAGTGCACGGACTCGTGAGCAGGCCGAGCCCAAGGATCACATGGTTCTAGCAGAGCGCGATACTATAGCACTTAGCCACCAGACCAACTACTCTCCAGAGCATCATTGCAATGGGGCGAAGCATTCAATACGCAGCAACAGTGAAGAGGTCTCGGCTACTTTTGCCCTAGCCATCACCGTTATGAGTATGTTGCAAAGTTCCTTTCCTGCTTAGGACAATGCAGATGCTGACAGAAGTCTGCAATTATCGAGGTTGTGACTACCGTATTTACACGATTGTAAGTCAACCTTTTTTTTGAAATTTAAAATTCCGAAGTGGGGGGGTCGACTTACAATCGAAACGAAACCTTGAACTGCCAATAAAAGCAAGAAAAACAATCTATCAGGGACGCTACTGCGATGTTAGAAGTTTTTGTTTGCTCTACGGCTCCAAGCGTAGCATTCGGGTATTCCGCGGGCTTTTTGGCCAGGATTTTTTATTTTTTTATTTTTGCTGCGCACACCGTTACCCACCGCGATGGTTCAGTGCTACTGAGCAGGAAGGATACCAGGGTTAGAACCCGACTGCGGCGGCAGCGTTTCGATGGAAGCGAAACCCAAAGGCGCCCGTGTGCTGTGCGATGTCAGTACAGCAGGTTAAAGATCCCCAGGTGATCGAAATTATTCGGGAGCCCTCCACTACGGCCCTTGTTCTTCCTTTCTTCTTTCACTCCCTCCTTTATCTCTTCTCTTATAACTGGGTTTCCGCCGATATTTGAGACAAATACTGCACCACTTCCTTTCCCCCAAAACCAATTTCATTTCATTTCACTCCTGTGAAGGGCCGCTGTCCCGCTGTTCCAATCGTGGAGTCTGCGCCAGCGCCCGGGAGTGTCGCTAGCTGATGGAAGAGCCGCTACAGTCAAAACTCGATTTAACGAAGGTATCCTAATTCCCCCTCAGACGCCCATAGGGTTCAATGCTTTGACTAACCCGAAATAACGAAACCGATTCCGTGATCTGTCCCGATTTAACGAACCTTTTTTCGAGAAATAAAGGTGAAAAAGTGTTAATTTTTGGTCTATTTTGTAGACAGCACCCCAAAATTTATTGATTGCGAGTCAGCGGTAACAGCGCGGAGCATCTTCATCCCGTCGCTTTTTTCAAACTGCGCGGCGCAAAACGAGTTTTGAGTCGAGCTCACGAGATGGCGCTAGCAGTAAAAAAGTTTCGTGCCACATTTCATAGATGGCGCTGTTGCAGTTCGCGTGTTTTTTTTGTGTGTGTTTGTGTGTTGTGCTCTGTGTTCGCTCTTGTGCTGATTTCCCCGTGCCTTTGAACGCACGTCTTTGTCAAGCTCAGCTTGTTAGGCCTCCATCAGTCTAGCCTTGCTATCGTGAACGCGGACGTGGTGTGTGCGAGCAAGCGCGCTGCTAACCCTCCTGACTAGCAGATGGAGCCCTGCAAGAAACGAAAAAGGCTTACCCTGGACGAGAAAGCGGACATAATTCGTGCTGTGACAAGTGGACAGAAGAAATGTGACGTGGCTGCATCACATGGCATTCCAGCGAGTACTCTCTCCACAATATTGAAAGGGAAAGATGACATCCTCCGCGCCACTTCGTCGGGGAATCTCTCGCGCAAAAAAACGCTGAAGACCACTCCTCAAAGCAAAATGGAAGAGGCCCTCTTCGCCTGGTTTATGGATTTGCGGGCGAAGAATAGTATTCCCGTGAGTGGAGACCTGCTCCAACAAAAAGCTCGCTCTTTCGCGTGCTTGCTGGGCGACAACGAGTTCAAGGCAAGTCCCGGCTGGCTGTCGCGCTTCAAAGAACGACACGGCATCGTCGGGAAAGTGCTTAGCGGTGAAGCGAGCAGCGTAAGCATGGCTGTAGTCGGCGACTGGCAGTCTGAAAACGTGCCCGACATTCTGGGAAAATATGCCCCCAGCGACGTCTACAACGCCGACGAGAGCGGTCTATTCTACCAAGTGCTGCCTAAAAAAACACTCGCCCTGAAGGGGCAGGCGTGCCACGGCGGCAAACACAGCAAACAAAGGCTGACTCTTTTGCTGTGCGTCAACATGGACGGCACCGACAAACGAGACCCGCTTGTCATCGGAAAGAGTGCGAGGCCGCGCTGTTTTAAAGGCACCAAAAAGCTTCCTGTGAAGTACGTTGCCAATTCAAAGGCGTGGATGTCGCGTGCCATTTTCGCTACATGGCTGAAGGAATTTGACAGCGACATGTGTCGCCAGAAAAGGAAAGTGTGCGTGTTGCTGGATAACTGCACGGCCCACTACGTTGCAGAGGTCGAGCTGACCAGCGTGGAGCTCCGCTACTTCCCCCCAAACGCATCCGTGGTTCAGCCCTTGGATCAAGGGATAATTAATAGCGTGAAGTGCGCATACAAGCGTCGAGTCGTCGACAGAGTGCTCCTCAACCTGGAGCTGAAGCGCGAGACGAAAATAGATATTTTTATGGCGGTTGAGATGGTGGCGGCGGCTTGGAGAGCATTGAGGCCATCGATAATTGTCAACTGCTTCAGGACTGCCGGTTTCGGTACACTAGGCCCTGAAACTGCCGAAGCTTGTCCGGACTGCGCGAGCGCCGTGCATGAGGATGAAGATGCCTGGGAACACCTTCGCTCAGTGGATGAAGTGCCCACAGGCATAAGTTTCTCAGACTACGTGAACGCCGACGCAAACGCAGTCACAACGGAAGTTTTGACTGATGCCGATATGTTGCGGCTTGTAGGAAGCGTGGAGGGAGTGACGGCTGAAGACGCTGCCGACGACCCTGCAGGTGCCGAAGCTCCCGTGCCGACACCAGGTCAGGTGATGGATGCTCTCGATCTGCTGCGACATTTTGCCGGCGCACACGAGGGGACGGAAGACGCGCTGGACGCACTTCAGACCTACGAGAAATCGGTGCGGCCGTTGCTCACAAAGTGCACGCAGGCAAAGATCACCGACTTCTTTGGCGGAAAATAAATTTGTAGTCCCCTCGGGCCTTTCTTGTCGAGTAAGAATTTTTGTTGTTTCTTTTCATACGCGCTAGCGGCGCCGGTCGTGGTGTTGGCGCTACCCACTCGAAAGTAGCGCGGGGGGTCATGACGATGACCATACGGACCCCCAAAGATTGCGCTAGTTGTATGATTACCAACTTTGGCGCCAATTTGTCATTAGCTGTGTGGCTTGCCGTCCCGTCGGCGGTATTTAGGGAAGATTGTTGCGCCGCTAGCCGAACCGTCCTTTGGGTCGGTGCTACCGGCGTGAATTCGTCACGCGCGAGTGCGACGAAAAGTGAAAATGGTACGTGCTAACCGATAGGACCGCGATAAGCTGGTACGGTTTATGCGGATGCAAAATGCATTATGTTCAATGGGTGCTCAGTCGGGGACTTGACTTTACTGCTTTTAAAACGAAAGTACTGTTTAAGCGGGTACGTTTTAACGAGGTTTTACTGTAATCGAATGTACTGAATTATGTGCCCAAGAAATGCCTCATTCAATTTAACGAAGTTCTCGATTTAACGAAATAATTCACGGCTCCCCTCAACTTCGTTAAATCGAGTTTTAACTGTATTTCAGTTGGTTGCGCAATACATAACAGCGGCGCTTCTGGGGAATGCCGATGTTTGCTGGAAGAGCCGGCGCCCTGACACCGATCACTCTTTGTTTGGTGGTGCTTGGAGTTGGTGCTTTTGACTTGACTGCTTCGCCATGAGCTCTCCAGGCTCGAAAAGCATTCGACGCTCATTCACTGCAGCGTTCAAGAGGGAGGCCATCATTTACGCCGAAGAAAGCAACAACTGCGCGGCGGGCCGCAAGTTCGATGTTTCTGATTTATTGGTTGGTTCGGGAGTGGCGGAAGCAGCGAGACAAAATTTTCGATTGCGACTCCAAGCGAAGAGGTTTCCGCGGGCCGAAGTCGGGACGCTTTCTGGAGGTCAAGCTTGCAGCGTATGTCACCGAAATATGTGATCGGTCGCTTCCAGTGACATGCGAAATGATCACGCAACAAGCCCGAGTCTTTGCTGCGGAAGCTTGAATACTCCGAACAGACTTCAAAGCCAGCAGGGCTTGGGCTTCGAAATTTATGAAGAGGGCTGGCTTCTCTCTTCGTCGGCGTACTAGTGTATGCCAGAAGCTGCCTGCTGCTTACGAGGAGACAGTTCTTGCCTTCCGTAGACACTACCTCAAGCTCTGCGACTCGCGGCGATACCTGCTCAGCCAAATCGGCAATGCGGACCAGACTCCCGTCTACTTCGACATGACGAGCAACACAACAGTGAGCATGAGGGGAGCTCGCGAGGTTAAGCTTCTCACGACAGGAAACGAGAAACTTCGGTTCACTGTTATGCTATCATGCTTGGCAGATGGCACAAAGCTCCGACCGTACATCATCTTCAAAAGAAAAACTATGCCAAAGGAAATGTCCCCGAACGGTGTGATTGTGCGAGTGAACGAAAAAGGCTTTATGGCGGACGACATAGTTATTGATTGGTACCGTCGGGTGTGGCTTTTGAGGCCAGGGGCGTCCCTCAAAAATCGCAATCCGAACCTCCTCGTGCTGGGCTCATTTCGCGGCCACCATTTCGCGAAAGTGAAGGCAGAGCTCCGAAAAGAAGATACAGATATGCTGGTGATTCCCGGCGGTCTGATGGGGCAGCTGCAGCCGCTACACGTTGGCATTAACAAGCCATTCAAGGACTTGCTCCGGCGTGAGTACAACGAGTGGCTGGCAGCAGAAGGGCGGGAACTTACGCCAACGGGGCGCGTGAAGAGAGCCTCCCTGGTGGCTGTGTGCTGGTGGGTGATTTCCGCTTGGGCGGCCGTTCCACGCGATGTCGTGGTGCGGTCATTTAGGAAGTGCGGGCTTTCCATGGAGGACGATGTGCTGTGGGATCGCAGCGGCGACAATGACGACGACGACAGCAGTACCACTGAAGATGACTCAAGTGAGGATGAATAGCCCATCTATGCAATAAATTTTTGTTTTTGATGCGCTCCACCGGTGTTTTTTTTTTCGGACATGCGATTGGGGGGGTCGACTTACATTCGCGTCAACTTCTTTTTTTTTTTTTCGGACATGCGATTTTGGGGGGTTGACTTACATTCGAGTCGACTTACAATCGTGTAAATACGGTATATGGTTGCAGTTGCAGCTGTAAAGCATTTTGAGAATTGCGCTGTGGCCCTCGTCAAGACGACCTCAGCAGCCAAGTCTCACAGATTTTTGGAAACAAACATTCCTATTTCATGCACTATGTAATCCAGTCTGTTACCTGAGGGTAGTCTATGTGTGTTGTGCTTTTATGATGTCTAGTCTGTCATTATTCTCAGCTAATTTCGCAGCAACAACTTATCTCTGCTCAGGTGTTTGTCCTGTGCATTTTGTTGCAATGCGATGCGCCCCTCTTATAGTAATCTCTTGGAAGGGGAGAAATGTGAAAGGATGAATGGGCTCTGAGGAATCTACTCGTGTTTGCCTTCCGTTGTTGATCATTGTTTGCGTGTTTCTTGGCACTCTGACGTTGTTAGCGTTGGCTGCTGCAGGTCATCCTTGTGTCAACGACAGCGGCCCCTGGCCCACTGCCCTCTTCACACCTTTCTCAGCCTGTGCTGAGTGTGCCCGTGGTGAAGACTGTGTCAGCTCCAGGTGCTGTGCCACTCATGCACCAGGGCAAGGCACCGCCGACAGTCATGGGCCTGCAGGTTTCCTCTTCGGCCAGCCCATCCGCCTCCTCCTCGTCACCTTCCCCTGCAGCAGCACCAGCTCTGACAAGCATCGCATCCACTGTTACTGCTCCAGGTATGCACATGGCTTGTGGCTGCTACATCTTCAGCCATGTCACACTGCTGCAGTGTGTAGATTTGTGTTCAAGCTTGATGAAGAGCTATTTTCAGTTAGGGCTGCCCCTCGACACAGTTGCAGTAAGTTGGGTCCAACAACAGAGCTCTGCTGATTGGCGGTTTGTACTGTTGCTCTTTATGAGGCAAGTGACTGCATACGCTTTTTACTGCATTAGTAGTATAGCCCTCATTCGGTGAAATGCCACTGTCCGTATGTCCAAAGCCTCCACCCATCATCCACCAACCCGCCTACACCCTCTGGCCAGTCCTCCAGAAACCCCCACCCACCAGAAGCCCACATAGTACAGTAGAACCCCTCTATAGTAAAGTAGCTCGGACCAGTAAAAATCTTTACTGTATCAGGGTCTTTACTATATCAATTGTTGGTGATGGCAGGGTTCCGACTTTGCTCTCTGGCTGCTTACTAAGCACGAAGTGTTTGTTTATAATAGAAACACTCAGAAATGCCCTACAGCCTGCTCTTATGTGATAATTGTTTATTTTAAGTTATCACATGTTGCCACGTTTTCGACTAGTTTACGTTTTATGGAAGTACCGCATTTACACAAACACAACATGGCTACGAAAATAAAGTGATTCCATGTGAAAAACCAAAGCTTCGCATGATCACCGCGTCGTCTTCCGTTGCCTCAGTGTCATTTAGGAGGCAATAGCTAAGAAACGCGCGCAATACAGTCAAGCGCAGCAAAACCTCCCATGCAGTGCTACCACGCCTCTGCTTCTTGCCGCCGCTTCCCCATGCTTTGCACTGCTGTGCTACGAACGCATGCCCTTTACTTGCCTTTTCTACTGCTCACTGCACTTTTACCGGCTTTTTTCTCAGTGACTTACGCCGCCTCCTTTCTACGCTCATAGTCACCTTTACTTTTTCCGTGCACGCCGCGCACTTTTGCCTCACGGCCTCGAGGGTTTCAAAAAGGTGGCTTTTCCTCGCGGCTCTCAGTTTGGTGGCGAAGCCGCATTAAAGAGCGCAGTTTTATCGTATTCCTATTTGCCTCATGATCCTAGACTTCGCGTGTGCTGCGAAGTCATTATGGTGCAACGGCCAGACGCTCTTTACTATAGCAGTTTGTTTGAAAAAAAAAAAAAAATCTTTACTATAGCTGAAAAAAAAAAAAAAATGTACTGTCGTCTTTGGAAGGTGCATTGGAACCGCAACTTGACTTTACTATATCAGAGTTTTTACTATTACTGAGTTTACTATAGCGAGGGTTCTACTGTAGTATAACAAGAAAGTGATGGTGAAGTCAAATTGAAAGGCACAACGGTACGGAAAGGCGATCATTGTAAAAGTGTGTAAAAGCGATATGTAAAACCAGTATTGCTAATGGAAATTTGTCACACCACCTCGTGTGATTGCTCGTAAATTTTTATGTTCTGCCTTAATTTGATGTTCATTTGTCAGCTTAGTTCATCACTGAAGAGGGCTGCTTTCAGCGCCACTAGAACATTTCGGTTATAATTCAAGAGAAGGAAGAGGCAGTCTTTGATGTTGACTGAAGAGGTGTGCGTCGTCATGTGTCTGGCAGGCCTCTCTGTACGATGATGATGAAATGGTAAACGATGATCACTCACAGAGGACTCTGTTCATACCATCACACAAACAGTAAATGGTTTTCACAGGGTGCAGACCAGTGTTGTTTCCCTAAGAATTGCTCAAAGGGCCTCATTGCGTGCTGCAAGGAGGTGGCATATCTCAAGAACATTAACCAGGCTGGCATACAAGTGATGATTCTGTCTTATCACAGTATCAAGGGTTCTCAGTCAGGACAACATTGAATCATGATGCAGATTACGTGCCTGAGGTTCCCAAATACTGTTACACATGCTGAGCACATTAGAGTCTTGGATTGTAGATATTTACTTAGAAACTGTAGTTTGTGTATATGGGCATTGAAGTGAGCATGCTGGACAAAAGCAAACTACCACAGGGATGTGTATATATCCAGGCCCTGTGGCATTTGGTGATCACAGTTTGAGTTCCTGGATTGTGATTCAGAAGACCTCACTAAGTCAGTTAGCTGTGACTTTGATTTCAATTGAATGGGGCCTTGCATTAGTGCCTGGTCGACACTATATTGACTGGTCATTGGCCTAGTGAGCATGGAATGTGCTTGTGTGACAGGGGTATTACTTGTGCTGATTGCACTTAATGTTTGCAGCATATAACGTTTGTCACATTTTTATGCAGTAACATTGGGGCCTCTCAGTATCCTATTGGTCATTATATACGTGTTGTGGGATGTCATCATCCTCTGGTGCAGTGCCGTCGGTATCCATGTCGGCAACAAACGAGCCTGGCATGGTGCGCCTGAGGCCACGGGCGGTGGCAGTGAACCCGCGCATGCCTGTGCGGTTACCTCGAGGGGCCACCATGACCACCCCCTCGCTCAGCGGAGCCAGTGGACCCCAGCTGCCCTGCCCATCGCCCTCGTACGGCAAGGCCACCATCTCTGTGCCCAAAGGCGCCATCATGCAGTACCGGCAAGAGGGCAGTGAGTGACGGAAATTATTCATGCTTGTCAGGCTCACAGGCTCTCAAGCTGACATGACCTGCAAATAGGTAAAGCTGGAAGTGATGAACTTAGTTAACACGATATTGCTCAAGTCTGTGATGTGATGAGGATACCTGATAAGTTTCAATAACCTTGTTGAGTCAGCGGCACAGTATTAACTGACAGTTTTGAGGTGAGACGCTAGTCTTAAAATGAGAATGCTTATGTTTAGAAATGTCATAATGAAATTAGGTGTGTATATGTATTTATTCCTTCTGTTTTCAAAAATATGATTAGTTTCGATATGTCTCAGGTAGTTCTCATATTGTGAGAAAATAACTGAAGCCCAATTAGGTAACTTGTTACGGTGTTACTTCTCCTCAATATTTTTGATTCTGATTAAGGGGGACCTGTAGCCAGGGACCTGCCATGTGGAACTATGCTGTTTGTATTATTATTGAGGTACGTCATTATATAAACATGTTCAGTTATGTCGGAGCACCATAATTATGAAATATACAGTCGACGACCGAAAATTCGGACGCCTGGTTTTTCGGGCATGCATGATTATTCGGACTTTTTCGCAGCACCGCGACATGGCCCATAAAGCCAATGTATAAGAGCGCCTGAAATTTCCAACGCACTGCAACTGACTGCTCAATTTTTTGGACCTCTTCGCCGCCATATAATGTGTACAGTGGAACCTCATTACTTCAAACTGCAGAAAGCTTGATCAAATAAAACGAAATTCAAGCTTAAAGGGGGCCCCTTCGATACTGAAATTCTGTGCGAGTTGGCACATTGCGCCCGCGTGGTTTTCAATTCGTACTGTTCTTGAACGTCTTCCGGTGCTCAAAATTTTTTAAAAGCAGTCAGAGTTTGCGGAACTCATCTATGCCGAGTCTTTCGTTTTGAATACAGAAAGAGGTAGCAGCGAAGCGCATGGGAGGCATACGGCTTTACGGAGACGGCGAGCGCGGGAGGAAATGATGGTGCATTTTAAAGCGAGGTCAGCGTATCCGCGGCAAAACGCACCGCAACCCTGACTTTTCTATCATAAAACCATCAATAACTGGTGTTTCGATGACAGGCAAGACGCCCCTCATTATACGCAAGCCACCGCAGAGTGCATATCGCCGAATACGATACCGATTTTGGCTCTAGTCGCTAGGCCTAATGACGGAGCACTTGCTTTGGCCATTTCTCGGTTCTTATTGTTTCGCCATCTTCACGTTCTCGTTCTGGGCCTATCGTACTGCAGGCACAATGCAGTTCCTGCAGCGCCGTGTTCACTTTCCCGTTTAGACTTTGTCCCATCCCGTGCGTTCATCGGCGACGTGCCGAGGGCAGCACAGCTAGGCTGAGCTTGTGAAAGCCGTCGCCACCCGTCATCTGTGCACGTGTCGCGCGGCGAAATTTAGTCATTAGGAGGTTTAGAATGTGTGCAACACAACTCACCTCATCCTCCAGCATAATGGCAATAAGTTCATGATTTTTTTCGGTGAAATTCGGTTTTCCAGACTGCCTGATTTTTCGGCCGTTTTCGCAGTCCCTAGAGGGTCCGAAAAATCAGTCGTCGACTGTAATTAGGTGACATTATTGTTCAGAAAATTTGATATGTCCTACTCAGCCATAAAGAAATAACATAGCTTTATAGTTCAGTTCTTTATGAATTCAACGGTATAAGAACAGTTGAAATTGAGCCATAAAGCATAGCGAAAACTTCCGTAACGTTTGTCATGTTTGCAAAAAACGTGAAGTTGAGAAAATTGCATTTGAAGCGTGCGCACCAGCCATTTGGAGGTTGTTGTAGTAACCACAGGAAAGGGCAGAATGTGGATGTTCCAAGAGAATTTCACAATAGTGGACATTCTATGATGTAGAGAAGAGTGCCAGCTTTTGCACAAGACCAAGACGGCGGCAATCGGAGATGTGGTTGTGGAAACCGACAGATGCGAAGTTGTGCTCAATTTGGCTCCGAACTCACTATTTTGGCACTGCAGATGTGTCAGATATATCGATTTTTTTGGTAGTTGGAGGTCGAGTGCGGCTTTGAAACCTTGTAGGCAGGTGCTTTAGAGTACAACCTTTGACCGTAAAGTTTCGAGAAATTTATTTTCTTCTCTAGAAATGATTCCCCAAAACAAATGTTGGTGTGTATGTGTAGCGCCATCTTTTCGGGCTAACCTGAGCTTTTTATGTTAATTGCTGTGGCAGCCGCTAGATGGCACTACATGTAGAAATACGTTGTCACTAGTCGTCTGCGCATTCTACTGTGAATGAATGTGAAGAAATGGACGTCCACCTCGAACAGCGTCTAAACATAAAATTATGTGCAAGACAGTCACACAGATGTATGATCTCCTTCGTGACGCTTACAGCAACGAGACATTATCGCGGGCACAAGTTTTCGAGTAGCACAAGAGGTTCGTTTCGGGGAGAACGTTGGTAGAAGACGACACAAGGCAGGGGCGCCCTTCAACCTCTCGGAATGAAAACAACGTGGCTTGGATCGGGGAAATCGTACAGCAAGACCGCACCATTACTGCCCGCATGCTATCAGATGCTCTCTACATTAGTAAGACAACGTGCCATAAAATTTTGCGTGACAACTTGGGGAAACGAAAGCTGAATGCCAGACTTGTGCTGCACTCCCTCACACAGGACCAGAAGGACACGTGGGCATCAGTGAGCGCTGATTTGCTCTCCGAGGCAGAGAAGGATGCTGCATTCGTCGACAGCATCATTGCTGAAGACGAAACATGGTGTTTTCAATATGGTCCTCAAACAAAGAGGCAGAGCACCGAATGCTGGCCCACAAGCTCTTCAGCGTCGAGAAGGGTGCCATGACAGAAGACCAAAACAAAGACGATTCTGATAGTTTTTTTTCGATGCCAGAGGTGTCATACACCACGAGTTCATCCCACAAGGGCAGACGGTGAATCAGGAGTTTTATATCTGCGTGCTCCAACACATGCATGATGCGCTACGACGCCGCTGGCCTGACTTATAGGCATGTGGACAAGGGAGCCTTCTCCATGATAACACAAGGCCGCGCACTTCTCTCAGCGTGACAAAATTTCTCGTCAAGCACAGCATTACTGTACTTCCCCACCGCCATACTCGCCTGACCTCTCCCCATGCGATTTTTTACTGTTTCCTTGTGTGAAGAGAGCCCTAGAAGGTCGCTGGATTGGGAGCGTGGAGGCCATTCAAGACACCACGACAAAGGAGCTGACAGCCCTATCAAAAGAAGCGTTTTCCAACTGTTTCTAAGACCTCAAGAAGCGTTGTGAGCTGTGTATAGACTGCAAGGGAGACTATTTCGAAGGGGGGCTGCACAAATGATTTTCATGTTAAATGCATTTTTTTAATGGACCCAGTCTCGGAACTTTATGGACAAAGGTTGTATTTTGAACTCGGATATGCCATTTTTAAAAATTTTAATTTTCATATTTTTTTAACCATTTCGAGGCCCGCGTCCCTCCTTAAGGTATTCAGGCTGTATCCTTCATGTTAACTTTCATTCAGAACGAGAGGCAAAAGTTGAATTAAGGGAAGATGCAGCTGTGAAATAAAAAAATGGCAAAAAATTGATCTATTACTGTTAAACCTCAATTATACAAAGTCAGTAAAATGTGCAGTTTACTTCGTAACATTGAAATTTTGCTTCATTAAAATTCGTCGCCTAACATGATAAGAAGCTGCTGTAAATGCGCTGTGGACCACTCATGCGAAAAACCTTTTTTTGCGATGAAAGCGTTCCTTTAGTTCTGTCCTTTCATCGCCATTAACAATGGCGTTACGCGCATCTCGCTCATGTTGCGAGCTCGCAAGCTGCCTGAGCACGCCTATTGCGCCAAACACCTTACGGGTGACCGGAGCGGTGCGCCCGTTATCATCTTCTTGTGAGTGCCCCGAGCACAACACTGACACAGCGACGCATTTTGCCGCTGCCGCCGCTACGACCTCATAGGAAGGAGGGAGGGAAACTGAGGAAGGAAGGTCGCTGTATGTGGCGGTAGCCATCCTCGCGGTGGGCTACGCACTCGGGCAATGCAGTCTGTTCTTTCTTCTTCTGCTTCCTAGCATCTTTCCTTCTGTCTATCCCTCTACACCATCCCTTTTGTTTCCCATCAAACACCAGTCATGTCCCCAATGAGTATATTATATGCACAAAATAAACCGCTACCGCTTGCCTTAGTGCACTCATTCATGTGTGCTAATCTACCAGTGGGCTTAAAATCCTTGTGCTGGGTGCTAGGAAAATGTGAATTGCAGCAGTTGTTTACATGGTTGAATGCTAAATGTAAAGGTGTGTTAATAGGTCACTATAATTGTGAGGTTTTCATTCCTGGCCCAGTGCTACCTGTAAAGATATGCACCTTTTCTTGAGGTGTTCAATGTTTGTAGCATATATATATCGGTCCGTGCAAGCGTAATGGGCACGAGATTGCTGCGGCCCTTGTGTGGCCCTGCTAGGTATTCTGACCACCGTATTCCTCATGTTTCTGGTGCAGCAGTGAAGATAATTGCTCAAAGCCAGCTGCCCATCTCAAGCACCAAGCTTGTGACCAAGGCAGCCCCCGGCTCTGCAGTCGCAACTGCTTCTTCTTCCAGCTCCCTCAGCATCGCACCTCGAGTTTCCACTGTCTCCATTACAAGTACGCCCAGCAGCTCTGCATTTGTCACATGTCTTTTACGTTAGCTTCTTTAGTAGTGTTACCTGGCTTTGATTCTTTCCATTGATCCCTTTAACGCATGTTGCCCTTCCTGACTCGTTGTGAATATAGGTTAGTTTTTTTTTTTCTCTGAGACTGTACAAGTCACCTAAAGCAGAGGCACTTTGTTGCTGCTACTGTGATGAAATGCGCAAACTGGTGAAATGTCTAGAGCAAGAGTTCTCAAACTGGGTTCCTCAGAACCGAGCTTTTGTGGTCAGCTTTTGTCGGTTCCACGAGCACCCACACTGGCCTGTCCTCCCATCCCGGGACGCTTCTGGCGGGCGTGCGTGAAGCAGGCACAGTACCTGGTTTTTTGGAACTCATTTTTAAAGTGTTAGTTCTTCTTAGCTCGTACCTCAGTTTCGTGCCGTTGGCATCGGTGCCGTCCGCAGCACAAACCTTGGCTGTACGCCAAGATGCTGCATGCCAGTAATGGTGTCGTGTGTTTATGTTCTGACAAGAGCGCTGGCAGCGGTGGCTCGCGCAGTGAAGAACTTGGCAGCATGCCAAGACACTGCTGCACCTAGCTGCTCCAATGCACTTATGCTTAGAACACCAGCAAGGTGGTGTGGAAGGGGCATGGCCCACAAGGCGTTGCATGCTGCGTGCAATCATCCACATGGTGACTGAGAGACTAAAATGTAGGTCACTCCGCCGGACTTGCTGAGCCCATCCAACCCCCCCCCCCCCCCCCCCCCTTCCCCACCCCCGAAAAAGAAATGTGTGTCTGATTGGAATTTTCCGGGTGATTCGATGACATCGGTGCTGCCTAGGCAAAATTTTTGCTGTCGTCAAGCCTATTTGCACCGGAAAGCTAGCGTCTATCAAAACTTAAAAAAAAAAATGCTGATGCTGCACTAATGTCAGAACCAGGAGCGGCAGATAGCCAATGAAAGCCGGACGAAGCATCACTTGATTGTGCGCACATCTGAGCCAGTCAAGTGCGTGAATGCAGAGAACGTTTGTCTTGTGTTTGTCTTGTGACTATGACTACTTCTCTATATTCTTGTCTCGGGGTTAGAGAGGGGTCTGAACATGAATGAGAGATGGGCATTGAAGGAAATATTGATTGCTGCAAGCACAAACAAATGATTACAAAAGCAAACAAGACAGCAAAAAAAAAAGCACGAAGGACCTATTCACATTCAGCACCAACCGATTGGGATGCCTGTGACGCCATATCATGACGGGGGGGGGGGGGGGGAAGGTTCGTTGGCACATGTTGAGGGCTGTTGGGGTTCCTTGAGGCAAAACAGTTTTAAAAATCCCCTGGTCTAGACTTCTTCTCTTGAAGTGTGTAGGCCTCGTATTACATGCCAACGTGACCATTTACCTTGAGACAGTAGCAAATGTTAGTTTTTTTGTGACCTTCAGTATGCCTTTTATGCAAATTGTTGTGGTAAGATTTACTTCTATGAAAAGAACAGGTGATTGTAATGCACTTCATAAGCTCTAGTGTTTGGAATTCTGTGAATGTGCAGAGTTTGATAGTTTCTGGCAGCCTGTCCCTCACATGGAAGAGGCAATGACATTTGTTTAAGTTCCTTAAAATCACCATGGTCATGTGCAATCAAGGAGTGCATATTTGCAGCAAGTGATAAAATTAAATTGCCTGTGCTAAGTAGTAACATGAAACCGTTGCTTTGAATAAAGAGAACACTTTTGACTGATCTGGGATTGACATTACATTATGCGGCCAAATTTTGTAGATAAACTGAATGTTCACATTGTGGTTAGCCCCTTGAGAGTTGGATAATATCCTACTATCTTTTGTGTGGCTGATTTTTAATGAAATGCATGTCAGAGCTTATTGTAGGCCAACTTTTCTAAACCGTGTGCCTTAACATGCAGTGGCTCATGTATTATATTTTAATAACTTGTGTGGCATACATTATTTAATGTGGATGTAGTCTGCTGTTTACTTGCCTAGATATAGCTGAAAATGCAGATACAGTCAACTCTTGATGATTCAAGCTCTTAGGCAACAAAAAGTTGGTCCAGAAGGATCAGAGTGCCTGTCTGAATAAATGATTGGTTGAAATTAAATGAGTTTTAAATAACAAAACTCCACAGCAACGGCAGAGCCACTCTTGATGCACGTGACAGCCCGTGCAACTTCTGCCGATTCTCAACCTGCAGGCAACCAGCCCCGGGTGGCAGAGCCACTCTTGATGCACGTGACAGCCCATGCAAACTCTGTCGATTCTCAACCTGCAGGCAACCAGCCCCGGGTGGTGAACGTGATCACTGCATCACAACCTGGCATTGTCCGGACCCTGAGCAGGACGGTGACTCCTAGCACGTCAGGTCTGAACCAGCGCCCCAGTACTGTTGGGCTGCGGCCCACCCTGGGGACCGGACTACACCACAGCGGTGCCAAGCCCAATGTGATTGTGGTTCACAAAGCTCAGGTGTGGCCCCAGGTTGCTCAGGCTGGCAGTGCCGCATCGTCAGCCTCAGCCATCTCTCACCTCAACAAATCTACGGTGCGTGACACAGTGTACACACTTGTTTTGAAAAAGTTTTGATTGTGGCTTTTTGTGGGGTGCTTTTGTTGCTTTTCGCTCGCATGAACGTCTCTCTGTTTCAGTTTTCTGTGGCAGATCTCTCATTACTGTGACATAGGTAATTTCTGTAGGTTGCCATGTAGATTGTGCTGACTTTGTACAGAGTTATCTAAACAGCAGTCAGTAAGCAGAGTCATCAAAGTGCAATGTCAGCCTGGACAAGTCCTCGAATCGTATGACTTTGGTGAGAAATTCTGCTGCCTTGAATTGAAGCGATAAGCCTGCTTGTTCTTCAACTTATTCACTGCTTATTTAGTTTGCAGACGAAACATGTTACACTTATTTGGAGACATTTAGAGGTATTCTTAGTATCTTGCAATTGCACGTGATCATGGCAAAGTCGAGAGGCAGCGCTTCGGATGTGCATGGCACAGTTGAGTGAAGCCAAGCCTCTGATACTTTAATGCACACAGCCTCCCACACAGCAGCAGCCACCGTCACCGCTGTGCCACAGCTACACAGTGTTTTGAGCTGCCCAGGCTTGCACCCATTTGCCCTTCTTTGCTTTCCCTACTCCACCCAACTCTTTCAGTGCCTTCGCTTCCTCAACGACCCACACTGCCTCCTTTTCATACCCTTCACTGCACTTGCACACCGCGTGCTTTATCCCAGGATTATTAAAAAACTGACTTCTCCTGTGGCTCTCAAACCTGGTGGCGAAGGTTGGGAAAAAATAAAATTCACACTGTAGTCATATCTTGGTTTTGAATGTAATGCAAGCGGCATTCTGAAGCAGCACTCGATCTCCCTTGTGGAATTTCGCGGGTTCTTTGTTCTGAGTTCGCGGAATTTTAAATTTTCTGCTGCAGAAAGTTAGGAGCCTTACTCATGCATTAGTGCTTGTGCCGCAGAAAATCTGTATACTAATAAGGAGGATTACTTTTTAACGAGGAGAGAATGGAATGCAGAAGGCAAGTGCCATCATTGGAGCTTGGCACGTTGCTTAGCAGTGCTCTATCATGTGCTAAGGAGATCGAGTAATATGCTTTTGACAAAGGTTTACCATGTGTTGACCATATGGGGTGGTTTTTTTTGTGGTTACTGATTCCAGGCATGGCAGTCAATGGCACTACAGTAGCCGACAGGTAATACGGACTTGTAGGATATTTCGGACCTCGATGAGGCACCGTCAGTCATCCCATAGAAGCACATACATATTTGCGACAGATATTCCGGACTTCAAAAGTCCGAAAGTTCGATTTTTCAGCCTAATTTCAGTTGCCTGCAAGTCAAAATCGGCCATCTTATCGGCTTTTTGCCGCCGCAAAAGGCGCCATCTTGGATTGAGGCGGATTTACGCTGCAGTTGGATTGGCTTGGCATACTTTCTGTACATCATTGTTCCCAGTAGAGGTCCCTGTGATCTCTGACACTTTGAGGTGGCACCCGGATTGTCATCGCCGCCAACTTGCTTTTGTCGCCGACGTTGTCGCGGGCAGTTATCGCTTGTCGCATACGTTAAAAATTGGTTGTTGGGGGGAAAGAAATTGTGCAGGAGCTATCACATCTCGGTGCGAAGGGATAAAGGAGGGACTGAGAGAAGAAAAGAAGAAAGCGGAGCCATAATGGAGGGCTTCGGAATAATTTCGACCACCTGGGGATCTTTAACGTGCACTGACGGGCACCTTTGCTTTCCGCCTTCATCGAAACGTAGCCACCGCGGTCGGGTTCCAACCCGGGTACTCCGGAACAAGTTGCCGAGCGCACTAACCACTGAGCCACCACGGCGGGTCTCATACGTTCGCCATTCGCCGTTTCATCACTTGGGCTTCTCTGACCGCGTCGACCGAGTGGCGCTCAGTCTTCACGAAGTTACATTCGTAAACCGTTTTGTGATTGCGTCCGGCGGTTCCGCCGCTTTGAGCGGAAAGTGCCTTATCTTTGCGTGTGTTTGACGAACGGTGTGGTGCACACTTGGGTTGTGGACAACATGGGTCTGTCAAAGAAGCGTGGGAAGTATTCCAAGTAAATTCGGTGACCTTGCTGTCTAGCGTGTACAGTGAAAGCACAAATTTGGCGCAACTACAGGTGCAAATCGTCGCCAGCAAGAGAAATTTCCGCGAGGTAAGATCAGTGACATTTTTAAGCCGATTTCATCTCAATAAAGTGATTTTTTGTACATCATGGATTTTTCGGATTGTTCGATTATTCGGACCATTTTTCGGGTCCCTTCGAGTCCGAAAAATTGGTCGGCGACTATAATCAGGCGCACTGTGAGAAGTGGCCCAGTCAAATATAGCTTACAGTGGTCTCTATAGTTAAAATTGTTAAGCATAGTGGAAAGCATAGCTGGCACCAGCAAATCTGGAACCAAATTTTCAAATATATGTGGCAGTAACAGTGACTACCCTAGGTTGTGCCCAGTGATATGAGCAACCATAATACTTCAGCACAAAGTGACCTAAGCATTGTTTACTCGTAAGCTGTTCTAATGTGCAGGCATTTCTGAAAATTCTGCCCCTCAGGCTTTCACAATGCTGGCACTTCCTAATTAGACAGAAAAAAATTTGCAGGAGATGTTATATGAAGGGACAAATCTGTGTTAACGGTACTGCACTCAACAACCGATTTTTTGGACCCTCTAGGGACCGCGAAAACGACCGAAAAATAAGGCAGTCCGGAAAATCAAATTTCACTGAAGAAATCACGAAGTTATGGCTATTATGCTGGAGGAAGAGGTCAAGTCTGTTCCACACATTCTAAAGCTCCTAATGACTAAATTTAGCTGTGTGACACGTGCACAGACGACGGGCGGCGACCGCTTTCATGAGCTTGGCCTGTCTGTGCTGCTCTCGGCATGTCGCCGATGAACGCAAGAGTTGGGGCAAAGTCTAAAGGGGAAAGCGAACACGCTGCTGCGGGAGCTGCATGCGCCCGCAGTATGATGGGCCGAGAACGAGAACGCGAAGATGGCGAAACAATAAGAACTGAAAAACGGCAGAAGCAAGCGCTCCGTTGGCGTTAGCCTCCGTCATAATGCCTAGCGACTAGAGCCAAAATCAGCATTGTATTCGGCAATATGCACTCTGCGGTGGCTTGCGTATAATGAGGGGCGTCTTGCCTGTCGTGGAAACGCCAGTTATTTACGGTTTTACTATAGAAAAGTCAGGGTTGCGGTGCATTTTGCCGCGGGCACGCTGACCTTGCTTTAAAATGCACCACCATTTCCTCCCACGCTCGGCGTCTCTGTGAAGCCGTGTGCCTCCCATGCGCTTTACTGCTACCTCTTTCCGTTTTCGAAATGAAAGACTTGGCATAGATGAGTTCCGCGAACTCTGACTGCATTTAAAAAAGTTCGTGTGGCGGAAAGCATTCAAGAACCGTACGAATTTGATACCACGCGGGCGCAATGTGCTGATTCACGCAGAATTTCAGTATCGCAAGAAGCCCCTTTTAAGCTTGAATTTTGTTTTATTTGATCAAGTTTTCGATCTTTCCTGCAGTTTGAAGTAATGAGGTTCCACTGTACATATTATATGACGGCTTGGGTATTGGCGGCGAGTGCGTACGAGGTCCGAAAAATCGAGCAGTCAGTTGCGGTGTGTCGGAAATTTCAGGCGCTCTTATACATTGGCTCTAAGGGCCATGTCGCGGTGCCGCAAAATAGTCCGAATAATCAAGCATGTCCGAAAAATCAGGTGTCCAAATTTTGGGTTGTCGACTGTATTGGCTGTACATTTTGCTTTTACATTGATCGACTTCCCATTGCATTTTTGAATTTGATTTCGCCCTCGCTTTTTCATTCTACTGCTGCATGTGCTTCCGGTTGGTGAAGATTTCTGGAGGGCTGAGGGGGTTGGAGGCAGATGCTTTGGTGGAGGCTTTTAGGTGGGAGATGCATTTTTACCAGTGGTTGGCTGATGGTGCACGCAATGATGGGTTTTCTGGTGGGCATCCGGCAGGTGCCTTGATCTGCTAGGGCTTCATGCACGCACGCACGCACACACAAGCAAGTACTACTTTTTTCACCAAAAGGGGTCTACAGTCAAATCTCGATAGAACGAATCACGCGGGACCGTCAAAAATCGTTGTAATGTAAAACACAGTTATAAACAAGTGGTCAAACCTAGGAACGAAAATGACCTACCTTGGCAGTAGACAAATGTGCAGACAAGCAAGCTCTCAAATTAATATGTTGCGCTCACTTCAAAGCTGCTTTATTTGAAAAAATCAGTTATTTTCTTCTGGCGCATGCAGCGCACACAGCCGATTAGGAAAGCCTCTACACCTTCCACTTTTAGCAACACCTCATCGGGTATGTCATTGCACCGGGCGATGAAATTGCGAACTTTGTTCATGTGCCCTAAAACATCAGAGTTCGATATGACCTCTTCTTCTTCAGTGTTCAATGACTCACAGTCGTCTTCCTTCGGGTCGTCCTCGTCACTGGAGACGTCGCGAACGTTGTTAATGATCTCCTCGGTTGTCAAGTCAGCTGAGGTTAGTGGTACGCTGTCGCTGCCCACGTAGTCGTCGAACGAAGAAACGGCGGGCAGCAGTCCGGCAATCTCGGCCCACAGGTCTCCCGGGTTGTTTTCAATCACCTGTAGGTCGTCTTCAAGCTGCACAGACGGTTTGAGGAGCCCTGCCTTTCACCAGCAATTGCTAATTTTGGCCGCCTTCAACTTCCACCAAACTCCTGTGGGCATTTCTGCTGCCTGACGAATACTTATAGCGGTCGGCTGCTTTAGGCGTTGGTTGATAAGCAGCCACTGCACAAGAGGCTTACGAAACTCTCCCTTCACACTCTTTAGGATCTTTATGTTCTAACGGTTGCAGTAAAGATGCGTTGTTTGGCGGCAGAAACTCCAGGGGAACGTGCGTCAAGCGATCATTCACAATGTGAGCTGAGTGGTTGTCAACAACCAAAAGAATTCTTTGGTCATCCTTCCTCATTTGGTTGTTGAGTTTGATCAGCCATTCGGGAAAACAGTTCTCTCGTCATCCATGCATGCTTGTTCGTACGGTAGTCGGCATCACGTTCTTCATGCAACAAGGCTTCGTATACTTTTCTATGACGAGCGGCTTAATTTTTTTTCATGCCTGTTGCATTGTAGCACAGCAGGACAGTCACGTAAAGATGCGACTTCTTCCCTTCTTTACACTGCTGTCCTTTGAAGTGCGTCGTCTGATCTGGTAGCAGCTGATAAAAGCATGCGGTCTTGTCCACGTTGGAAATATCGTCTTCAGGGTAAGAATCAGCTGACTCTTGGAGACGATCATTTCGCCAGGAATACACGCCTTCTCGGTTAGCAGTCTTTTCCTCGACTGCCTGCCAAGTTATTTCGTTTCTTTGATGGAAACGGAACAGCCAACCCGCACTTGCGTCGAACCCAGTTATTTCAAGTGCATCAGCAAATCCGCGCGCTGCATGCCATGCATGCGATCCTTGGCCATCAGTGTGAGGTGGTGCCTGTATGGCCTGCTTTCATATGTCACAGTTGAAGGCCTTCCGGTAATCAATTATACCTTCTTTTTTGATGTGAGGTTATTGTGTGATAGTAATCTGGTAACAAGATTTTACCTTTTAATTTTTTTTATAGTAAACTGTGACTAGATTCAAGGCACTGATGCAAAACAAGCTAGGCCTAGTGACACCGCACAAACGGAGCTCTACTGCTATGACCTACTGACCCCGAGTCTGGCGGACGCCACGTTGCTGCAAAGAAATGTGTGCTGCTGGCATGTTTGCACCACATTTTAGTTTTTTGTGCTGCATAATGTTTTGTCCTTTCTAGTGCAAACGCCGAGCGCACGGGACGACTCGTGCATCGTCGGGCAAATAGTTATCATCCATCATCTCCCAGTGTAACATACCAAGTGGGCGAAAATACACACACATGAAGCAGTTCTTTTGGCTTTCTTGTTATTTTTTTTCTGAATTATCGGATGCCAAGTTGGGGATGTAGGCCTTACACGGGGGCGGCCCTTACATGTGTATATATGGTACTTGCTTTCAGCTGCAGTTGAGCCATGTCTAAGTGAAGTGAGAGACTGAAGAGAGAATCTCAATTTGTTGTCAGCGCAGTAAGTGCTCAGCATGTTACTGGCTTGTTAGACGAACACCAACTGATGATCCCATTGGGCTGACACCAGCCATGCATGCCAGGCAATTGGGGTAGTTGAGGAAAGTGAGAGCCTAAAGTGAGGTGTCCACTGGACATAGCCTGACTCTTTTGTAGCCTTTGCTGTTGCTGGCAGGTACAAGCAGGCAGCTGATATGACAGGTCCTCGATGCTCATTCCTTTCTGAAGGGTGATCAGAATACACGAGGTGATCTGCAATTTGCTAGGCTACTTTCTTGGTTTTCGGGTGTTCTGTATGAGCAGTGTAAAGACTACGGGTGCTCTGATCTGACTTGCAGGAGTCATTCACGTTCCTTCAGAGGCAAGACCGGCCCAAGACCAGCATTGGTGGTAGTGTTGGTGGCTCCGGCACTACTGTGACAGTTGTCAAGACGCCCCTTCCCTCTTCCCAGCCCTGCGCTGCACCAGTTGTGCGGGTGGTGAAAGAGACCACCATCAAGACACTATCGCACCCCACAGCAACGAGAAAGGTGAGGTGACATTTGACTGTTTGCAGCAGGAGCTGTGCTTTGATCTTTTGGATCAGTTTTGACTCTAGTGCTGGGAAAAAGTCAGTACTAGTACTGCTATTGTTGATGCAGGTGTGCATGCGATGCAGGTGCATAGTGCACATATGGAGAGGCATTATTTGGGGCTTAAAGGCTTGATGCTAGGTATTTGTTAGGTATGTGGGGAATATTTGTTCTGAAGCTATGTGTCAGCTGCGAGAGATGCTATAAGGAAAGGCTATGCATTAAATTTCGACCACATGGAGTTCTTCAGCATATGCTGGCATTGCACTGCCAATGGGTGTCTTGCATTTTGCCTCGATTGAAACATTGCCATCAATGTGGGGACAGGGCTCATTACGCAGGGAAAAACAGTTCCAACGGATTTTTTTGAGTCAGTTGAAATTTCATTGTGGCGAAATCAGCCCAAAAAACAGGTATGACTGCACTGTTCAAAAATACCATTTATTTCCAAAAAATTCGGTCATCTTGGCTTGCGTCCTTTAAGTGGACATCAGCGTTGTGTGCGAGTTTCACACTCGGCCAACAACTGCATCGCGATGTCGTCGTCATGCACACCAATGAAAGTATGAATGGTGTCAAATGATTCCATCACATGCAATGCAGACGATGTCACCTTTCTTCCTCCCGCTTGAGGCCTCTCGGATTTTGCGTGCTTTATCCTCTAAAGAAAGGAACCTGCGCTTTCTGCACGGCGTAGCCGTGCTGGCGTCGAATCTAGCACACTAACACAAATGAAACACCGGACAATCGCACTGTGTCGGGCCGGCTCCTCTGCGCTTCTCTGTCGATGTGATGGACGATATCGAATGGCACCACCCATTCGCACTCGACGCATTGTGGGGCACACATCGATTCCAGCAAGAGTTTTCAGTGAAATTAAATGCCATGAACGTGCGGACGGGTAACATTATGCTTGTTTTGTAGTAAAATAAATGTTAAGCCCATCTCCACTGAACAAAAATTTCGTTGAAGCGGAAACGCACCTGAAAAGGTAATTCATTGTGGCGAGAACTAGCATGCATTGTTTTCTATGGCTAGTTGACGGGGAATCTGAAATATTTCGGTGAAGCGAAAATTTCGTTGAAGTGGCGTTCGTTGTAGCGGGGTTCGACTGTATTATCAACAAAAGCACGCAGTTGACTAGCTGCATCCCCACTTTACACATGTTCATGTCACTGGTATTTATCATTGTTCGCTTCAAAAGGTGTTTGCCGTGCCATGGCGGGATCTGATGCTTTTGTGGTAGTCGATGGTGGTGGCCAATCATGGCAAGATAAAATTGAACGTGCTGAACACTGTCCCTGAAGGTCAGGTGCGTGTTTTTTGTGCGAGTTTAAAAAAACTCACAGGACAGTTGCGAGTATGTAATGCGAATGTTTAAGCATTAGCCATAGTATGAGAGAAGTTGGGCATTTTTGCTCCCAGTCTCGAGCTCAGCAAATTGCTTGGGAGTCTGAAGGTCCTGCCTCCTCCAGTATTTCAGTGTAGAGGATGTCTTATAGTGCTCTGGTTTAAACTGCTTTTCTCCTCGCCGACACTCGTGTGCTCGCCAGTTTTCTACATACAGTGGCACAAAGCCACCGCTGCCAGGACTCCTTTCAAGGGTGCACGGCGTCATGGCACTCTGCCAAGTTCGTTGAGCGCACCGCCTCCACGGGAGCTCCTGTCAAAAGATAAACATGTCGTTATGTTATTAGTGCGTAGCATCTTGGCGCACTTCCAAGGTCTGCATTGTGGGCCGCACGAAACTGCAGAATGCTCCAAGAAAAGCTAATGGTTTAAAAAAGACAAAAGTACCGCATAAACGCATATAAGGGCCACACATTTTTTTCCAGATTCGAGGGCCAATTCTCGGAGTGTGGCCCATAAACGTGATGTGTGAAAAAATTTTTTTTTATTAAAAACACACCAATCAGAGAATGAGCGGCATTTATTCTGCATTCAATCGTTGCTGTGCTCTGGTGAATGTTCATCCCACAAGAAGTCGTACAGCATGTCTGTTATCAATACGCAGCCATTTTTCCGCGCTTCCATCACATAGCACAGCAGCTGTTCTTCCAGTTCGGGAAACATGCACAGCTTGCCACGGAAAGTGCGCTTTTTGCAGCATGTGCTCCTCAATGCATTCTTTTGGTTGCACCATCATCAGACGCACTTCTTGGCCACATTGAATGTCCTGCCCTTCGCACACTTGCCATGTTTGAGAGCAGACTCCTAGCCGTGTAGCACGCTTGCCATGTTTGAGAGCAGACTCCCAGCCGTGTAGCACGCTTGCCATGTTTGAGAGCAGACTCCCAGCCGTGTAGCTATAAAGGTGCTTACCCATCGCGCTAAAATTGCAATGCTTGGTGGCAGCACACGAAAGCCACTGCTACAGTGAACTAATATGCTACCACCGCAACTCCCGTGCCTTTGACAGCCACAAAATGCTGAAGCTGGTAGTACTGATGCTGATATGGATAGTGGGAGCTCGCGGCGAAGGAAAAGTTGATGATGATGATGACCCACGGCTTCGGGTGCCATCCGTGGGTGGCACCTGGAAGCTCCTGTGTACATGCGTGACCTCTGCCATCAAGCGCACCGTTGCTCGCAGCCGGAGCTGATGGCGGAGGCCACAGCGTGTGCATTTCGAAGGCTATTCTGGCGTCGGTCTTGGAAAGCTTGGGTGCGGCCCTTACAGGGATCTTCTTTTTTAAAATATTTTCTTCAGGAAAATAGGGTGCAGCCCTTACAGGGATCTTTTTTTAAAAATATTTTCTTCTGGAAAACAGGGTGTGGCCCATACAGGGGTGTGGCCCTTGCACCTGTTTATAGGGTAAATACTCAAGGACAAAAGTTCGGGGTGGGTTCATTATGTGAATGGGTTGCAAGTAAGTAGGGTAGCTTTTACTGCACTGCTAGGTTGGTTTCAGATTTCTGCTACTTTTTATTTGTTATGATCTTTTTAAAATTTGCATCTCCCTATCTCCTGCGTGTGCCGGGAAGCGGCACTTAATGCCGTGCAAAGAGTAGCCTCTGATGAGTGAACTTAACTGCCCCCTCTATCTCAGTCAGTGATTGTGAGTCAGTGCCCATAGCGTTTCATTTCTTCACTGGTACTGTTGTCAATCTGCTTTCATTCTCCACGTTTGAGGCTGCATATGGCAACCAACATTTGAATCGAGTCTTGTCTGCTGAGCCTTTCGGGCAATGGTGCTTGCTCCTTCAGACCCTGTACAGCTGCACAGCTTTGGTGTGTGGCCTTGTGTTCTTGGTTGATAGTGGAGGGGAACCAAGGACCACAGTTCCGATTCTTGCACAGTGTACCAATTAGTGACAGCATTCTTGTTTGCTGTTTCAGCCACCTATGGAGCTTTTGTCAGATGCCACCAGCAGCGCAGGTGCTCCTGGCAACAGCAGCGCCACTGCAAGGGGGGCCGGCAGCAGCATTCTGGCCGAGCTGATGCAGGCGGCAGGCATCCTCCAGGAGGAGGCCGAGAGCGGCCACCAGCCACCGCCTCCTCCACTGCTTGTGGTCGGCGAAGATGCTGTGCCTCCCGCAGAGGTGGAAGTGGCTATTGACACCGTACCCTTGGACGATAATGCCGTGCTGCTGGACGAGGGCCACTTGTGTGAGTGTGCACGCAGCTTTTCGTGTGCTCGTTCACGTTGTACTTCATGCGAAATGCTCGACGTTTGCACTTTCAGTGCTTAAACAAGTTGTCCGTGTAGTTTTGGTCTGTTTCTGTAGCGCGATATTTGCTACATTTTCTCTGACCTACATGATAATGGCCGCCTAGTGAGCGGACATGTTTGGTGGCATGTAATGACTCGTAGGCTTGTGCGAATATTTGATATTTTCGATTAGTTGAACGAATAATGCGCTATTCGATATTCGCTTCAATTCGAATTTTGTTATTCAGAAATTTCGAAGTATTCGGCTCGAGCGAACAGCCACACGCGGCAGGGAGAAGGCGTTTTCGAAAGTTTCGGTTTTAGATTCAGTAATACTTTTTCCAATCCAATCCAATCTAAACCAAGCCAGGAAAACGGAACTATACTCAGAAGGCGTACAAAAACTCATCTCGTCAGCGTGGTGGTGTGGTCGATTGCGTTTTGTGGGCAACTCTGTCTCTGCCGCGGCGGCATTTGATCAATCCCGGCTGCCTTGGACCACTCCAGAGAGCACCATGGGGGACTTTCATGCGGCCAGCAATCCAATTTGGAACTTTTTTGTAAAGATTCAACTGGGAAGCGAAGCTCGATGTCTTAAATGCAAGGCAGTCCTGAAGACCACCGGCAAGTACGACAACAACCCTAGCAACACATTTAAGGAGACACCCTGACTTGCACAAGGACTACCAAGAGAAGCGGGATGCACACAAAAGGCCATCCAAGCTCAAGGCGGCAAGCAAGGCAAGTGGTCAACAGCCATCCATAGCAGACAGTTTCAAGCCGAAAACGAAGGCGTCGGCCCCAAAAGCCCAACACATGACAAAAATGATAGCTCACTTCGTAGCTCGTTGTATGCACCCCAACAACATTGTCGAAGAACCGGGTTTCCTCGACATGGTCAAGTTCGCTATGCCGGATTATGCTGTGCCGTCTTGGGCAACGTTCTCGAAAGCCATTATTCCGGACCTCTATGCATCAAGCAAAGAGAACGTGAAAAAGAAGCTTGGGGGCATTTTTGCAAGTGTAATGGAGTCGCTTTCAATCAGAACTGATGGTTGGACATCGCGGGCAAATGACAGCTACATTTGTGTAACTTGTCACGTCATGGACATTGATGTCGTGCAACACGTGCATGCATTGGCTTGCACAGAGATGACAGACTCTCACACTGCAGAAAACTTGGAGCTATTTATCGCAGGTGTCATCGAGGAGTGGGAACTTCCAGCCCACGGTACTGTGCTGATCTTCGTCGTTACAGATAATTGAAGGAACTTTACTTCTGCAGTAGCGCGGTTGTCCTGGAGTGATGTGCAGTGTTTCGGACACACCGTTCAGTTGTGTGTCAGTGATGCCAAAAGAAAAGTGTCAGGGTTTTTGCAGCTCTGTGCTAAGGCCAGAACGATTGTGGCTAAATTCAAACGGAGTGCCAAGGCCCGAGGACAGCTTCAAGAAATTCAGAGAAACATGCAGCAGGACCCTCTCGAGGGTATAAAAGACGTCCCGACGCGATGGAACAGTGAGCATGCCATGATGGCCAGGCTCGTGAAGCTCCATACGGTCATCACTGTAGAACTTTCAGAATCTGACGCAGTTCCAAACTTGAACGCAAGTGAGTGGAAGCTTATGAATGCAGCAGTGCAAGTCTTGAAGCCACTTGACCATGCCACAACTGAACTGTCTGGGGACAGATATCTGACGCTGTCACAAGTCATTCCCCTGTTGCAGTGTACCAAGGTGGTTCTAGCTGAACATGTTTCCGAAGGCGTTGAGGCAGCATTGCTTGCCTCAAGCCTTTTGCGTAGCATTAAGATGAGGTTACCTAATATCAAGATTTCACGCCTTCCTGCATTGGCAATGTTGGTCGATCCTAGATACAAAGATGTCTGTTATGCTGAATGACCCGCAAAGCAAGTGTTCACTCTTCTCACAATGGCAGCAGAAAAGACTGTGCCAGTTGATCAACTCGGTCCAGCAACAAGTGAGAACAGCACGTGCTCTGTAGACCCATCAGGGGACTCTGTGTGGTGTGCTTTTACACACTTCAGTTCGCGTGCACATCATCAGTCAAGCTGTACAATCTCGGATGAGGTTGCTGGGTACTTGAAGGCCCCCCTTCTTTCCTGGTCCGAAAGCCCCCTTGTGTGATGGAAAAGCAAGGGCAGCCACCTTTACCTCAACCCTGGTTGCAGCTGCCGGTAGGTATCTTTCGATACAAGCCACACAGACAAGAAGTGAAAGGCTTTTTTTCGACTGCAGGAGCCATTGTAAGCTGCAGAAGGGGGCACCTCAAACCCTAGCATGTGGAACAGCTAGTGTGTTTGCACGAAAATTTGTAGATTTTCGTAAATAATCAAGTTGTTTGCTTTCCTTGAATAGATCCCAGACCTTAGCCCTCTGCCGTTTTTTTTCTTTACTTGCTACTATTTGAAGTATTCGCTTCGAAATTATTCGAGAAGAATTACTATTCGCTTCGAACCAAAAAAGCACTATTCGCACAAGCCTGGTAATGAGGGGTTGGCAATGCATCCGTTGTGGTGATAGCAGAATGTGCTGCTTTGCCAGCTACTTTTTGCATTGCATGTGTATCCTTTGGGGCCATTGATTTTTTATTTATCATTTTTTTCAAGTTCATCATTAATACTGAATTGAGCCTAATTCTCTGCATGTTGGCAGGAGAAGCCAGCATCCGGATGTAGCATTCTCGGTGGAAGGCCTGTTGTGGTGGAGCTTTATCTGAGGCCAAGGAGAGCACTGAAAGGATAATGTCACTGGAAGATTAGGCCTGCAAAAAAAAGAGAAAATGCCGTATTTACTCAAATGTAATGCTGTCATGATTGTAATGCGAAGCATGACTTTGTGGTTGGAACAGGAAAGGAAAAAAAAAAGTGCACAATTGTAGCTCAGGAAACGAGGCTGTGGTGTACAGAAAGTTGGATAGAGGTTTACGAACAAAAGTGCCTAAAAAATTACTTTCCTGTGCCTTGTCTTCATAGGGAGGCTGCCTTCGAGTCTTAACACAGTGCGACAGTTGCTGCCACCATTATCGCGGGAAGGTTTCAAGCACCCCTTCTTTTTCAAGAGATCCGCGGAAATGAATATATCAGATAAGATAAATACGTGGATAAGCACAGATTCCCATCGCAATGTCACCACACCGATTATGCACTTTAGAGGCGTCATCCTCTAAAACAAACTTCTCTCAGCCACACAGGTAGTCATGCCATTGGAACGTTGGTGACTTTCTTCGTCTTACGCATGGCACCATTAGAAAATAGTACAGCAGCATGCGAGTTCATTGTCGCCGAGAAGTCCTTTCGCCACAGTGAAATATTTGCTGCTTAGAGCGTCTTTTTTTCAACCAATAAGGCA
>JARKHS020023655.1:0-23138 GCA_030143305.2 Amblyomma americanum
GGCCTGTAGATGCAAGCCCAGGATCCTGATGTTGTCTGTTCGAGGAATCGGGTTTCCTTGCACCTGGAGGTTGATGTCCGGAAGTATCTTTGAAGGGCGTCGTCCCGGGGAAGGAATGATGATATACTCGGACTTTGTCGCCGAGCACGTGAGGCCAACTGTACTTAGATAATCTCCGATCCGTTCGATCGCGGTCTGTAAAGTCTCTTCAATCTGGCCGTCACTGCCGCGCGTGATCCAAAGTGTGAGGTCGTCAGCATAAATGCTGTGATGCAGGTGGGGGATGTCGGCCAGTAGCTTCGGCAGGCCTATCAGTGCGACGTTAAAAAGCATCGGCGAAAGTACGGCGCCTTGCGGCGTGCCACGGTTTCCCGGAGAGATGATGGAAGGATCTCCCGTGCCGGCTTTAAGTTGCACTGTGCGGTCGGTGAGAAAGTTTCGGATGTACGCATACATGCGATGTCCGACACCGAGAGCTTGAAGTTGTTGAAGAATCGCTTCATGGAGGACGTTGTCGAATGCCTTGGCAACATCGAGGCCGACGATGACTTTTGTGTCTAGTGTACGTCTCATGACTACCTGATGATGGAGAAGAAGCATAATGTCCGGGGCTGCTAAATGAGGGCGGAAGCCGAACATAGTGTCTGGTAGAAGATGGTTGTCTTCAAGGTATCGTGAGAGTCTGGTCTGGATAACGTGTTCCATCAGCTTCCCAACGCAGGACGTGAGAGAGATGGGACGGAGGTTGGCCAAGGTTGGTGGTTTGCCTGGCTTGGGGATGAGGACTAGATTGGCGCATTTCCACTCTTGAGGGATGGTACCGCTGGCCCAACATTCTTGAAAATAGTCGGTAAGAGCATGAATGGATGCGTCGTCTAGATTCCTAAGCATTTTATTTGAAATGCGGTCAGGACCGGCCGCCGAAGTCGTCTTGAGGCGATTGAGTTCTGCTCGGACCTCCGCTAAAGTGATCGGAGCGTCTAGACAGAGATTTTCCGCGCCCTGATAGAAAGGGAGGTTGGTTGTTGGTTCAGGGCGGATGTAAGTATTTATAAGCTCTTGTTTAAGCTCGTCAGACGTGCCAGGATACTGGTGGAAGATTCGCTCGAGCTGTTGGCGTGTTTGGAGCTTGCCTCCTTCTGGGTCGAGTAAATGTCGAAGGAGGTTCCACGTCTTACGAGCGTTTGGAGTGTTGTTCATCTGGTCACATATGTTGTGCCAGCTCTGTCGAGTGAGTTCTATTGCATATTTCTCGATATTCGTATGTGCGCGCGCCAGTCTACGTCGGATATTGCGGTCCCATTTCCGAGTGGCAAGTAGAGCTTCGAGCGACTTCTTGCGCTCCCACAGATGGGCGTAGTAGCGGTCGCAGTGCGGGATACTGTCCTCTAACTCGACGGTTTGAGTGGCGTCGGCCACTTGTTTGACAATTTCGGTTGTCCACGCCTTGATATCAGTTATAGCGGGAGGTATGTCCTGCTGGTTCCTGTGCTTCCGGAAGGAGTCCCAGTCAATCACCTGAGCTGGCCGCGTACATTGCCTGGTGGGCTCGTGTATTACGATTTCGAGTATGAAGTGATCACTCCCAAAGTTTTCGTGAGTGTGACACCAAGTCGCTTTAACTCCGGAGGTCGTAAAGGCCAGATCCGGCGTTGTATCACGATGTAGGCCTGTACCGTGTCTAGTGGGGTAGGACACGTCCGTGATAAGAGTCAGCTGGTTCATATGCCAGTCATTCCAAAGGCGTCGACCTTTAGCGGAGTCATAGTGGTAGCCCCAAGCGCGGTGATGCGCATTAAAGTCACCGAGAATGAGGAGGGGTTGCCCCTGCGCCAGCTGCTGGGCTTTGAGGAAAAGCGGACCGAAAATATCCTTATGAGCTCGGGGAGGGCTGTAGACATTAATTATAAACAGACTAGTGCAACGTTTACGCGAGGGTCGGGGTAATATTTCTAAGAAAACGTATTCGGGGAAAGTTGGATCTAAATTGTGTTGGAGGACAGTGAGGTTACGTTTGACGAGAGTAGCTATTCGAGGTTTTACTCGTTCCGATAGGTATGTACTGTAACCGGCAAGTTTCGTGTTCTTGTCGCATTCCTGGAGAGCTATTAGTTCGGGGCGATCACTCGCGGCGAGGAACTGCTGGAGGACCGGACGCTTACGCGCGAACCCACGACAGTTCCACTGCCAGATGGTGGTGTTACCCGAGCTGCTCGCCATGATTAGGCGGGGATAGTTGTGGGGTTTGAACGGGTGTCGGCGCAGGGGCCGCGGGTACCACGGCAGCGAGGAGTTTGCCCTGTGCTTCTATAGCTTTGTTCAGCATGTCAAATTGTTGCGTGACTTGTGAGCCGATTGTGTGGAGTGAGCGTTCGATGTGTGCTTCTAAAGCTTTGATGCGAGTTTGACTGAGGTTGCAGCTTTCCTCAACTTTGGCAAAACGCGCCTGCCAACCCTCCGCGGGTGAGTCGGTGTCGGACGTTGCTTTGCGTTTTTGTGCGGATCGGTTGGGAGGAGCGATATCCATAGGTACTGATTCATATGATCCCTGCGGATGCGGGGGAGACGAAGGGAGTGTGGCCATTGGCTTTTCGAGAGCCTCTACTCTGAGTATAAGTTGTTGGATGACTGCTGTCAGTTCCATAATCGCTTTGTGTGTGTCTAGAGTAGTGGGAGTCCCTTCCTGCGTACTCACCGGTTCTTGACGTTCTCGTAGATCGGGTAGAGATGGTAGTGGCCCAGGTGGCTGCTGCAAAGGATGAGGAGAGTCCCCTGTCTGCTGGACGACTGCAGGTGGCCCGGGATTGGTCCGGGAGGTCCCCTGAGAACCCATCCGTGGAGCGGGAGACTTGAGCGGTGGAAAAGAGCTCGAGCGGTCTCGGAGCTGCCGCTGCTGGCTATCGGAGCGTTGCCGGTCCCATCGGCTGGTGCGCTGGAGTGTGATCCGCTTGGCGGTCTCTTGGGTCTTGAGTTTCTCTGCCTCAGCATTTCGAATTTTCTCCCACTTCCTGCGCTTGACTTCGTAAGGAATCCTGAAGATTTCCCTGCAGCGACTATCGCCCGTGAAATGTTCTTTACCGCACAGGCGGCAGATTGGTTTGCACGTGTGGTCGGTGGTAGGATTGGATAGTCCGCAACCTCTACACTTAGTAGTTGGGCTTGCACAAACATCGGCTCGATGACCGAGCTCGCCACAGCGATAGCACACCTCGTACTTCTTCTTGAATAAGTTGCATCTGTGGCGACTATTGCAAAAGTAGACCCAGGTAGGCACTTGGCGCTGAGCGAATGTGATGAGTACTGCGGTGGTGTTCCCGAGCCGCCGAAAGTCCAGAATGGGTGGGTTACGGTTGTCTTGTAACTCTGCTTGGATTGTATTTCGATCCAGTCGGAGGTCGACGCCGCGAATCACACCACGGCTCGAGCTATCATCTGGAGCGCAGTAGACGGATATCTCATACGCCTTGTTGTCAACGGTGATCTCTTTGAGTTGCATCATCCGTTCAGCTCTTTCGACGACTGGGGTGCAGTACGCGAAAGTATTCTGGATCAGGTTAGCTTGTATTAGGTCTTCGTGACGAACAGCGTCCCTGGGGAAGCGAGCAGCAGTGCAAATTGCTTCCAGTAGTTGGTAGGTTGTAATCTTGGAGAGTAGCAGTCCGCCCCGTGGGCGCACAATTAGCTTGAGAGCGTTGCTGGGTAAGCGAGGCTGGTTCGATGCTACAGATTTTTTGGCTAGTAAGCGTCCTCGTTGCCGAGGCGTGAGTTCAGCTTCCGTCTTCGCACGTAGCCCATTGTCGATTTGGGACGCTTGGTTCGGTCCCGCTTTGTCTCCAGGGAAAGCTGGCACGGCAGGCCCTGATGTTGTTCGCGCTTCCCGGAGCTTGTTAACTTTAGTCAACCAATCACTGGCTGCTAATTCTTCTCGAGAAATTGGGATGCCTTCTACGGTGACCCTCATGGCGACCTACGGCGCGCGGGCATGGTCCACGGCGCAGCCCAGCTGGCGAACGCTGCTGCGACGCAGGTAGCGAACGCCACTGCGACGCAGAGCTCCGTATTCTTCGGCGCGGCGCAGTAGGCCTAGCGAGGCATCTGGCTTGGTCACGGGGAAAAGTTGACCTAAAATGGTCAAAACTTGTTGTACGTACTTCTGGTTGGTGTCCCTGGATTCCGCTCGTCTTCAGGAAACCGGTGATATCAACGGAAGTATTGTAGGGTCTCACTGTCTAGGGTAAAAACACGAAATCAGCGGAGCTCACGTGGAGTTCGTCCGTTGTCGCTCGCGCTCGCAGCGCCCCCCCTACCCAAACGTAGTCATGCGGCTAGAAAGGATAGCTATGTAGCTTTCATGGATACTTCTGAATTTAATAGAAATACGACTTGCTCCGGAGATCAAACCTAGGCCCACCACCCATATTGGGCAGTTGATCTACCAACTAAGCTAACCAGGACGGCTAGCAAATGATAGAGCAAAACCGAACTGACCAACCACTCTACTTGGGTCGAATAAGTCGTCTAGAGCGAAGGCTAAGATAGTTAGCTGGTAGTTTGGTACAGAGGCATTGTTTAGACATATAATAATTTTTTCATAAAGAGTTCAAGGTCTTAGTTAAGTAAGTCTTAGTTTAGTGTAACAGCACTGCGGGGCTTGCTTGCAAATGTTTCATGGCACCCACTGAGCGCACTGATTTAGAAGCCTCTTGACGTCATTGCGTTTCGCAATTTTTTAATCACTTCCGAAATCCCGTGTATAAAGGCACTCGGGACAGAAAGCAAGGGTTTTCAGAAAAAAAGAAAATAAAAGAATCACAGAGAGAAGTAAAACGAATGTAGTGGAGAAACACATTTACCGGTGCCCGCAGCCCACATAGAGACTCTGCGGCTGACGCCGCCTCGTCACGCAGCGGGCCACCTCTTGACATGCGCTGAATAAAGCCTTTCACAAGCCACGCGACAGGCACTTATCGCCGCACGGGGGAACGTATCGATCCCTACGGCCTTGAAAGAAAAGGGCCCTTTCCAAAGATCGCCTATTCTGAGTACGTTCTGCCTTAAGGCTAGGAAGCTGAATGCCGGAGTAAAGTGCACTTATGGAAACGATGGTAGCAGGTATAGTTAAGGGCTCGCGGCATTCGTGATGGACGAATATATAGGAGCAAAAAACTAAAAAAAACGCACGTGACGTCAAAGTGAGTGTGATATTAGTCAGTCAGCCAAGATGATAAATTCATGAAAGCACTTAGAATGGAATTCATTCGTGCCTTAATGTATTTACTCTCTTTTTTTCCATGTGAATGCATATTTTTGTGACAATACCTTCAGTGATGTGTGCATATAGCATCAGTGCTTATGCCTGCTTCAACTCTGCCTTGAAGGTTGCTTCGTGCCAATCATTACTTTCGTCATACCATCCAGAAAATGCTAATGAATGATGAACTGAGGCACGGAAAGAAGCAGAATTCTGTTAGTTCTACGGAGTATAGCACACACAAAACAACGCACTGTTCGTACCGCTGATAACGCTGTACAGAATTGAGGGTCTCAGACACGCCTCGTCATGAATCCAGAGGAAGGCGCACATTTTTCCTCGGATAACGCAGAAAGAACCTGCGGCAGAAAAGAGGGCTCTGCCTTCGACTCGGCGCATCTGACGACAGGTTCCCACTAAAGTAGAAGACTGCCTCAGAAGAACGTTCAAGACGGTTCCGGCAGGAAATAATGAGAAGACAGGAACCACTTGCGAGGCCGAGCCAAGTCAATCCAAGGACTTATACGAAGCCGCCGGGAAGAAAATGGCTTTTATCGCTACCCAGTATGGAGCACCGGTCAGTGCAGAGGACCCGTCTTTACGACACGCTTTGCCACCCGGTTAAGGGTAGTGTGTCGTAAATCTTAGCCCATGTGGTTTCAATTACCCGTTTTACGCCCCATAAACCTTACAGAAGGATCAGCTAAGCTCCCGAGCAGACTCTGTAATTTATATGAATTACAAAGTTTACTCGCCGCGGGGGACATCTACTGCAGTCCTACCAAAATCAAGGCTTCACCAAATGCCCTGCTGGCACTAACCCTTCTTAAGCAAAGCTCCCTCTACTAAAAAGAAAATATCATGAGAGTTTCCTCCGCATCTGTTGCAGGCGAAAGAAAAAAAAATCTATGAAAGGCGAGATAACGGCAACTTGCTTAGCAGATAATATATATTTTTAGAAGTTCCCTCTTTTGTGTGAATTTACCAAAGCTAACATCTTAAAGCCCAGGTACTGAAAATACAAGTTCAACAGCAAAGCTCCTACTGGCCCGTTACTGGTTTGAGCAGCAAAGACGGTGGTGGCCTAACTAGATTACGTGGCCCGAGATAAGGCGAAACATGCTTGTGTCTGGAGGCTAACACTGCGCTCGATTGCGGAGAAGAGAAAGTTGAACAGCTTTGTTCCATGTGCCTAGCCCTCTCTCCACTCGCACCTTCGACACCTCTGTAGATGAAAATCAACCGACACTTTATAGAACACCAAGTAGTTGAAATTATCTGAACCATCCCCTATTGCGCCTCTGTCTGTATTTTCTCTTTCACTCCCTCGTTCATCCCTTCGCTCACAGAGTGGTACGGGTATACACAGAGAAGTGATACGCTTCACTGCATGTTTCTGTGCTCAAAACTAATATACAAGGCTTTTTTTCTGCGAACAATCTGAATTAGAGTAAGCCTTATGCAACCGCTTGACGTTCCATAAAGTTCTAATGAAATGAAAACACCCCTATCACGATTGTACTACTCGGTAACTGTGCGATGTCAGTGTGTGTTAAAGAACCCCAGATGGTCGAAATTATCCATAAACCTCCAATACGGCGTCCCTCATGTCCTGAGTCGTTTTGGGACGTTGAACTATAAACCAATTGTTGTAAACCTACGTAATGCTAACGTACAGTGCAGCTGATTTGCGCTAACCAATAAATAAAATAAAGCGTCTGAGGTTCAAATCCACCCGGGAAAACCACTCGGGCAGAGGCGCAGTGCCGTTGGCAGCAAAGCACTGTCGTTAAGGCTGCCGAGGCTGAAGAATAGCGTCGGCGTGCAGAATTCCGAAGAAGTAGCAAATCCATTAAAGTAATTAAGAAAAGTCAAAGCTGCATAAAGAATGCATTACCAAGTACCGTAACTGTACTGTTAGCTTTGCCCTAGTCGGGAACCTTTTCAGTGCCTCAGAGGAGACATCATCAAAGGAGCGGATAAAACAACTGCTGCAGCGAACCACGTGATGCAGCTCTTTATTGAGATCTTTCAGAGAGGGCGTCCTTTACGCCATTCACCTACCTGTATACCGCATGCTGCGTTAGTTACCAGATAATACGGTCATGTTATAGCAAAGAGGACCATGCTTTTACCGCCACTACAAAGCACTGCCTAGCCGTGACATGGAAACACCCGCAGTGGCGGAACTGACTTATAACGCGCATATTGATAGAGTTGCTTGATATTCGTGGTAGCCATATAATAATAATAATAATAATAATAATAATAATAATAATAATAATAATAATAATAATAATAATAATAATAATAATAATAATAATAATAATAATAATAATAATAATAATAATAATAATAATAACTTGTTTATTTCCATCAGTGATGGGGGAGACTGCGGATAAAAGCCGCTTGACAACAAGCGACTTGACTGAAACCCACAGCCTCCCTACAAAGCAGGCAGCGATAGGACAACAACAACAAAAAAATAAAACAAAGAACTCCCAGAAAGCACAATATTCAAAATTAATGCACGCACACTTGATAGTCACAACAGGTAAACATAACAAAAGGCAAGATAACACTTTTAGTTATTATTGTAAGCCAGGATTGTTAATGAAATGTTGGCGTAGGGTTCGTACAGAAATCGTATGCAAATCTATACCTGATTTGTGAAATGAATTTAAAAGGGTTGGCAGTGTGTATGACACTTTTTGCCTGGAATAATTTACCCGCGCAGTGACCACTTTCCACGGTTCTGTGTAACGGGTGGTGTAGGAATGTGTGTTTTTATCGAGATCTGATAATTCATGAAAAAACTTGAGATTTTCTTTCACCTCCCGTTTGAAAGCCAGACTTAACTTATAGTTATAAAGATTAAACGCGCGTATTATGTTTGCTTTCGAAAATAGCTGTGAAGTATGGGAATGATACGGTACATTAAAAAGTGCTCGAACAATTTTTTTTGAAGTATATGTATTCTTTCAAGATTTATACGTGTCGTGGTACCCCATACCAATACACAATAATACAAAGAAGAAAAAAAGAGAGTATTGTAAATAAGAAGCTTTATATTGAAAGGTAATATAGCTCTGTGTCGCGCCGTCATACCAATAATACGCGATAGCTTCCCTGACACAGATTCAATGTGCGCATCCCAAAGCATATTTTGTGTGAAGATAACTCCAAGTATTTTAACACTACTATCTATTTCGATTTTTTCGTTCTCGTAAAGAAGGGTGATTAGACTGCTGTTTATTTGCTTCGATTTCGGTCTGAAAATTACGGCTTTTGTCTTTTTTGTATTAATTTGTAGACTGTTTGCTGCGGACCATTTATGAAGGGATCTTAGAGCAGAGTTGGCTTTATTCTGAAGGCTACTAGGTTCAGGTGATGAAAAAAATATACTAGCGTCATCAGCGTATAAAATATATTTTGCATCTCTGTAGATATGAACTAAGTCATTTATATAGACTATAAAAAGGAACGGGCCAAGAATACTGCCTTGAGGAACACCTCTGTTGATTTGTTTCAAATCTGAACGGCAGTTCTCTATTTGTACATATTGATGGCGATGATCTAGATACGATTTTATGAGATTTTGACTGCGTCCTCGAACGCCGTAAGTCTCAAGCTTTTCAAGTAATATGGAATGATGGATGCAATCAAATGCTTTAGTGAAATCTATGTAAAGGCCGAGCACAAAATTCTTGTTGTCAAACTGCGACAGAATAAATTCTTTTTGCTCAAGTAGTGCTAATTCCGTCGATCGGCGTTTTCTAAATCCAAACTGGGCAGAGGAAATAAGATTATGCTTATCAAAAAAATTAGACATTTGCATATGTATTGGCTTCTCTAATCCCTTGGATAGCACCGGTAAAATGGAAATAGGCCTGTAATTTTTGATATCGTTTACGTCACCTTTCTTAAACAGGACCGAAACTCTTGCAATCTGCATCCTCCTCGGAAAGATAGCGCTCGCCAAAGACATATTAAAGATACAAGTGAGATATGGAGAAAGAATATCGAGCACATATTTGATTGGCCGGACCCGCATGCCTTCTACGTCGCAACTTGAGCTATTTTGAGTGAAAGGAAAACTGACTGTACCTCAAGTTCCGTAAAAGGGCGAAAAAAAAGTGAAAATTGATTTCTATCAGGCAGTAATGTCGAAATATCAGTCGATGCACAACTATTGGAGTAGCCCACAAAATAATCGTTAAACGTATTTGCTAGAGCAATTCCCGATATTTTTTTGCCACCAAGAAGTAGCTTTTCTACACGCGGAGATGACCTGCGACGATTCAAGAGGGTATTTAACTTCTGCCATAAAATATCAGGTTTATTCGAGCAGCTGTCAAATTCGGCATGAAAATAGAATTTCCTATGCACTTTTAGTTTTCTGTTCAGTTTGTTTCTAAATGATTTATATTCCATTAATACGCATGGATCCTTGGTCTTAATAAACTTGTGGTAGAGTGCATTTTTACAATTTATTTTGTTTCAACAATTCGGGAGTTATCCATGGCTTTCTTATCTTTTTACCCACTCTAAACTTCTGTTCTGGGAAATGGCGCTTATATATTCGAGAGATCTCATCAATAAGCTTGCTGTACGCGATGTCTACGTTATCTGTTTCCAGAATTTCCTTCATGTCGCAACACTGTAACTCAGCTCTGAAACTATCTAAACCAGTCTGTGTAATGGTCTGGAGGGAAACGTACTGATGCTTTTTGTTTGATATAAGATTATGTTTTCTTAACAGAAAAAATATTGGAAGGTGGTCACTTAGGTCGTATGATATTACACCACTAGCAGCGTTTGTAGAATCGGCATTTGTAATAAACATATCAAGCAGTGTTTCGCTTTCGGTTGTGATCCTAGTTGGCGCACGGATGACATTTTCATATCCGTTTGAGGTTAAAATGGTTAGCATGGCCTTTTGCGGTGCAGAGATGGTCAACATGTCAATATTGAAATCCCCGGCAGACACCAAGTAATTACCAGTTTCTGAAGTAAATGACAGCAGTTGCTCATAAAAAGAAAAGAAGCTAGAAAGGTTTCCATGTGGTGGTCTGTAGCAAACAGAAAACGTATAGTCATTCACGCAAGCTGTTATAATTTCAAAATCATCACAGCAGATACAAAAGTCGGAAAGCAACTCGCAGTTCACATGCTCTCTTAACAACAGCATTACACCACCGCCCCGACGATTTGTTCGATTCACACTGTACGACCGGTAGGACGGAAAATTGGGCAGCTCGCGGTCATCCCTGCACCAAGTTTCACTAAGCATGACTGCATCAAACAAAAAATTAAAACCAGTGATGAAGTCATATAAGTCGGTTTCTTTGCTGTACAGCGAGCGAACGTTTAGGTGAAGGCATTTCAGTGAAACAGCATGGTGACTTGAGACAAAGGTGTTTAACTCATGCGGAAGAATATGACTGTGACTAGCCATTTTTAACAAAAATTAATCTTGACACGGTCTATAGTCAGCAGGCTTAGGTTGGAAGGTCTGACCTGTGACGCACTACTACCACAGAGTCACCGTCGGCTTTGCGCAGCAAGATTTTTCCGTTCCTGTGCCACACGTACTTGCACTCGTTTTGTTTGGCCCAATCCTTAGCCTCTCGAAGCAGTTGCCGGCTTTGACTGGTCATGTTTTCTTGGATGAACAGGTTAGATTTCTCTTCTTTTAGTTTAGATCGGTTATTCAGCCATTGATCTCTGATAGATTGCCTGATATACCGAACGATTATACCTGGTATTTTTCCAGGTTTGCATGGGAGGCGGTGAATAGCGGCGACGTCTGTTTCAGCAAGTGCAGGAACCTCAATCAAACTGGCAACAGAGTTTACTTTTAGAAGCAAATTTTCATTCTCAGAAACACCAACACCGTGAATTTCTAAATTTAGCTTCCGGTTTCTCCACTCTAAGTCGTTCAAATCTGCCTCAAGTCTTCTAGTTGCATCGTCACAAGCGCGAGTGTTCTGTTCAAGGTGTTCTAGCCTTTTCCGTATTTCTTTCGATTCTTTTTCCTGTGCAGCTAGTCGCGTCAACATTTCGTCGTACTTGTCCGACATGAGCTGCACCGACCGTTCGATGCTTGGCACAGTTTCTTTGAGCGGCAACAACTCGTCCAACTTTTGGCTTATAACAGCTAGAATAGACCTGATATCAGTAAGTTCTTCAGCTGTCGGTCTCCCTTCTGTGCTTTCGGCATTTTTTCCATCATCTTTGCAGATAGAGCAGGTCCACTTTTGTTTGGCGGATTCAGATTTCTTTTCTTTTATACGGAGGTTTATCAGCGAATCGTCCATTGCGCTTTTTTCCGCTTTTCAGAACACCGTGTCGTTTTTGTAGCAAGATTAATCCGAGCTGTAAAATGCAGCATAATTTGGCTAGCACAGTTATACAGCCTTTGTGTCTTCCATCTCCCACTGAAGTCGGCTTACCCGTCTCCTGAAAAAATAACGAAACGAGAGTTCCACCGTCTGCTGCGCCGTGGGAGTGAGGCCGTATGTAACATTTTCTTTTTTTAAATTGGAAGTTTAATGTAGCTCATAACGCCATAGGTAGCATAGAGGACTCTCGCAAAGCTAACGCGCTCACTATTTGATCACGTTCCACGAGACGCTTACAGTATTAGAGGACCTTCTACGTCCACAGCTATGGACCAGGTGGCACAAGTAGATACTCTCGCGAGATAGGTTACACGCACCATAAATAAACACGAAAATAAAATGTTGGCCAGCCGCCGCCTCGGCTAGTGTGTAGAGCACCGTAGGCGTCATAAAGATTACACCACTAACTTCCCGTTCATCAAGTACGCAAATAACCAACAGCATTCTACTATGTTTTGCTTTGTTTGGATCACTGTTGGCTTCATTAACAAGTGTGTCATAATGAGCTCCTTATATCTCTTCCCTTGCGGGCTTAATAGCATAAAGAGGGCCTCGTATCTGGCATTTTTGATGTAACAGGCGCCACAAGAAGATTCACGCAGAGCTGCTGGTCTCACAGTTGTAGCATTTCGCGTGACCTTAGCGGTGTTAAAGGATGTTTTACGGCGGCCGCTATAAAACAAGGGTGGCTGTGGTGAACACGCTCAAAAGGACAGGTTGTACACGACCGAAATACATTCGACAGTAGAAGGTTGGACAGCCGCCGTTATAGTTGTGTTGTTGGGGCATACGAGGCCATTGGCGTACTAGACATATGAGGGTCGTGGTTTCGGCTCCCACGGGTGGCATGTGGTTCTCTTAGTGCGCTGGCACTTATAGTGGCCGTTCTCCGCATTTGGGCTTTGTGTTTTTGTCCGTCTGTTTGTCTGAAGCCTGTCTAGTGGCAGGCTGTTCTCCTGTACACCGCCCCCACCGTGTCCGGCAGCAGCCCGTTTAATCGCGAGAGGCAGCTCGGGAAGAGCAACCTAGGTCGCAACCAAACCCAAGCAACCCAAGTCCCACCGATGGCAGCACCTGCCATAGCACCTAACCACCGGGTGGCTTACTTACCAAGGTGTAGCCGGTGTTAACCAGACGAGAACTTGGGGAGCTAGTTAGGCGGCACCGTCCACAGGTACACCGAGCTAAGCGGAATGAGCAGCAGCGGTTAGTAGGAGAACGTGATTCGAATGATGCTTGCACAGAACCTGATGGGAAGTGGTTGGGGGGGTTAGGCTACCACCAAGTAGGTCGTAGCTCCAACTGACAGCTGACGTCATGCTAGCGCACATGTCCGCATTTGGCCTAATTACCAAAATCGACAGACAATTATTTCCTTCTACTTTCTACTGAATTATCATTCCGGTAAAATTGTGCACACCACTAACATCCGATCTATCAACGCCTCAAATTAAAAAAGTATAAAGGTTCCTCCGCTTTACTTGGTTCCGGAGACTGTTGACTTCTTCATAATATTTATCGCGGTGACCATTTCAATTTAACGTTTGTCGCCTGGCCATTCTACTACAGAGGGGTGCACCACCGTTAACGAGTGCGTAGCGCATGATGATGAATCTTCTTGCGCGAAACGGTGGTCGCCTCCAATCGATTTCTGAAATTGATGTGTAGACTCTGGCAAAGCCATAAGGCTGCACTGAAGTTATAGCTAAAGCCCATTTCTAGCTGAAATTTTACCTCTGTCTATATAGGTGGCGTAATTGCAACCTTGCGAAACATCATAGAAGGTACTGCGAGCCTAACAGCCCGTAGAGAAAACTAATATGTTTTTAATATATGGTGAGATCTTTATAATGTATTTCAAACAGACTTTGTATTCATGAATGCAATAAAAATTTTCCGAAATTGGGTTCCTGAAATTTTATGCTTGGCACTCGAAATATATTCTTAAAATTTTCCAAAAATACGTAACTTAAAGCATTCTTAGAACACGTTTCAAATACGTGAAAAAATATGGATGCGGTTTTATTATCTTGTCAATATATTAAATGTGAACTTTCGTAAATATGAAATTAAATCTTCTGAAGCACACTTCAATTTTAACAAACGGGCAGTCCTTTTAAACATACTTGAAGCACGCTTTTAGCTGCCGTAGAACAATATAGTGCTCGAAATCGCGTTTCGGGAAGTGGCCTTTGCATGTTGGCAATGCACTGAAAGTGTACGTTCGCAAATAAGACATTAATTTGTGCGTAGTATACTTCAATTCTAACGAATGAGCTGTGCGCGGAAACATGTTTGCAGCACACTGCAAGCTTCCGTTGAACAACCTGGTGCTGGAAATCGCGTTTCGGGAAACCGCATTGGCATGCTGGCAATGTATTTAAAGTGTGCTTTCATAAATACGAAATTAATTCGTCCATAAATTATAACAAATGTGTAGTCCGCGTCAGCTATATTTGCAAACTTCAAGCTGCCGTGGAACAAACTAGTGCTCGAAATTACGTTTCCAAGACCAGTGACAGCTCTCCCTTTTCAATCGTACATTCCTTTATGGTAACTTCTAGCAAGAAGGCAATCACCACTTAATTAAATTGCGTGTAGACAGCGTAATAGCATTATACCGGCAATGGCGGCATTCGTGACTCCGGGCCCGAACATGCCAGCGAAAGGGACCCCGGCTAGCAGGGACGACCGGCTCCCATAGACGCCCATTTATTTGTTGGTTGAAAGTTCGACTCCTGACCGATGTCTAATGCAAGTTACGACTAACATTTCGGTTCTAGATAGACCGCAGATTCGAAAGCGACCACTCCGACACTTGTGCCACAATTTGGGGACCCACAATCGTTGAGCAAAAAGCGCCTCACCGGGCAAGATAATGCGTCTGCTCTCGGGGGGGAGGGGGGTATATATAAGCCAAGACAAGTATCACGCTTGCCGGAGCAGTTCCTTTCTGCTGACGTCACTATCCGTCGGCACTTCCTGTGTGGCGACATCCTTGCCGTTCAGTTCTCGTCACGTGGCCTTCCCTTGTCATCGACTTCTTGATGACAACGCGTTTTCTCAGGGATGTCTCTGGGATGGGATGCCAGTTCAGTCATTACTTCTGCTGTTGACAACATTGATCAGTACCATCCGGTGTATCCGACTAGTACACCTTTTTTAAGCCGAAGTGAATATATTTTTAATGTATTAATTGTATATGTTGAATGCATTTAAATGTTTTTAATGTATATTTTAGTATACTTTTAATGTATTATTTGTATATTTTCAGTGCATTTTTACTGTATTTATTGTATATTTAGTATATTTTTAATGTATAATAAATATACTAAGCGGAGAGAAAATGTATTTTTGATGCATTTGTAAGAATGTTGAAAATACTACTCCTAGCATACTTATAAAGCACTCGTATTGCAATTTAAGCATAGGGAAAAAAATTCAAAATTAATATGAAATTCATACAATGTGCTCGAAATGCATTTTTAGCAGAGCATTTTTTCGCTAGAGAGAGGGCAGGAAACGGCAGTGGAAACTCCTAAGCGGGTTCATCTGACCACACAGAACATATGCTGCACCTGAGAATTGTACAGATGGTATTCCTTTGTTTTAGGACCTTCCGTACAAGATTCCCAAGTTTCATATGATGGAACTCACGAGTTCAGGATATAATATACTAAAATGAAACACTCTTATTTTCTAACTCTTTCACCTATATCCTGGAAAAGTGGCTTATTCTCGGTATTGGCTTTCGTGTCTCTTTTCTTTTTAAAGTTTTGTTTGGCCCTAGGTAACCAGAACTCAGTGAGTGCTAACCAGAGGGACGCAGGTGCTACTTAACGGGCGGCTTTGGTCGAGTGCAGAGCTAATGAACGATTCAAAGAGAGGACTCGAGAGCGCCGATGCACTCTTTTATTCAGTTCAGCCGCGGACTTACCCGCACTTCTTTCTTCTTGGGGAAACCTTCTGACTGCGCTCTGCACCATATGGTGACTCTCGGACTTCGTTAGGCATTCCGGTCCTGAGAGCCGGATCGGGCAATGCGGGTAGGAAAGCACTGAGGAAGCTACTGTTCTAAAAAAAAAACAGTGGACGGGGTGTGCGCACTGACTCTGTAATTGCAGCGACGTCTCGTATAGCGCGAGACCGCTTTCATGGTGCCGACGCAGAGGCACTTCGTTTTATACTTCGGTACGGCTGTCATTTATGGCTCGTGAACAATTAAAGAGCGGGAGAGGAAAGCAAATTTTGCGCCAAAAATTGAGATCCCGTGTTAAGAGACATTTATGAACAGGCCAGCATTTTAGCGCATGGCAGCCGCTTCACCACTGATAAAGTGAAATGAATCATTTGACGAAACCTTTCGCAAGGCAGAACTTCGGGCAATAGAATGTGAAATGAGTAAGTGCATATGAGACAGACGCCGCAACTATTGGGTGCGTGAGACTATAAGATGTCTACAGAGAATTGTAAAACTGAAAATTGGTTTTTGAGGACAGGAAACGGCTAAAGTGACAAAAATTTGGTTTTGCAGGAAAGCAAATTACGCAGGATCTGTCTCGCATCTCGGCGGACACCTGAACCGCGCAGTAAAGGAAGGGATTAAGGAGAGACTGACAGAAGAAAGGAAGAAAAAGGTGCCGTAGTGGAGTACTCGGGAATATTTTCGACCACCTGGGCATCTTTAACGTGCACTGACATCGCAGAGCATACGGGCGCCTTTTGCGTTTCGCCTTAATTGAAACGCGGCCGCGGTGTCTGGGTTCGACCCCGGAAACTCGGGATCAGTAGCCAAGAGCCATAACCACGGAGACACTGCGGCGGGTGATGTCTACAGTGAACTGATTTAAAAAAATAGCGCGAAAGAAACACGACAGGCGGACAGGACGACGCATACAAGCGCTGACTCGCAGCTGAGGTTTATTGCTGCATGTAAGCAATTACACATGATCCATGAAAAACATGAAACCATCAGATTCTCCTCGAGAGCCGAGTCCAAGGTTAAAAAGAAAAGCATGCAGCAGGTGTCACTCATCGCTTGGGGAACGGAAATGCTTTTTAATGTTTGTGTCATCGTGTCCATCTGTCGTGTTTCCTTCGCGCTATTTTTTTACATCATGAACCTTCACGAACCCGGCTTTACAGTGCACTCCGCAGAAAAAAGCGATGGATTCTGTCTGCGTTCATGAAAAAAAAATCCTGACGGAAATGAAATATTTTAGATTTTTTATGATTTTTGTAATGCGATACCATTACAGTTGTACCACACCAAAATTCAATCGATATCAGAAACGAAATTAGCTCATTAGTCGAAACAGGCGACGTAACCTTGTAACGTGCATTACAACCTGCCTACAGGGTGCTGAGTGACCGTGTTTCTAAAGCAGCTCACGATAAAGTCTGATCTAATCAAATGTTGGCGCCATCATAGCACAGCGGATGCTTGCTACGGCAGCTAACGGTACAAATATAGTCGATATTGGACCAAGAGTTTGAAGGAAACTGACGCAGACAAACAGAAGTTTCAACAGAAGATGCGACAGATGTAAAATCTAATGCTATGGCATTCCACTCTTAAGGTGACTTAAGTGTCTCCGGGGTTTTCTCAAATCAATGTTTCCTTCCAATTCCCCACGACGAGCAAAAAAGGGTGATATCCGCGAAAAACTATTGAGGGTAACGTAAAACAGAATTTCCAGCTTCGTTGCACCACACCTAAATAACTTTATCTTTGCTTCTTGTTTGTGCTTGACGTTGAACAAATCTCTTGCATCGATGTGTATTTTGTCCTTTTTACGTCCTGTAATACCGAATATGCAAACAGCACCCCGTTGGCCACGGCAAACTGGAGAACCTGAAAGATTAGCAAAAGGGCATGCAGCATCCAACAGGTACTTCGTCAACGTGCCTTCGTAATTAACGGAAGAATTCTCTTTTTTTCAGTTTGCGAACAACCACCACTGCGAGTTACAGATATCGATGTGGAAAGCTAAAATCAGGGAAACGCGATAACTATTTTAGGGCCATTGTTATTGAATTTTATACCGTTGGTTGCCTATTGTTGTGCTTCATATATGTTGCACGTAGTTTCCAGCTAGCGCTCAGGCAATTTCTTCCAGCATGTTTTTGTTACGATGAGGAAAAAAACAGCAATGCTATCAAGCATCAAACATTATCAATCAATTTAGCCTACTGCACCCTACTCTACAATAGACGCCGTTGCGTACATTTTTCATGACTAGTGTTTATTCCCTATCGATTTAAAAGAAGGGCCACTCAGAACGCCAGGCACCGAGAACACTGCATCCTTCTATGCGGTAGTAAATCACAGCGCTCGCTTCGTTGTCGAGAAGTGAGCACGAAAACTGAGCGAACAGTAGGTTTGATCATCTCTAGCTCATTCTTTCATGTTTACCCGGTAAGCTGGCAGGCCTTAGTAGTGGTGATCGATCGCCTCTTTCCGAGGTGCTACAAGCGAGCTGCTTGACGGGTCTCGTATTGTGCACACCGGCACTCACTCACGCGCAGGTATCTCACAAACACATCGATTCCATACGAGAAGACGCTAGTCGGGAAGCGGGTCGATTGCTGGAACTTCGTTATTCGCAAGAAATGCATGCTTCAACGATTCCCTCATAGTATGCGTGTACCCACCATGCAGGAGCCAAACCGTGACAGTTCGCGAGCAGTGTTTGAAACACAGAGAAGACTCTGCATTTGGTAGTGTATTTTCGTTTCTGTATGTTTAATGACCTAAGCCTCGCTGATTGTTTGAGAACTCTTGAAGACTCACTTTTTTTATCTTGATATTGATCGTGTTGATTGGTTAAGCTTAGCAACGAGATTTGTGTAATTAAATTATTTTTCTCCATGCCAGCGCACTTCTCGGATGTCATCTGGTTTAATTACCACCTGACTAGCCTTAGACATGCGATTTACATCAGTAGTCCTGATGTCCTGTCTGAAAAACAGAAAAAATAAAAACTTATTATACGGTGGACGTACTTATGAAGAACAGTTATTAATATATGCCGTTGACCATGAATTCTCGCTAAATCCCCAAGATATCTGCATTTGATTTATGGTGCGACTGCTGTAACAATCATTCCTGCTCAGACGAAAATGATCCCATCATTTTGGATCTACGGGATTGCTTCGATTGCCATGCTAATATTTTCTCTCATAAAGACGTAGAACTGAATTCTATGCAGAAGAGTCCAACTTTGTTTCATCTGACAAGACCAAAACAAAAACTAGCGCTGTGGCACTCGCAGAAAATACATACAGAGGATGTGTACCAGTCTTTGTAAATGTAAGATCTTTCTGTTAATGCTAAAAGTAATGTTAAGCTTTTCTTTTGTTCAAAGTGTAGCGTGAAATTCGCAACATTAGCTCCGCTTTCTCAGCAGTTAGCAGACTACGCAGCATTGTGCGTAAAGTTTTTCATCTTCTTCGAGAACGTCATTGTAAGACGGTAAGACAAAGAAAAGAACCGATTTATTGCTGTGCCTCTCGAGCGAAAACTAGTTTAGGTGAAATAGTTTTTCTGTGAATGTAATATTTCACCGATATTTGAAGCCTCTGCTTTGTTCCTGCTATAGCTTCCATACTCCAGCAAAACAGTAGGTAGTCAGCTGCCTAGGCAGCAATGTCTCTTCATTGCCTGAATTGCATTCGATACGGAAATGCAACGTGTGAGAAAAAGACAGCCAAACTTTCTGTTTTACGTGACAATTTATATCGCAGAGAATTGTATTGGCTCTCAGACGAAATAAAGAAGATAAGAATTACAGAACATTTGCCGATATTAAAAGCTTTCATTTATTTTTTAGTGGGCGAAATCCGCAAGCTTAACATTTGAATCTATTTGATTGCACGTAGTTAACTGTGTAGGAAACAATGTATTTAACCTTTGGAGCACGTATTTTAATACGAGACGTCAACGCCCCCTTCGGGCAGAAGTGTCGACACTGTTTCTCTACAAAGCCGGAACACAAAGAATCGTACTGGCTTTCGCACAAGAAGGATGTATTGCGGTCAGCTTCGCTAGCAAATTATTGATTTAATGATATTTATAAGCGTGTCTTTTGTTCCTGCTGTGGCTCAAATCCGTGAACCAAAGCCTTCCTCTTTGATATTCAGCACTCAAGGCAGCACGATGCACGGAAAAAAATTCGACGTTAGGGCAGGATTTGCTTTATCTTCTTATAAATTAGCTTTATTTTTATTTAGTTATTTTTGCTAACATTTAGGTTTATAATCTCGTAAGGACATCGCTGCAAGTTTTAACCCAACAATATCACTGCTAACACTCCGAGAGTTGCTATCGATAAATCTACTGCTACTCCACAGATACTTGTAGCGCCGATAACCGTACTAGAACTTATTCGTAGCTTTTGTATTTCGCTCGCTTTCTTTTCATCCCAGGGCAGAAAGCTACATAAAAGCTTTCTTGGTGCGAACGTTTTAGCGAGCTGCTTTTCGAGGCAATCTACAACTTTCGGCTTGGCTGTTTACTGCTCACATAAATTATTGAGATCGTGGCGAATTACCCTTTTCTAACGAACTAAGTTTGCAGACCGAAAAAAAATACTGATGGCTAGGCCATAAGACCCTCAACACCACTTCACTGGTTTCACTCGCCTAGAACCCCCTTTTTTATTCTAAAGTCTGGTGTCTTTATACCTGACACAAGTATATCGGACATTTACTACATAAATGCAAACAGTAACCGAACTGCTTGGACGCTCATTGCTAATGCTTACCATCCCTGAAGTTCAATCTCTCTGCAGAAAGAACAAAGGTTTTTTATCTGAATGTTGCACGCTTGATGACAACGCGATAGGCAGGCAACTTCATTTTGTAAAAAAAAAAACTCAGGAATAAAGTTGCTCATTTGCCGTTTTTCAGTGACCGAGTTGAAGGCCAACTTTACCTTTTGTGTGGTTTTATGTCGTTAGCGTTGAAACAAATGACGTCATGAGAAGGGGCAACCCTGATTGGTCAAAATTGAGTTTCGTCACCTAGAAAATGCAGCAGGCAGTTACCTTTTTTTTTTTGCCCTGTACCGTTTTTCTTTTAGAGTGATTTTTTTTTCAAGCGATCGTTTAAAACGCTCACTGGAGAGAACACACAGCCCCGACCGGCGTTGCCGAGAAAAATTTCGATTGGCTGGCGGAAGTGACGTCCTCAGTGACGCCACCAGAACGAAGAAATCCTAATCGCTGGAGGTCACCAGACCAGAGAATGCCCACAGGCTGGAAAGAAGTGACATCACCAGACTGGCAGTGATGTCATCAGACCAGGCTCGTTGTGGGAAGCCTCCACCTGACAACCGTGGCAGGTGGCAAGTCATGCACAGGAGGAGCTCAGGAAGAGCAACCTGGGTGTCACAAGCCACCCCAGTCACTTCCGGCAAAGACAAGAAGAACTTTGAAGGCTGACTGAAATTCGGCGTCTCTCTTATTTTCTTCCTGTGATGTGAGTCAGTTTCTCCTCTTGCCAACAAAAGTGATTAGTTGAAATGCCATGAAAGGTTCTTTTTGCACACAAAGACAACACAGAAATACAGAGACCACAAGACGAGCGCAAGCAACAACATGCTTTCCAAGTATTAGACCAGCTAGCGCGACGACGCTTGCTAAAGGCGATAAGATATTCAGAGCAATTCGACGATGGTCATATCAGTTTTTTAGTCCCCTACACCTGATCACAGCAGCATCACCGGAGCAGCACTCCAATGATCCAAAAACGAATAAAGAAAAGGAAGGAGTAACGTCAATCGGAATCGCACGTGTAATAAACGGAGCACAGTGAGGTTGAGTGGCTGAAATTAGAATTTGCGGGTGTTTCACCTTTTGCTGTCTGCAGCCATCCGTTTCTATGCCGCAGTTTTATGATGGAGTATTTTATTTAGTCAGGGCAAATTTCTCTCAAAGTTACAAATCTTTGCCATAGCACAATACGACTGCGTGTCCCTGTGTCGTGATAGCCAGTACAGCGTTTACAAATTCCGGCCGTTAGAACACATGTACACAAAATTCTAGTCTATGAATTTGGGAATCGTCCAGTGTCTATCCTGAGGTGCACGTGGGACAGTATAATACAATAAATTTTCGTCCAATAGAGAGGAAACAACATAAAAATTCACGATTCCCACAAGCGGACAAAATTAGTATTGAGTAAGAGGAAATCGATCTATCCAACCTGGCGGCTACAGGCGTCTGGAATAACGCTATGCCATGAACAGACGTGTAGATGCCGCACGTGGTAACGTCAGTGCCACCTCTGGTGCTTTACTCGCGCAATCTATCAGCCCCCCTTTTTCAAGTGCACCGGTGGGCGTTCGATTTCTTGCGTAAAGCCGGGAGTGAAGCGCGCACAACTCCTAGAAGTGCGCGGGACATTTTGCCCAGTTTCATTGCTCTTTCTCTGGAGATTTCAACGAAGCCAGGTTTCACAACAGGCTTGGCGTCGGTCTGAACTTCTTTTCCTCTCTTATTTGCTGCCATTTTCCACCGACTCTACACGCTACAGAATTTTTAATAGCAACATTCGCGTGCTGAACGTCCCTTGAGTGAAGCGAGATAGCGGGATGGCTCAGACAAGCATCGATCCACGGAGTTAATTGCTTTCGCTCGCAATATCGATGGAATATACAACGCTGAAGCTCTCAAACCAGCCTGTGCACACTTAGCTGCGGTGCTTGAACTGTTCGTCCGACAAGTTTTTTTTTTTCAGATAACAAACGCGATTTGCCCGCGGGCGAATGAGTTCATTGTGCATTCATGGAAGGAGGCGGCTTATTTTGCATGTCGACAAACAACTCCCCCGAGTCGGCGATAGAATGGAAAACGTTTCGACATCGCATTTCTGCTCTGTGCCATTGAAGTAACTGAACGATCGTATTTGAATTGGAACACTTTGGCTGCTACGTGGTCCACTTTGCGTAAGACTGCAGGGAACTCGGGGGTTGTGTCGTTGAATATAAAATGCGAGATTTGGTGAGAACCTTAAGAGGCGTAGCTAGCGAGTAGCGGGCATTGCGGCACCTTTGGCAACAGTCGCCTACAAGTGCTTCTTTGGGGTCTGCAATGTTTAAACGACCAGCAGCGCTGCGCCACTGAATATGGAAGGAAAATTGGACACTACATACATACACAGAACGTGTGAAGGTGCCCTGAACAATTTCGCTATATTGTGTGAATATATAAGTGGTGCCGCCAGGAAGTCACGTGTTCACATCGGCGCAAGTTGCGCCCCTGGGGCTCATGGCAGAACACTCAAATTATATCAAAAGGTTAGGCGAAAGTTGGGCAAAAATTTCCCAAATTTATGTATACTCTCCCTCAAATGCACTTAGTAGTTACTCATGTGTAACAATGAAAAAAAAAGAAAACAAGTACTTTAAAGTACAATTGTGTTTAAGACATTAGGCCTTTAGATTTGAACACCGGCCCTATGCCGATTCAGGTGTCAACTAG
>JARKHS020023656.1:0-22368 GCA_030143305.2 Amblyomma americanum
GACGCCCATCCCATATCACCCTGTACCCCCTGATTTGGTGTATTGCCATGTGCTCCCAACGCTAACCTCCCTACTCCCCGTTGCCTAATTTCCAGCCTTGCTTGAACATCTGGTCTCATGTACAGAACCGCATTACCGAAAGTCAGGCTAGGAACCATCACCCCTTTCCAGATCATCAGTACACCGGCCGGTGTACTAATGACCGGCTGCGTGAGCGCCCCCCCCCCCCCCCCCGGGGGGGGGGGGGGGGGCCGATGGCGGTGAAAACTTGCCTCGCCATTGCAATGAATGTGGGTCTTATCCATTGTTCAGCAATATAAGGATTCTTGGTAGAGGCAAGAGAAAACAGGATCGAGAAATCTTGGAAGCGTACCATATCAGTTTGTCAGGCCATGATTGCTTTAGCACAACCTCGGTGCGCTTACTCGAGGATTCGCTTCTTTAGGTTGGTCACGGCAGATGTGTGATCTTTTGTGTCCTATGCGCTGTGATTTGTGATGCTGCTGTTGCGCATGCTCTCCTGGCCTTGCTGGGACTGCCATTTCTAATGAATCTCAGTTGATAGTCCAGTCGTTGCGGCATGAACACCCCTTCTCTTGTCCCTTGTCTTTTGTGACTGGTTATTTTCAATTTATAATGCACCAACTGGCCCGCATTTCAACCCTTCTGGAGAACAAAGGAATGGCAGCTTCCGATGAAGGAAGGTGCCTGAAAACTGCCTGAAATTTTACAGTGCTTCTGCAGGGTTATCATCGAAAGTTTCTACTTGGCTCCTAGGTTAAATTGTTTTTACAGTTGATTAATTATTTAAATATTTGCTCCTGCGTGGCAGTCCCGAAGACACGAAATTCGCCTTCCAGCGTGGAGGTATGTGTTTTTTTCGTTAAGGAGAATAGTTCTTTTTTAATAACGCACAGAAGCTTGCCTGGAGCGCAGCGCTGAACCTTTCCTTATTCCGGATATGGCAGAAAGCCCCCCCCCCCCCCCAACCCCCTCCTCTCTACTTCTTGAGGCAGGAGCAAGTGAGGAAACTCTTGGCCACTCCCTGTCACGATTGCGCCTTAATAATCTTTGCTGCTTCACTTTTTGTTTTGTTTTTATTTCGTGGCGCCTTCGTCTATTGTGTCGCGTCTGTCGCAATTGATCGAGCAACGGAGTTTTGAAGTGCGCCATCGTAGCCCCCAAAAGTGGCGCGGGGCTCGGTTCCTTTGTTCGCGTTCCTCCCAGGACCGCCCCACGTACTGAAGTGCGTCTGTGCAAGTGAGCGATGCCTGCGCCTGTGAGGGCGCTCGTGGATGCGTTTTAGCGTTTCGCACCGAACTCTTCACTAGTGCGTACGCGTGCTTTCTGCTCAGTAGTTAAGGTCGCGTGTGCTGGCAGAGTTGTTCCGAGCAAAGTGGTTTTAGCCACTCATTATTTCTTAGCGCTGACGTAAAGGAATTGCATGCAGATGTTCAAAACATGCGATAAAAAGACGCACGGTGTAGCAAAGATTCAAGAACAGATACTAGATGGAAAAGCCGGTCACGAAACAGGCGCAGTACAAGCGTTATAAGCAGCACAGAAAGAAATGCTTGTTGTTGAAAACCTGTTAGTGTTAATTTTACTGAGGACTGCAGGAGGTTTTCAGCTGCGCTGGGCCATGGACGCACCATGGCGACGGCGAACGCTAGTAGGTTTCGAATCGAACATTTATAATCGTGAAGGTTTGTTCTGTTGGTGCATGATGAGTTTTTTTTATTGACCGGAACATGAATTTGTGGCCGTAGCAGAAGAACCTGTGCGAAACGTGCAACGTTATTTGTTGCTTTCACCGTTTTACTGGTTGGCAGTCAACGTTCTTTATCTGCCGCCAGTTTCCGAAGAATTAGAATGGTGATTGTTATTGAGGCGGATGCATTTAATATTGTCTACGTACTGTTTTTTTTTCTTTTGAGTATTGCATTTGCGGTTATGTATAATTTGACAGGAAAGCCAGGCCAATCGCTGCACGTTGTTCACAGTAGCGTAGTTCTGGCTCATGACGATAGATTTGCGCCGTGTTAACTGATACGAGCTTTTACGCTATTCCTGGTTGAGCTTGTCCTACCGATGTTTTCCGAATGGAACGCATGTCCTAACTCTACGAGGGGCGCCCCACCCGAAAACGAGGCGCCGTCGCCAGCTGCAAGTTTACGCAACGCGTGAACGTCATAATCGGCAGCGGGAGGCTTCGCTGGCGGCTTTAGCGCTATCTGGCTATACGAGCGCGAAATGCATGTGAAACCGTTCGGCAGCTTGTGCATCCAGCGAGATTTGTCGCTCTTCAACTGCTGCTCCTACGAGAGCTAGCGTCGGGACTTCTCGATGCCGAAAAACAAATTGGTTTTCAGGAAAGTAACGACGCAGTAGTGTTTACATGAATGCGACAGCAGCGGAGCCTACATGCTACTGTTTGCATGTACCGCATCAAGTCTGGCGGGACGCTGACCCCTCGCCGGTTGCACGCGGCGGTGGGGTCCAGCCGCCCCTATCTCGAGCGTAGTGTACTTCGTTATCCGGGTGAGTGGGTGTTGTATAGCTGCCCCAGGGAGGTGGAGAGGCGCCTCCAAACCTGTTTCCATTCTCCGCGGAAGTCGACTTGCCTTTCTCGACTTACCCTCGTTTGGCGCGTCGCATCAATGTGACGCGCTTTTCTACAGCGCATTATCGACGTTTACATGAATGCGATGCGCCAGAAAGTTGACGCGATGTGCCAGTTGTCGCATTCATGTAAACACGGCTTCACTTCTCGGTGGATACCTTAACGGCGGCCTGAGGGAAGGGAGGAAGGAGGGAATGAAACAAGTAACAGAGAAGGAGGCGCCGCAGTGGAGGCCTCTGAATAAATTTCATCCACCTGCGGTTCTTCAACGTACACCGACATTGCGCGATACACGAGCGTCTTGTTTTCCAGCCGAGCCCATGCCTTCTGGCTCAGCAGCCGAGCGCTCGGGGACGGGAAAAAAAAAAAGACTTCGAGGAGTGGAAAGGCGTAGTTGGTCTGCTTTTGCTCACTTCAGCGTTTTATGGAGCATACCGTAACCGACGTGTAAATTTTTGCTTCGCGTATTTAGTGGTGGATCTTTACACCCTTTTTGACGAGCTTTGTTTTCTTCTGAGCGTCTTATTTTTCGTCTCTCTGAAGGACGAACGCACTGACGGGCTTCGGGCGCAGCGCGTTGGCGCCTGTTCGCGGTCCGCTCCTCTGTCAAAATAACTTGAGAGGTCATTCGCTATGAAGTGAGTTGCAGCGATGTTTTATAACCACGGAACGTACGCACGCATGCAAAAGAGGCATGCACGAACGAGAAGGCAAAATAAGTAAAAAAGAGATGAGGTTCGTCCTGCTTCGTTCAGTTTTGCGATTCCCATTGGTAGTTGTCTCACAGACTTCTCACTGGCAAGCGAAAACCGCCGTTTCCCTTTTTCCTTCCTTTTACTCTTCGCCTTGTCCGGATTTTACTTAGCTCTAATTGCGGAACTTGTGGCGTACGCTGTCTCAGCTGCTGGCGTGATTTTAATGAAATGGACGTCTTTTCCGCGATGAATTTGAGTCCACGCTGGCGCCTTCGCCCGACGATGAAGAAATGAACGGAAAGAAAGGTTTCTCCCGCCATATTCGCTTACTTTGCAAGCGGACTGAGCCCATCTGCAAGTTTGTGCACTGCCTATGGAGTGGCTGCGATGAAAATACAAAAATAATGAACAGGGACGACAGGTCGGATTTCGAATTCGAGCCGCGTCTCGACGCGACTATTTTTCATTTATCCTTTATCCAGCGGTAAACGTATCTGTTAGTTTTACGACATCCGGTAACAGTAGAATGTCGGCCCGAAGCGTTTTATTATTTTTTAGTGTTTTTTTTTCAGAATTCGGTGCCACGTGCCGCTTAATTTACGCGTCTTCGTTGTCTTTACTTAACCGCTGCGTTTCGGGCTTTTTAGTACTTTCGGAGGACCGTTTTTGTGCCGGACTCAATCTTTAGCTTCCTGTGGTGCAGCGTTGTCCACTAAAATAAATCCCCGGCTGTCCGACCTTTCGTTTTAGTGCGGACTGCTTTTTATGGTCGGTCTCCAGTGCCAGGCATGGGAAGCATTTTGTCGGCGGCGACAGTTTTGTCGATTTTTTTTTTCAGTTCCGTTCGCAGTCCGGAAATCTTATGATCCTCGAAACAGCGCCTTAAGGACAGCTGTGTTGTGTAAAAGAAATCTTCGCGCAATGTGAAGAGAAAATGTTCGTTTTTATTTTTAATTTGTTTTTGAGGCGCGGCTCATAAATGAAAACCATTGTAGGCCTAAGTTGAGGCAGTCGCAGTTTTATCATTTTGTGTGTGTGGTGCGTGTGTGTGTGTGTGTGTGTGTGTGTGTGTGTGTGTGTGTGTGTGTGTGTGTGTGTGTGTGTGTGTGTGTGTGTGTGTGTGTGTGTGTGTGGGTGTGTGTGTGGGGGAGAGAGAGAGAGAGAGAGAGAGAGAGAGAGAGAGGGGGGGGGGTCGTAACATTGCTCGTGCCCCGCGCGTAACCGTGTGGTGGAGGCGGTATTATTGCTGGAAGAAGGCGTTCGAAGTGCATGCAGGTCGGCGCCTAAGTGGCGCTCGAAGCAGGCATCTTCTTCATCGACAGCTCTCTTCAAAAGTCTTCAGGCCGCAGGGTTTGCTTTTCAGGCGTGTAGCCGAGCGTTCGAGACATCCATCTAGCTGTGAACTTCTGCAAGGAGAAAGCAACCATGGTCCTAGGCTTTCAATGTCATTTTGTCAGCAGTGCTTTAAAAAGGGCTCTTTGGTCGTTCATCGTTATAGGGGAGCGCTTAACTTCATAATTAAGATTCTGCGCGCGGTGTCTCGTGTTGTTTCGTCCGTCTCGTCCGTTCAGAAGTTGAGGGCTCCCCTATGGTGGGGGATCATTTTGCCCTTAAGGGTGCCTTGAATGCTTCACTATCCGGCTGAAAAGTAGAGCGTGTGGCCTGAACGTTTTTGACCAACACTGTGCATCCTTTTTACCTTGCGTGCCTGCTAAAGGAAACAAAGCTTTTGTAAACGACGGAGTTTCCTAGCCTGAGTTAAACCAACTAAGGGCTGTTGAGAGTCGCATGGCCTGTATTCAGATACGGCCCAAGAACGAAGCTGCAAATGTCCCTCAAAGGAGGCCCTCCAGCCAATGACGTCGACTGGCTCTCATGTCGTCGCGGTTAATCTCCTTAGACCTGGTAGCATGACAGAGCAGGTGACAGCAGATTATAGGGGATTAGCCACTGCTTAATTGGGTTAACCGAGGCGTCTTGGAAATCGGTCGACGCCATAGACTGGAGGGCCTCCTTTGAGGGTCATCTGCCACTTCGTTCTTGATTTGTATTTCTCGATATGTATTTTTGTGTTTTCCAAAATTAGTTAATCAGTAAAACTAATTAGTTAACTTTATATAAATATTGGCTTCAGGAATAATGAATCAGTTCAGGCGCTGTAGATCGCCTGGCTGAAATGTTTTATCGGGGTACCACTTGCGCAGCTTTATTTAGCGGCCTTAAAAGAAAGCTTCCACGTGACAGCTGCTGGCGCTTATCTCTCACCCAGTGCGCACGCAACGCCCCGTTTGGTACAGCGCTCTGGAGAATATCGGATTTTGCTTTCAGGGACACGTCTTCGGTCACTGAAGCAGCACTACCGCCACGTGGAAGCTCTTGTATTTCGCGAGCTTTCTTTTATGGCGGCTAAAAAAAAAAAGTTAGTTCGCGTAAATGGTACCTTGGGGCAAGCATTTCGGCTGGTTGTTTTTCAAGGCCATCTACAACTTCTGCATTGCCAATTTATTTCTGGCACCATTATTTTAAAGGTTAGCTAATTAGCCTTTGCTAATAAATTAAATTTCCAGAACGAAAAAAATACTGGCGACAAGGCCATGCGACTCTCAACACCATTCAGTTGATTTGACTGTCCTGGGGTACCGCGATTTCTTTAAAATCTTGCTAACCATTTGCTGGGACAAGCGGTATGTATCCTCAAAAGAAAACCTGTCAACTTTCATTCATACGAGCGACCACCAAGAAATAATTTCAGATTGATTTCGGAGCAAGACGTAGGTTCGGAAATGATGAGGAAGTTAGCCTGGTTTGCTTGGAGAGAGATCGTGTTTATTTCAAATTTAACCCCGTGAGCAGTGACGCTGACGATATAGGGCGATAAAAGGACACCGAGCACTCGCATTGCTTGAAATAAAGAGGGAACAGGAGCTAAGATGTATTGTTATTGGAAAAGAGGAGCGATCGTTTAAATTTGCTGCTTTCTGAAGCCTTGCACCTGTCTCTCTATTCCGTTTGCCCTCTATGAAGTCCTGTACAAGCGTCGATCATTGTAGAGGCAACAGCGCGAACCGAGGCGTATGAAAACACACAGACGAGCGCTAACTCACCGCTGACTTTTTTAGTAATCGTGAACACGTGAAATTGCTCAATGCGGCAAGGTATTCCTTCCCGCCTGGTAGACTATTGACGCAGTTCCAAGGAAAAGTGCAAGCCACTGTTTGCTCACGCAAATAGCTTGTTCCAGCATCGTGGTCAAGTAACAATGGAACTAAGGGAGGCGTATTTTAATCGAAAGAGACATCCGCACTGCGTCAGTCAGCCATCTTTGACGCTTGTCAATAAAGAGGTTGTCTTCTTTGGCAATTCTTGGAGCTCAGCGGGGAGGAGGGTGCAGGTTTGAGAGAGGTTTCACACGTGGCCCTTATGAGCTTGCGTGAAGAGTGCACATTGACTGTACTCTGCGCAAAAACGCGAGGCCCTTGTAAGGTCACATGGCTCTTTTGTATAAATTCGTCTTTCTTAATAATAATTTGTTTTTCTAGTCAGCGCTCGTCTGCGTGTCTTCCCTTTCCTACGTCTTGGTTTACCCTGTTTCATCCCAAATGAACAGTTACCGACTAGCCAAGTTTTGAGTTTTACTTCACGAGTATTGGTTTCTCGCGTGTTTTTGATTAGTTTTGATTTTTGTTTCTGGCAGAATTCTATCAAGCTAAGTGTTTTGCTTTTTCTGTTGTATTATCAGTTTTGGCAATATTCCATTGGTTTGTTCATCTTGACGAGGCACGTTTGCCTTTTTAGAAAGAGAAAAACGAATATCAGGGTGACTAAAAGCCCTATTCTGGTACGCACACACGCATACGCACGCGCGCACGCTTGTATATTATATTGTGCACAGCGACTCCGAAACCTTGGGATTTTTACAATTATCACTGCAAATACAGTGGCATACAACTCAAGAACAAAGCGGCATTTAAAGATTGTGTACAACCAAACTGAAGGCTTTGAACTCATACAGTCATACAGTGCGCTACGCTAGCGTACTAGGCAAACCTGAAGCTATGCAGAGGTTCTCGTTTTAAGACCAAGACGGTAGGCTTTGCAGAATTTGCAGATGCTCGAATTCTCTCGCGTTAAATCGTTGCTACTGCATGCTTCAGAGGGTTTTAGTCTATTCTAATGTTTATAAAAAAAGGGCAGAAACAAGGGGAGTAGGAAGATTGCGTAGACGGGGGAAAATATTAAATGTGTGCTCCAGCTTCATGTTGTGCCGCTCGTTTTTCTCAACGCTGTCTCTTCTTTGCTGAAGGCTAACTTTTTTGTCTGGCCTCTTCGGGCTGGCGAGTCCATCTCGCTGGCTCATTTATTGGGTTCTGCTTGAAGACTGGGACCTCTCATAAATGAGGCGGCGTGCACAAAGCTTCCTTCGTCTCTACCAGGGATTGTCCGGTATTGCTTTTTTTTCGAGATAGGTATTTGCTTTAAGCTCCTTGTCCGACTTTCTGTTTACCTCCTCCTCCTCCTCCTCCTCCTCCTCCTCCTCCTCCTCCTCCTCCTCCTCCTCCTCCTCCTCCTCCTCCTCCTCCTCTTCCTCCTCCTCCTCCTCCTCCTCCTCCTCCTCCTCCTCCTGACTTGGCGTTTCAAGAAATAACCGGGTTAATCCCTCCGTCCTTTTGGCAAACGCGCCGCCTTGGCCTCGATTTCCTCCTGTGTGGTGCTTCTCCTAGTGCGCAAAAGTGGTGCAGGCAAAACACGCTTTACAGGAGCGCAAATACGATTTTGGTTTATGGCTTATGGGGTTTAACAACCCAGAGCGATTCAGGCTATGACAGACGCCGTAGTGGAGGGCACCGGATAATTTAGACCACCTGTGGTTTGTTAACGTTCACTGTCATCGCACAGTACATGGACCTCAAGCATTTCGCCTCTATCGAAATGCGACCGCCGCGGTCGAGATATAATCCGCATCTTTATAGTCAGCAGCCGAGCATCATAAGCACTCAGTCACTGCGGCGAGAAAAAGTTGATATGAACGTAGCTGCCGCATAGGCACCCATGTTGAAGTGTGAGGAAGTGTGGTAACGTTGTAGACTGAAGTTTTTGGCTGGCCAGCACGGAACTTTCTGCATTGGGATTATCGAAAGAAAGGAGACGAGTCGATAGGGCAAGTGTGATGCGTTCAGGTTCCGTCCTGTTAGTACGCCATAGGAAAAACTACTGAAACTTCTCGGTGCGTCACCAAACATAAACGAGGTTCAAATATATGCTGGTTCACTTCGCGAGAATGAAATTCAAGTTACCTTTTTGCCGGTCACCGTATGCACGGAGACGTATTTCTGTTTCATTTTTTATTTACTAATTACTTTGTCAAGTCTTATTGATGGCTCTTTCAATCACTGAGCGCTTGAAATGTTTCAAATATTAAGTTTCGCAGCGCTAAGAGGAACGACTGAGGGCGCATTTTTTTAGAAGTACAGCTTTGCTGCGAATGCATTCTTTACGCATTATGGGAAGCGCGGACGCTCGCCTTCGCAACCCTGCAAGCATCTTGAGATTTTGGCCGCAGCAGCTTGAGCGCCGCAACTAGGTGCGAAGTGCGCAGTGCGGGTGCTCAGACATTTAGATTTTTGCTAGATTTTTCACTAACGCTGTTGTTATGAAAATGACTCCATTGGGATGGGAGGCTCCTTGCAGAGTCGTACAACTTTGTAGTTGATGAATGCCTGAGCGCTAATTATTTAATGAACTAATTAGCATGATAAAGAAATAAAATGCACAACCATAACGAACATCTCATTAAGACAGTCGGCGGCCTTTTGAACAAATGTAAATGTGACGAAAGCAAACAAGAAAGATTATCCTCAAAATCAAGTGACAAAAATGTACCAAATAAAACAAAACGGGCTTGATTAAAAACACAGAACTTGACAAAGGCAGTGGGGCCAAACTTTATTTGCTGTAGTTTAGAGAGGGGAAAAAAAGAAAAATAATAATTACTTGCTCGTGGAATGCTAACATTATTTGCTTAAGTTTTGGCCAATTTTGTTGAAAAATCGGGCGACATTGCTTGCTATGCGAGTGCGAGTGAAGATGGCTGCTTTTGCTCGACTTCATTTGCTGCTGCGATCGGCTAAATGCTCCGGTTGCAGAGTTAGATGTGTCTGACGAGTTTTCGAAGCCGGAACCATTATCACGGTCTAACAAATCGCGAGAGTGTAAACGCCGATGCTTCCGCTTGTCTCGGACCTTATTTCTCTTTCTGTTCTTTCGCAGTGACCGGGCAAACTGTGCTTTCCCCGCGGCTCATCGTCTGCGGCTGAAGCGCGTGCAATGCGAGCGCTGACAAATGTCACGTCTGCGCAGCTTCCGTCTAACGCGCTGGCGGTTGCCGGGAACCGATTCTTCGATAACCCGTGCAGCGCTCTCCTCTGTTGTTCTTTGAACCGCTCGCGGGCCGCGAGAAGGCGTGTGAGCCGGGAATAGAAAGAAGAGCTCCGGACTATTCATTATAGCAAGATTCGCGCGCAGCGCCCTTTGGGCTTCCGATGATGCTGTTCCCACCTCTCCCCTTTCTTTCCTGGTCTCCGTGCGCCGCATCCAAATTAAGCTGCCCCGGGTTGGAGCTCCGAAAACTGCCGCTGCACCGCGGCAGCCAGGTCGTCGAAGCCGGGCGCGCAGCGATCGCTACGTGCGCGGCTTGCGATCGGGAACTGGCACGCTAACAAGTCAACACGTGTGCCGTACATGAAGCGACGGTCGGCTGGGCCGGAGGCTGGGGGCGCGCTCCTTTGTTGCGCCTTGCGCGACCGCCTCACGCACTTCCAGCTGCAGACGCGCTCCCGATTGTGAAAGTTTTCTCTTTACACTGCGTTTGCAGTGATTGTGTGTGTTTGCGACGTCATACCCAACGAATGGTGTTGTTTTTGTACACGTCCGACCTCTACGCGCGGTTAATTAGGCTTCGGTCTGACTAACATGGCAATTCTGCCGAGGACTAAGCAAAGACAAGCTGTGCTTTGAGCCCAGAGCAGCTGGTCTACTTTTTACACGGTTGGCCTAAAGACAGGGATTATTTTTGATGTTTGTAGTTTTAATAAATCTAGCCTTTTGGAAGACAATTTAATATGCATGCCTGAATAAATCACCTTTATTGCCGAACAGGCACCACCCACGCTGTCAATTTGATGGAATGTTTGCCTGAGCACCGAAAATTTGATGCTTTTGAACTGTGGTGCTGGAGAAGACTCTTGACAGTTCCTTGCACCGCAGAAAGGTCAGATCAGTCAGTACTAGCGGTAATGAACCCTGACTGCTAATATGAGCTCAAATCCTGAAGTTAAAGCTCAGTTACTTTCGCCTCCTAATGCGAAGAGAACAGTCGCCATAGAAAAGAGCCTGCTGCTGGGAATAATTGAGGGCACAAGGAAAAGGGGGCGCAGAGGATGAGGATAGATGACATCACTGATTCAATGAAGATGAAATTGTTTGAATTCTGGGAGACAGTGGTGGACCGGAAGGGCTGGCGTGCTGTGGTACATAGGGCCACGAATAGCTGAACGCTACTTTACGACTGAGCAACTACACCCAAGGAAGATCATATCCCTCAGTATAAAATGGAACAGTCTGTTTGCAAGCAAAAACGTGAATTCTGCTATACACCTGCGCATTTGAATTGTGAAAATGTCTCATTATCTTCCCAGGAAAAACTACTTAGAACGAAGGAGAAAGTGTGCTTTTAATTTTTTTTCTTTTGCTTATTCGCTTGCTGCAGAGAAAAAAAGATAGTACTGGTCACTGTCGCCGGCTATGTGGTCGTTAGTTCTGAGAGCGACAAAGCAGAAGAAAGGACTTGTTGTGGTCCAGTAAACCAGACAGTTCGAATTTGGCGTCGTAGCGCCAACCGCCAGCAGCAAACGTTGTGTTTGCAATGGGCTTCCTGCGCGCCTTATGCGCTCACTTTCGGTTTTGTGCGAAAAAAAAATCATCGAATTTCGTCGCGCTGCAGGGATGTAGAGAGTACAACTTTTTCTTTGTTTCAAGAACTGATATGGCAGCGTCTTTCCCGTGCCCACGAACTCGCGATTGACACTGTCAGACTGTGGTAATTAAAAAGTTAACGATAATTTTATCGTTTTATCGCCACGTAGGAAGGAACACACACACCAGCCTCGTGTGTGCGTTCCTTCCTGCGTGGCGCCCGTTTTGAGAGCATTAGCTCTTACTCATCACGTTTGGAGATTTCGTGAGGCCTCCTACCACCCTGAGATCAAAGCGCCACCTGTGGCTGCAACTAGAAAACAGCGCATCTCGCATTGAGACTTGTAGCGCCATCTACAATAGCATTGTAGAAACAACCACGTGCCACTTGCCAATGATGACGTCACGGTCAAATATGGTGGATAGAGGTGGAACTATGTGAGTATGACGTCAGGGGACCAAATGGCGGCATAGTTTCGGCTTCTCGAATCCAAGATGGCGGTTATTAAAATTGGTTGCGCCCTCTCATCCTTTCCCTCTCTCGCCAAAAAATATTCTAAAACGGGTAGGAAAACTATCCCGTTACGGGACCGCTATACATGTATACATTCGTTCCGTTATATATATACTCCCATAACAGCGGGCGCCCATTTCGGGACAGTTGTATACCGAATTTGGTACAAACAAAAGCCTATGGGTTGTGGTACAGAAATAAAACCACAATTAAATAATAGGTAAACATTGTATACATGCAATTAGTAATTGAAGCGTTACCAAATCGCACCGCAAGCCGAATTCTAGGCCAACCTTGACCCCCCAAAGGAAGCAAATTCCGTTTGGGACGTATCTTTAGGGGGTGCATCTCGACAATGTGAAGACGTGCATCGTAATTTCTCTGATAGATGGCGCTAGGCAGCGATCGTTCCGCTAGGCGGCGTGCGTGCACGTGTAGCCGAGTATGGTGGCAATCCACCCCGTTTCAAAGGGTATTACATTCCGTTTCTCGAGACTAGCGGCGCGTTCTTCTTCGCCTTTTTCATCTACTAAACCAAACAGCTAACGCTCGTTACTTCAACTCCTTCCACACGGTGGCGGCATTTTTTTGGCTGTCGTTCTCTAGCTAATTAGTTACTTAGTTTTGATGATTTTCATAGCAATTGACGTTCGCCGCGCGTTAAAGCGTGTTCCTCCTGAAAAGGTGTTTTCTATTCCTCAAATCCTTTTTAAAAAATCTTTGAAAGTGCTCACTGAAACAGCTGATACACAAATTAATTTTTCATGTACTGCTGAGTGCTGGATTGGCCTTTGCATTTTCACCGAATTTAGTGCCCAGCAGGGACGACGCAAGGGAGGGCAAGAAGCAAAAAAGAATAAAACCGAAGGGGAGTTGTGACAATTGACATTCATTTTTTACTAGCCGTGCCAGTACGACGCGCGTTATGACAGTATAGAAAGAAGGGGAGAAAAGCATACGCGACGCTCGCTAAAACAAAGTTTGGTTTGGTTTGATATATGGGGTTTTTTTACGTCCCAAAGCGACCCAGGCTCTGAGGGGCGCCGTAGTGAAGGGCTCCGGAAATTTCGACCACCTGGGGTTCTTTAACGTGCACTGACATCGCACAGTACACGGGCCTCTAGAATTTCGCCTCCGTCGAAATTCGACCGCCGTGGCCGGGATCGAACAAAACAAAGTTTCTCATTCACGCTGCCAGACAACCCTTTCATTCGTACGCTGTCGTTATCAGCCGCCGGTCTGGCCAAGTAAACAGTCCTTTCATCCATCACGAAAATTGTCCAGACGCTGATACAAAGGGCGCGTGTTCGAGCGGTCCCTGATCCGTGCGTTGTCAACAGTGCGTGTCAGCGGCCAGCGTGCGTGGGGTGGAGTGCGATCGAAGCGAACGAAAGGCTGTCTCGCTTCTCTCGAAACCTGGCCAGCCAGCACTCTCGTGCAGTGTAACGTCGACGCGTCTGTCGGGGAACTGCGCGCTTTCTGCAAATCGCCGTGTTGCCGAGAGAGCTTTCAGTCCTTTACGCATACATTAACCACACGAGGCTTGGCGGGCCGTAATGAAAGTAGCGCGGTATGTGTTTGTCTCTGGCCATCTTGCGCTACTAGAGCGTTTTTTTTTAAATTTTCATTAGAGATCCGCACCTCGATCGCCGTGTTCAGGTAACAAAGAGAAGCTTCTGGATGCTCTTGGGACCTTTCAGTTCACGGAAGTACTCCTAAAGCCACTGTACAAAACCCATTCACTGCTTGTCGTGTTTTTTTTCCTAAATAATAATGTAAAATGCATACATTTTGCTGCGCCATGGTCGCCTTTGAGGACTAAAACATCCCGTTGTTACATGTGCGTCGCTTTCTTTTATTGTTAGACTTCATTAGCGCACTCGTTCTTCTTTGAGAGGTGACCTTTTTCCCGGAAAGAAACAGTTACTTGGCAGTGGTCGTCTTTTGCTGCACTGATAAAACCCGATCCTCTCCTCTAATATTAAGGCTATCGTAAGTTTGACTCCTTAGTGAAATACGGTTGTCCTTAAGTCTTACGTGTGGTCTTGTTCCACATGACGCCTGTGACGCATGGAACTACGGAAAACCGCGTTTTGCTGCGAACTCATGGTGGTTGGCAGTTGAGAAAAGAAAGAGTGATGATAAACTGAAAAAGCATTACGGTCGCGCTACTGCATACATTACTAAGGTGGGTATACTTAGACATGCAAATTAGGAGCCGTCACGTTTCGAGCTCGTGCTGTCATAGCACTGTGCACCCGCACTCCAAACACACGTCAGCGAAAAAACTGCTCTGTTGCGATTTTTTTTGCATGTTTACGTGGTAGGAATATCGCATTCGAGCCACAATGTGCATACACCGTGCTATAGGAAGAAAATGCGCGCGCGCGCAGACTCCGCACACATGCGCACACACACGCACGCACGAACGTACACTGGTGCACCCATGTGCACATGCACCCCCTAACAAACAAGCCCACACGGGCTTCCGTACGCATGCGCACTGACACGTACGCATGCATTTCAATGTATAATTTTTAGCTCTAGAAACTGCAACACGAACTAAGAGAAATAGGACAGGCGCTAACCTAGTTTCTAGCAAGCGCTTTTCTGTCTTCGTTCTGTTGCTTTTAGCAGTAAAAAAAATTCTTAAAACAGTCGAAAGCAGTCAGCCCAGCTGTATATTTTATCTCTAACACACACGCACGCGCTGAAGATGGAAAACCCAGGCTTTCGCGAGCAGGTTGTGCCCGTGCCCGAGAGCGAAATGCGGTGCTATGAAACTTCACACAAGCGCGATGTGAACACGTTAGTGACTTTTCTTGGAAAGGGGATTATCAGCGATCGAGGAGACCCGTGTAGACGTCCATAGCAATGAAGTAAACATTGGCACGCTGCATGGCAAGGCATGCGATTGAGTCCTGAATGCGTGGCGCATGCAGGTAGGGAGAGGGGTAAACGATAATCTGTGCTTTTATCTAACTGCGTGGACTCACTCTGACGCGGGATATGCAGGTGCCAAGCAGTGTTCCTGAAACATGGAACAGCGGAATTGAAATGCACGCAATACGCCTGCTGGATTCCGCAGCGTCACTCTGCGCTGCACTTATGTTTTACAACTGCATTTCGCGGTCGTTTCATTGCCGCAGTAAAGGACGTATTTTTTTTTTGTTTCTATCCGTAAGGATTCAAATGAAAAAAAAAAAACTACTCTTGCCGCTGAAAGCTCGAAATATATACTCTCTTTGTGATGCAGTCAATCAGGACAGGAATAACCAAACGTACAGTACAAAGTAGCTCAAATACATGAATGAAGGATGAGTTGTTCGTCTGCCTAGTATTAGGTCATGGGTTTGGTTCCTGCTCAGGCGACCGTGTTGCTATGAAAGCGAAATAGATAGAGAGGGGAGGTGTGGGGATGGTAAGCAGAGAGATGTTCCGGTTGGCTACCCTTCACTGGGAAGAAATGGAATAAGGGATGTAAAGGGGAAAGAGAAAGGATGGAGGGATCGTGCAGGACGCCAATTAAGGACACGCGTGGCTACTATGGCTACGTCGACGCGTTGTGCCCCATTATCGGCGCAAAGAGCCAGAAGCGGACATTAAAGATGGTGGGCCGAAAGGCGAATGAAAAGAATAAACGAATGATTACCACCTCACCCGCGCGTTTAAAAAGTGAGGAGATGGCGGCGGGGCCTAGGTCAAGCTTAGTGCACTTTCGTAATTGAGGGAGCCGAATGCAATCTTTGCGATGGATGCTTGAAAGCGCACGTTGCCAGCGCGAGTTTTACTGAATAATATAGTCTTCAGTGATGGTCTCAGAAAACAGAAGCTAAGCAGAAAATGACGCCTCTGTTGTAATTATTCATATGTATCTGAGAACTGACTCTGCACAGCGGAATATCTCCGCAGCCGCAGAGTCATTGCAGCTGCTGGACGTGACGAGACACCTTGCAGGATGACATTTAAAGGAGGATCACTTTACGGGGAATAAAGCAGCAGTGCACCACGTTTATGTGTTTCTGCGATGCGTGCATAATTTCAGCTGACGTTTAGTTTAAATTGCGACTTTGCGTATTGCTGCTCAAACTGATTTAGCTGCGGCACATTTCGTTGAGACTGAGCAGTAGGCGCACCCGTCTCTCTGCTGTAGACTCTCCTGGTAAGTGAGAGGGCGCGCAGTTACGGGAAGCACCCTTTCGTGAGGCGGCTTCTTGCTTCATTGCCGCCTCATTGTACCCGAGCCCGTCCGTGTGAGGCACACGTTTGCGTCGTCAGCTGCCTGAGCGACTGCCCTTGAACGCGCAGAATTTCGTCTTTTTCTCCTATGGACGCTTATTCGCGTCGTATAGCACCGGGATATTGAGGCTCCTACTAACCACAACCTGTACTGGTCGTATGCGCCGCTCACTGCGCCATTGACGACAGAAATGCGATGAATTAGTCCGTGAAGCCTCGTGTAGGCCTCGGCGGAAACACGGCAGCGTGATGCGGCTGGCTGTGCCGCATGCTGCCACTGCACTGGCGCACTCTACCAACGCACTCTACCAACGCCAGCTCGTGGGCCCAGCCGCGGCCTCTATGGCGTGTGGCGTTGTGCTCCCATTGTTCCTCGTCCCCCGGGCTGCCGAGAAAAGAAAATAAAAACAGAAATTCATTCGTAACGCACACAAAACAGCGCTGGTTCGTGGCCTCCGCAGCTTTACTTGTTCTTTACCTGGAATATTTCCGCCTATAGCGAGCACATTTCCGTTATGCGGTGCGGCGATGCGAGCGAATAACGGGGAGCGGAAATTCGCACCGCACACGAAGGGGTCTGGGCGCTCGCGCTCGATGGTGGAAGAATGCTGGCTCGAATGAAAGCTCCGTGCGGATGCGAGCACTGTTCCGGACTCGTCGTCGAACCCGTTCGGAAGGATTTCTCCATCAAGATGGAATGATTTAGAGGCAATAACCGCGGTGGCGCAAGTATCCGAGGTGGCGAAGAGCCCGCAGCAACGAACTGGGTCCCACTACTCTTGATCGATTTCTCCTCACCACCCCGCGTCTTCCTATCACCGAAGTTCTTGAATTTCTTGTCTTTCCTAAAATGGAACGGAGAAGTGTATCGCTAGAAAAAAAAAATAACAGGAATTCTTTCTCTCCTCTCTGCCGTGATTGCCACGTGTCATATGAGTTTGCCGTTGTGCTCCACTTTTGCTTGCGTTGCTTTCCTCCTTGCTGGTACACGCGTTGTACGCAGAGGCATACACACTCGTAATTTCGCCAGAAATGATGGCGCATAGGGAAGAAAAGGGCGAGCAGGGGAACCGCTGCGCAGTTTAGGGAAAACAGCCAACGGGGCCCGCTGCTGCCTGGCGCTGTGCGGCCGAGGAGCATGTGGGATCCGGAGGCGCCGGAGGAATCCGCCGGCTGCCATCTTTCACCTGTCGGCCTTCCGAGGGGCCCCGGAGCCGGCGGCGCGGCCTCCTCCTGCGGGCCGCAGCCAGCCTCTCTCTCTCTCTCTCTCTCGCCTGGCTGCGCCACGGGGTGCTGGCGCACACTGCCGCGCTTATATGCGCCATCTTTTGTTCCTTTTTTTTTTCACGAGCGCCGTTCGTCCCGCGAGGGCCGTGCTTCTTTCCTTGATTATTTTTTTTTGCCCGCCATTCGACGCGCTTGATTGAACTCGCCTCAAACAGGAACGCCCACTCTCCCGAGTCCCCTGCCGTTTTCCCGAAAAAGGGATGCGATATTTGTATCGATGCTCACGTATGAATAAGGGTGGTCTCGCGCATCAGCAAAGGCGAGAATGACACCGACGATGCTGGACATGCGATGCTGGCGCGGCGGCGTACCGAGTTCCGCTGATGCTTTGTTTGACGGCCGTGGTACTCTTCGGCGGGGGACATTCTGAAGTGAATGACCTGCTTGTAAATGCAATCAATCAATCAATCAATCAATCAATAACAATCAATCAATCAATCAATCAGCTTATATTTAGACTCTGCTGAGAGGATATCATCCGGAAGACTTCTGAAAATTTTCGGCTCGTTGGCACACCTCTTCGCTTGAACGTATACCTAGGAGAGCATGTGCGGTACTGCATAACGTTATGTGTTGCGTAGCACATTTGGAGCTGCGTAGCTCGTTTTCAATTCTGAATTCCAAAAATGTCTTAAAGTAACTGTTTTGCTTAAAATCTAAAGTGATTCAAGAGACGTAAATACCATGCATTTGAAGAAATTCACACCAGTGGCTATAGAAGAATCATAAGCAATGCTCTTTAAAATACTTTATAATAATAATAATAATAATAATAATAATAATAATAATAATAATAATAATAATAATAATAATAATAATAATAATAATAATAATGAATGCACCGCCAAGACGTACTCTGTACCTCATCACTGACATCGCGTCTCCGCGTCCTACCGTGCACCCCATCCCGTCTGTGTGTGTCCCGTTGGGTGTCGTTTTCTTTTATGGATCCGGTCCGTGCTGGTGGAATGATGGCGGCGGTGATTTTGGCGGACGAAATGCGCCAAGTTTACGGTCGCTTTGGGAATGAGAGCCAAATTGACGCTGTCCCTTCCTTTCCCTTCGCCTCCTCACCTCTCTCTCTCTCTTTTCGGTCTGCATGCCTGAATCCTTGTGCGCCGAGTCACGCGCACATTCTCAGCGCCACTTCGTTCTCGGGACCTTGTGCGGAGGAACGGATTACGCGCATGTCGGTTAGTTAGGGTTCACTGCTGTGGGCGATGTTTCCGCCGGGACAGGAATAAGAAAACGAAAAAAAAGCTCATACGTGCAACGCTGTGTGTTCGTGACTTAAGTGTTCGTAATAGGGGTCTTCTCACCATGTTATTCTTTTTTTTTAAAATCTCGATTGTCTATTTAGTTGCACTGAGGCGGAGGGAAAAGAGCGGACGGGCAGAATTCGTACTTGAGGCTGATGCTAAGGGTAACCGCCGAAGCTGTTATGTGTTATCCGGTGCTCCTTAATTCTTGGTGCCGTAAATACTTTTTTTCTGTCTTGAGACGGAAAGGAAATGCTTTATATGCAATAACGGTTCATGGGAGGTGATATCAGGTCAGGAACTTCAAAGAAGCCCTAGAGGCTAGCAGGAAATAGTAAGCACGCAGCAGTACACAGCTTAATGGGCAAGTTATGGATTCCTCTGATACAGAACCGCGATAAGAGAATACTTTGAAATTCACACTACTTTATATGCAAATGCTCTCCCTGATGCATTTAACCGTGCCCTGCGATTGCCGACGTCGCTGTCTGAGGACCCTATTCAGGCGGAGGCAGTCACGAAAATGCACAAAAAAAAATGGAGCGCTCGGCACTTGGAGAAGCAGCCAATGCTGCCGTATGGCATTTAAAGTCTTCACATCATGCACCACCGACTAGCTCGGTAGCATGCTCTCTTGAGCGGCCGCGTGGACTTTGCTTCAACGGCATGCGCAACGTTTGGAGCCGCCTGCTGCCTTCTTTTTGTTTTTTTTTCCGTCAACGCAGCTCATTACTGCGGATATTCGACCGTGTTCCCCGACGTGGAGAACATGGAAGAGAGGACGGGACACTCGGAGAACGCAGTCGGTCTCTGTTTCGGCGTGGTTTTATTCCCGAGCGCTGCCTCGTTGTTCGGAGTTCGCTGCTGGTGCCCAGCGCTCAGGGCGCTTCGAAAGAAGAAAAGAAAGAGGAAGGGGGGTTGAAACGTGGTACGTATACGGAAAGAAGACAGACAGAGAGAGAAGAGAAGAAGAAACTAAGCCCGCATAGCGGTTTCCGGGGATAGAAAGTAGTTCGACAAGCCCAGAGACGTAAAGGCACGTTGCCGAGATCTCAAGCACGCAGACGGTGCACGCTGAACGCGCGCGCAGGCCCACTCGCGCACACTGCCGCTGGAGGCTGACGAAAACGGCACACGGTAATACAAGTGCTTGTAAGCTGGGTCACGGTGACCATCGGCGCGTGCCGAAGCCCGGCACGACTGGCTGGAAGCCAAGTGCAGCGGGCCGGCATTGATGACCCTCTTGTTACGAGCCCTTCTGCGATTCGGTGAGCCGGAAGGGCCTGCCTGCTCGGTGGTGGTCAGGAGCTCGGCCCCCTCTCTTGACGATGGCCCAAGGCCCAACGCTCAGGTCGTGGCAGTTCATGCGCGCTCCTTGCTTACCTTATCCCGTCGCGACTTTGCCCCGAAGAGAAGAGGCGGGACAGCTCGCTTGCTTGGCCAGTGCATGCGCTGCTCTTGCGGTGTCTCTCGATGCACGGGAACGCGGCACTGTCCGGATTCTGCCGCGAGCGATGGGGATGAGGTGGCGTTGGACGCCTTTGTGACGACACATCCCTTCGTATGCGTACCTTGGAATATTCTTGCTCGATGTAAGCTCCAAGTCGACCTATTGCGGCGTTAGGAATTGCCTAGTTATGGCGTATTCTTTGCGTCGCCGCCCACCATTTCTGCCCTCCGCACTAACGTTGAAGCGCCGCAGTGTTTTAATCACTGCTGGCGTGGCGTTCCCGTTCGCTGGCTGACTACCAGCTCTGTATCGTTTTTATTTTCTTTTGCCAAGCTGTGTCTGCTGTTGTGTGCCGTCGCCGCCAGACAGGCGCATACGTGGAATAGCGCACACTGGTTAATGTCTCTCCATTATTCAGGGCAGACAGAGAGGGTGACTTGCAGTGCGTGCCAACTTTCTTTGTTGAGATCCCGCTACCTAAGAAACACTTAGCATAATTAGCTCAAGTAGGCTATCAATCTTCCCTCGCTACGTCCCTTTCGCAATTACCGCGGCTGATTAGCGCTTACACGGACAAGACTCCCAGGGAACATCTCATGCAATGTGCGACAGTGAAAAAAAAAGAAGAGCGCACATTTCATGAATGCTAAACCTACAAAGCGGTAAAAATAATAACAGCAGGATAATTCAAACAGTCAACTTCCAGAAATACATTCTTTTACTTTTGCTGTGTTTACCTCTGCTGGCTTGCTTAGAGGCTCTCATAGAGGCCTATAGCGGTGCCGACTGCTTATTATCGTACATATCTGTTGATAAAAGAACCGGCGAGAACACACTCATGCCCAGTGGTGGGCGGCTTCCTCGCAAAGCTGGGTCAAATCACTGTCAAGTTTCAGTAGTTGTGGTAAGCAGCTGTTTGTGGTCATGATAATCTCCTTTAAGACGATGATACATTCCTCTCTGCGTCGTCAGTCAGCACAAGCACAAGTAGTCATATAAAATGAAAAGTTGCGGTGCCATAGACATATACGTGGTCGTCCGAGTAAGGTTGCTTTATTTTTGTGCTCTAGCACTTAGAGGGGTTATTGCCCGCATTTAGGCCTTGTGCGTTTGCCTGAAGCCTGTTTCTGGCAGATGACCAACCTGCCACGGTGTGCGTATACCAGGTGCTTCAGGGAAGCAGGCCACCAATTTTCAAAAATATAATTTTTATGTAAAGAGAAGCTTTTTTTGTGGCATAGTGATACAGTGTTGACGGACGTCAAAAAACATGTGAACCATGTTAACCAGTGAAATTATTAAATAAATTATAACAGGTAACTTTTTAACTGTGACCGATATGCGCCAGATAGCCGTTATGGATTTGTAGCCGGCCGTTGGTAATAGCCATATAAGGTTTCAGAATTTCAAAAACGGGATTACCCTCGTGGCTGTGGTTCATCTAATTTCGGCCATTTTTTTTTCGCGCCATTCGAAAATCTCCCGCCTGCGGGGAGCGCAAAGCGACGTGAATCAAATCGCGTCGCACCGTGACGTACGTAATCTCTACCTCGTCGTATTAAAAACCAGCGCTAAAAAACAGACAAAGACGAGTGTGTTTCGTCTCGTCCTCGGTGTTTTTTAGTCGCTGGTTTTTAATACGATGGATCACCACCAACTCGCCCAATCCTCAGTTCTTCTACAGTTCATCTCTACCCTGCCCGCGCTGGAGAAAGGAAGTGGCGAGGAGTGGGGGCCCCGCAGCACGGGCGGGGCAGAGATCGTCGCCGCTTGAAAGGGAAACGACGGCGGGTTTGCGCTGCGGTGCAGGTAACAATGTGAGGAGGGTCTTGTCGACAAAGGCTGCGGATTAGTTACGACTGGCCGGGGATGCCGTTCCCAGCGCGGGCAGCCCGGGTTTCCGCTGGCGCTGTCGCGTTTCACGTACTTTCGAAGCAGAGCCGCTTTGGCCGGAAATTGAATTCGCCCCCGGAGGTCAGTATCACCCCCCACCCCCTCCTCCCCGCGCGGCGCCAAGCTGTGTCGGCTTGGCCATGGGTCTTTGAACGGGGCAGGTTTTAACGGGTTTTGGAACCTGGTTGGAGAGAGCACGCGGCTTGCGTACTATTCCAGCAAGTGCTTCCACGTACAGAAAGACATTCGCCTTCTCACGAAGTGGTTTTAGCGCTTCCTAGACCTGTAAGGCACTGATGCATTAAAATAAGCGAAATAGGTTGGAGAGGCCATGATGGAGAGCCTGGGAAGTTTACCGTTCTCTGTCAACCAGTAGTCAATGTACTATAGAAAGGAAAGCTTAAGTAATATTAAGAAAAAGATACGTTTAAATGCGC
>JARKHS020023657.1:0-335091 GCA_030143305.2 Amblyomma americanum
AGCGTGGTAACCTTAAAACGGAGTTTGGGTGTCCCCTCCTGCCCCGCCGCGGTGGCTCAGTGGTTAAGACGCTCGACTACTGATCCGGAGTTCCCGGGTTCGAACACGACCGCGGCGGCTGCGTTTTTATGGAGGAAAAATGCTAAGGCGCCCGTGTGCTGTGCGATGTCAGTGCACGTTAAAGATCCCCAGGTGGTCGAAATTATTCCGGAGCCCTCCACTACGGCACCTATTCTTCCTTTCTTCTTTCACTCCCTCCTTTATCCCTTCCCTTACGGCGCGGTTCAGGTGTCCAAAGATATATGAGACAGATACTGCGCCATTTCCTTTCCCCCAAAACCAATTATTATTATTATATATCCCCTCCTATTTTTTTCCAAGGACCCATCGTTTCCCCTGGATCAATAGCTCATATTTCCGCTTCCCCACAGAGCCTGCTGACAGTACACGAGAACTTAAACCTAAGTCGAAACGTGAGGAAGCACAAAGAACACACTTCCAGTATGTGTGGCAACATGTCCGCCAATGTGTGCCCCAGTATGTGCACCAGTACATTTGCCAATATGTGTGCCAATGTGTGTACCTCTGAGTGCGCTGACCAATATCTGCAATAAGTCGTCCGCTTTGTGAGCGACGGAGTTTTCACTGTGCCTCCTGCAGCTGATGGTCTGCGTAATAGCCACAGCGGCAGTAACAGCAGCAGTACAAGCGGGCTGTCCAGCAGCGACATAAAAAAGGCGCGACGCCGTGGGCGTTGGCGCCCCCGCCATCCGAGCGCGGCAGACAGTGACGAGGTCGCGACCGTTTGCCACCGCTGCTGTCGCTGACGCCCCCGGACCGCACTCGCATGTCCCGGCGTGACGGCCGCACCAGTCATATTCATGACGCCCGAGACTCGGCTGCTGCTCGCTGCCGTGTGTGCGGTAGCAAACAAAAGAACCAGTAACGCACACTTGGCCTGATTAGGCGGCAGCAGCAGACGTCGCACGAGTGAAGTGTCTGCGCTCGTGACGTGCGCTGCGCCGCCAAGGCAAACTCATTAGCGCTTCCACGCCCACCTTCCCCCCCCCCCCCCCCCAATTCCCTTCCCTCAACACTCCGTACTGGCTCCCCCCCTGGCTCTTTTCTTTATTCATATTTCCATTGGGGAAAGCGGACAGAGACATCATCATATAATAACGACGCTCCCGTTACAACGGAAGCATCCCCCATATGACTTACTGCCCTTTTTTTTCACTACTTTCTTTTCGTTTCGTTTTATCCGCCGTGCATGCCTTCACGTACTGGTTAGATGGCATTCAACGAAACTTTCCGCTTTGCGGGGGCGATATATGGGAAAATAATTCATGAGAATGGACGCGGAAGAGAATCGAGAACTATAACGCGCTCTTAGTTTTCAACTTTTTCTCTCATTATCAGAAGACACCGTCACTACAGGAAGCTGGCCTCATAAGTACAGCTCACTGTATACCGTCATCAACACCTGTCAAATTCCCCATCTCCCTGTTTCTGTCTATTCCTTCCTCCTATCCACTATTGGGATAGCGATTTAGATAGCCTCCAAATATTATACAATATACGACCGTAATCTTTAACTGATTTACATACAAAAAATATCCAACTGGAACCCATTACTTATAAAGAGCTTAGAAAACGTTTTATGTTAATTTAAAGACGTACATCATTATCCTAATTTGATCAGTGCATCCAAGAGTTACGGACTAGCGTTTTAATAACGTTTCTGATTCTTTCATTTTTCTGTTATTGTGAAGAACGTCATGTCTGCAGAACATTCATGCTAATTTTACAGTGGATGTTATGTAAGTGAATCTCTTTTGCTCTGCGAATGTTAAGCTGCCATTGCTATCATTTGGGGACGTGTGACCATGTGAAATTATCATCACGGGACATTTTTGTGCCGTGCTCCTTCTTCTTCTGCACGCATTGAGTGTGAATAAAGATTGTTACCATTTCTATTATTCTGTTCACTTTTCTGCTAATTATCGATTTCTCTCTATTTGAAGCCACCGCACAGACTCTCGTAAGCAGCTGAACTCCCAAGTTCCACACGGATTATGCTCTCTAGACGATATCCTTTGCGCGACGGCCCTAGCATTGGGGGGGAAGTAGGGTTGTTTAGGCAAACCATTTACCTTGAACGCATTGTTTTTGGTGCCGCGGCGGGCGGCAGACAACCTGATGTAGACTTCACAACGCTCTACGCGCGCATTGTGTTAGAACGGCTCGCGATTGGTTGGCGAACTTCTAAAGCCTAGACCTCACAGCCAATCACGCTCCGTTCGAAACAATGTTCAGTCAACAAGTGTCCTTAGAGCGCTAACAGCTTTGCGATTTCAGCCATTGAATGTCTAATGTGGATTTAGATTCTAACTCTCTAGAGAAGGTGTTAACAACACTGTTTGTAAGGACGACTCTAAAAAATGATGGAGGACGCTTAAGCTTCGCCTTTAAGAGTGGAACGTGACAGCGTGTTGCAGCACTGCCAGGGAGTCCACGGAACGCCATCGCCCGTTCGGCGCGACGCCCTGCCCGCTCGACAAATCGCTCTGCTACGTACGGTGCAACGGACGCGCGGAGCGGCAAACCACGTAGAAGCGCTGCCAGGCGCCTTGCCGAAACGCGCGGGACTCAAGTTGCAGTCGTAGTTCGTCGGCACATCGTTCTCGACAAACCCGATGCCACGAACGCCAGCATAGCTTCCGCGCCGAACGAACGGGCAGCAAGCCGCAAGCTTTGTGGTGAACGCGCTTTGGATGTGCGCGGCGTTGTTCGCCGCTCACCGCGTGATTCCTGCGTGCCCGCACGGCCCCACTGCGCCCGAACGAGACGAGCGGGAGGCGCTGCCGTCGGGCGCCAGCATTTGGGGCAGTGGCGTATACTGCGAGGAGGAGGAGAGAGGGATTTTTCGCTGACGGCCGACGCCGACGACACGGCTTTTCTGCGACACGAATTCCTTAACGCTGTCGCGTTAAAAACGCGTCTCTGGTAACCCGTTCCAGAACTTCGAAAGTTATCACCTCCGATGACCAGGGAGAAACTGTAATGACGACAGCCAACCAGAGCTGACGATGGACTTTCGTAATGACGCGCTACCGCCAGCTGCACGCAACTCCGGGCAACGAAATAGCGCTCGAAGTCCCGACAACGAAATCCGGTGCGCTCAGAGCGCACGGTGTCGTGTGGCAACCCCCCGCCCGCCCATCGTTACGGGTATACGCTTTTGAAACGTATAGTAGTACTTAGAGCGAACTCCTCACTATACTACGTTCGTCGGGCACAAAGGTCCGGCGGCTTTCCAACATCGGCGGAGGCTCAGCTTTCCTTGCCCAGTCAACCCCTTTTTTCACCATCCTCGAAGAGCTCTCTTCATTCATCTACCCTCACCACCACCTCCTCCTCTCCCTCTCACTTTCCTCCTCGCCTTCGCTCTCCGTTAGATGCGGCTAATGAGGCGAGACGATAAGCTCCGCTGGATCTGGCCGCGTCGCGTAGAGGTAGATGGGGCTCGGATTCGCAAACACGCTATATAACGTGCACTTGTGCGGGTGGTTTAGGGGGGAAGGGAATGGTGGTAGTGAGATGGAGAGAGAGAGAGAGAAAGCCCGAAAAGGGTTCTGAAGTGGACTGGCTCCTGACCGCCAGCCTAACGCCGTCGCTGCGCCGTTTCGCAAGCTGTGTAGGTGCTCGAGCCTTTAGCGGACGGCAGTTCTGCGCGAGCACCTTTGCGCAGATTTAAAATCGCGCCCCGAAGGCTACACCGTGTATAGCCGTTCGCGCGCCGACTTAGATCAAGTTGGTGGAATGAGCTGCAACTTTTTTGTTTGTTTGTTTGCTCTCCTTCTGGTTCAAGTATCCCCCCCCCCCCCCCCTCTCTCTCGCTCCCACTTCAGCCTCGCCCTTCACTGAACTTTGTGCAGACGTTGCGCATTAGGCGGGGACTTCGGCGCGCCATAGCTGCTTAATACATTGAGCAAGTTTCTGGCTCGGGCTTCAGCCATTGCATAGGTGTATTTACTGCAACCTGGTGCGATTGGGGCAGGGAACCGGATAGGTGAGAAGTAAAAAAACTGCGGGGACGCTTAATTCACCTTAAGAGTGGAATGCGTGAGCATTAGATTTCACATTTGTCGCAGCTTCTGTTGCAACTTCTTTCTGTATCTGTTTGCGTCAGTTTTTTCGCACTTTTCAGTCCTTAAACCGCCATATTAGGACTGTCAGCTTTGTATCACTTTTTTTTTCTCTTTTTTTCATTTCGTTAACTAGGTTCCTGTCTAGAAATCTGGTTGGTCACAACACGATGGGCAGGTTTTGATGACGCAACAACGTCACGTGACCTCTCTGGAGCAATCAGCAAATTTTGTGAAACCGCGGCCATCGGCGGGGATTTGGTGAGACATTTTTAGTGCTATCTCAGTTAAGCCCGAAAGTTTTCAGTTTTCCAGTAAAAAAAGATTTTTGTACGTTCAAGAAACCTGCTGGTCGTCTCCTGCGCATTGTCTATACTTGCTATTCGATAGGCAAGTCTTTATATCCGTAAAGGCGGCTTATGATCCATTCCAAGACACTGTAATGCATCACCATCATCACCTTGACTACGCCGACTGCAGGGCAAAGGCCTCTTCCATGTCTCTCCAATTAACCCTATCCTTTGCCAGCTGCATCCACCCTTTGCCTGCAAACTTCTTAATCTCATCCGCCCACCCGACTTTCTGCCTCCACTTGCTACGCTTGCCTTCTCTTGGAATCCACTCCGTTACCCTTAAGGACCAGCAGTTGTCTTGTCTTCGCATTGCATGCCCTGCCCAAGCCCATTTCTTCCTGTTGATTTCGAATGAGAGTGTCATTAACTCACGTTTGTTCCCTCACACACTGCGCCCTCTTCCGGTCTCTTAACGTTAAACCTATCATTTTCGTTTCCATATCTCGCTGCGTCGTCCTTAACTTCAGATGAACACTTTTCGTTAGCCTCCACGTTTCTGCCCCATAGGTGCCCCATAGGGCAAAACTGCATCACTGAATTGCGTTATACGACAGGCACTCATAACTGTAGCATCGGAAGCTCTAGGCATTGAGTCGCGGAGAAAGATATATATATATAGTAGATGGAAGGGCACAAGGTGTTTACCACAATGTTATTCGTTCTAAATCTATTTCTCGCGTGTCATGCGAACGCCTGGACTATGTGGCGCGCTGTAGTAGAGAGTTCGGGATTAATTTCGACCACCTCGGGTTCTTCGTGAATTTCGCGAAGCCTCGAGACACGAGTGCTCCCGCGTTTTGAACCTCATATCACAGTTGGCTGCCGGGCGACCGGAAATCGAAATTGCGACCTTACGCTAAGATGCAGAGCGCCGTAGGAAATGGTCGTCCGTTTTCTACATATGCACGAGATTGGTGACTGGGCAATTTTAATACTTTTTCTTTTTAAATGTACAAATGCATTTCAGGTCTCGCGCAGGGATCCTTCTTGGTCCCAGTTTAGCGCTCGCGCTTAACGGTCACACTTTTTCGCCCCAGTTGTACAGCCCACCACTTATACCGTGTTATTCCTGCTTGGCCGCGTAGCTATGTATATTTTGCACCGATGTGATAGCGGCCGCTATCTGGGGTTTCGGATAGCGCTACTAAAGCCTGAGTGCTTTCTTAATCCGCTTATCGCCAACCGGTTCCTGTGTAAACTGTGGAAGCTAGCCTGTGAGCCGAAAGATGGTGCCTGTGTGATGTCACGTGAAGTTTGTTTGTACAGGATAGGTTATGTATCTTATTCAAGTGAAGTTACAAGCAGCAGAATAGGAAGTATACAAAGTAGCGGCCGATGATTAAAAAAATTGCTGCGGTTTAACTACTGCTGAACCTGGTTAGAGAGTGAAAGCTGTGGTGTATCGGGCAAGTAGATGCGGCTTGGCATCTCTAACGTCGAGTGCGTTCCGCACACTGGTTAGGCAGTACGTCCACGCTGCCACCTTGGCAGGTGGCAGTTAAATTAATGGTTGATCGCTAGAGGTTGATCACCCAATGAACGCTGCGGCCTATTGCTGCAGTGACGCGTGTCAGCCACAACGGTGTCAGCGCTTATGCATGCAGCCCACATTTCTCTCTCTCCACCGCCACGTACCTCAAAGCGACGATTGAGGCGTCCACTGCCACATGGAGCCAGTTATGCGCCCTTCCTTTCCTCGAAATCATCGGAGTCTACAACGTTGTCAACGTCAACGCCAATGAACACAATGAACGGCGACGGCATATAGAAACAGAGGCGATCACTCGGTTTCGGCGGCGGCGGCTGAGTGATGTCATGGATGTCACGTGGTTTCTTCTCGGTTCAAGGTCAAAGGTCAAATTTAGGTCACACTTTTGAAGCTCTCGCTTCAAAAAAATAAATAAATAAGCACGCAGGTTATATAGAAAACAGATGCTTCTATGGACAAATGCTAGGGAGTGCATTCTTGCAGCATTTGAACCAAGTCTTTGGCGAGTGTGGATGCAATTTTAGTGCGAAAGCACCACCTCACGGGCCAAAACCCAACGCAGAATTTTCGTAAGTGCTAGAAATTTTCATGTTTTGAAGAGGGAATTTGTTTCTGTCGCCAGCCGTAAGTATTCCGTATACAGGGCTTGGGAAGCATACCCTACCCTGTAAAGGAGTGCACCACAGGACACCTGACTCCCTTTTTACTCCTTTCGTGTTTAAACTGTGTAAATCATTTCGCATGTCAACTAGCGCTGATTTCGCGCATTGCAACTTGTGTAATTGCCATTTCATTTTTTTTTGTTTTCTGTTGCAGCCTGCGTATAAACACAATATGATCTGCAAGCGCAAAATAACCTTAAAAAATGCCGTCATGTTGTTTGCTGTTGCTTAAGCATAGCTAATATCCGTCTGCCAGAAATAATTGGAGCACTTAGGGTGAATTGTAAAGCTATATATTTATCACATAACATTCACCACGAATGATAGCTCGTGCTTCACGTGCAGTGCTCTTATATAATTATGACTTGCGTACGGAGCGCAGCGCGCTCAAATAACGCATCGAGGTATGAAAACAGGACTGCTAACGAACATGTTTTCAGTTCATGGAGTTCGCGAGTAGTGCGTCCGACTGACCGAAACCTTCGAGCTATAGTGACATTCTTAGTGAAGCAAAAGCGGATTCGCACTTCTCCTATTCGCCAAATCACGAGTGTAAAAACGTTTCCCGGATTTGCTCCTGCCCGCTCACAAACATTAGTTACCGCACACGCCCTCCTGTGCTCAGGTTGCAAGATACAGACGCACTACCTTAATTCAATCACGCTTGGTCGAAAAATAGCAACAGTTCCTTGTGCTATTCACTGAGCGAACTGCAAGAAAGAACATTCCAATGAAGTGCATTCATCAGCACAGGCTGGTGCACTGCCTTGTTAGTTTGTTTTTAATTTAACGCATCTTAACTCAAACAAATTGCCACCTGAGCACGTGGCACTATCAGACGCTGTTGTATACCCCTGTCCTGAGCGCAGGCCGGAGGGGGCTTGCGTAAGTATTTTCTCCGAATGAGCGTCTTCCAGAAACTCGGGGCCATTACAGCACTTGTAATGCGAGCCTGGACAACTAACCATCGAGCTAATTAATAACTTGAGCTCAGAGGAACGCCGTCGCCACCGGAGGAAGGGCTCAGCGCTGTTACGACTTGTGCGCCGGCACCTCATTCATACTAGTGCCAGCGTACAAGGATACGTACGTATATACACTTGGGAAAAATGGCACTGCGCTGCGGAGTAAAGGCGTTAATTACTCCGGACCCCTGCGAGGAACGAGTGAATGAGGAGCGAGCGAATGAACGAACCGCAGCACACCTTATACCGCAAGCGTGGGGAGGGGGGGATCGAGCCTTTAGGAAACACGTGAGCCGTGTTGGAGCATACGCTGAGAGCACACACACGCACAACGCGCGAGCACATCCGCGAACTGGAGCGCGCTCTCGGGGTATAACTTTGAGCGAATGAGCGAAGCTGGCAGAGCCTCGAGCGTCCAAAGACCCCCTCTCCCTGCCTTCTTCCCTTCGACTGGTATTGCGCGCCGTCCGGCGCCTGGCTGTCCGTGCGAGTTAGCGCCGTTCGCCTTGACTCGCCAACTTTTGCGGGCTTAATTGGATTGGCAACTGCGCGCCGACGCTGGTGGCGAGTGTGGCGGTTTCCGCTCGTGAGTGCTTCGCTTCGCGCAGAGTTTGGAGCGAGAAATTTGCTCCCTACAAATATATAATTATGTATATACATACACTTACTTAAAGCACTGTGAGTCTCTCATGTGTGTATGTACATATACACTATGTAGCGCAAACGCACACTCACACTCCGTCCTAACTTGAGACACACCACAATTCTCGGCCGCACAATTTTGTGCCGACGCTTTTAAGTAGAACGCTTTAGGTCTTCCAGTGAAACTTGTGAGAAGAGGAAGCTGCTTTTCATGTTCTTTCTCTCTCTCTTTCAGTCTCTCCCTCTTTAACCAACAGCCGGCGGTTTCTCAGCAAGCATCCTGTTTCCACCCGGTTCTCTCGCCTTCGTTCGAGGCGGTGGGCGAATCTTGCGGCGGTTGGGTCGGAAGAAGATTCGGGAGATGCATCCCGCGTGTCTTATACTTTTCTTTTTTTTCTGCTTCCTGTGTGGTCTTCGTGTCTCGCGCTCTCTTGGAAAACGCTTCTTCGCGAAAGAGATTAAGAAGGCCTAGCTTAGAGTTCAGGAACAAACTAAACAAAAAATACGCAGCTGCGATTCGAAAATGGCGCATGGTAACAGGCCCGGGTGCGCAGCTCTGGAAACGAAACCTCGCTGGCGCGTCGCGGCTGGCGTCGTGTCTCTAATGAGAGCAGTGCCTTCCCCGCCGTTGCCAGAAAACTTTTCGGTTCTCGCGAACGACGACGCTGATGTTACTTCCGTGTATACCCAAAAAGAAGTGCTCAAAACGCAGAGTAGAAGAAAAAAAGAATTGAAAAGAGAGCATTTTCGTATATTGCGCAACTGTAAGTTCGCAAGGGCAGAGACGAAGTGGAAAATGGCTCTGCACGGACGTGACAAATCAAAGACGTCTTCGAGCGCAGCTTGCTTAATTTTCCTTGCTAGTTTTTACTTATTGATTTGCGCAATACTGCGGATCTTAAGCGATCCAAGCAGGTGGGCGAAAACACAAACACAGCAAGGAACAAAACCATAAAGCAAAAGAACACACGGCATACCACAGTGGCACTGATGCACTCCACTATGATTCCTTTCCGCTATCGTGCGCAGAAAAAAAAAATTAACTGTGGTAAATGACTGAGGGAGATGGTGCCGAGTTTGCCGTTACAGAAGGCCTATCGTGCGCAGGAAAAATGAAAACTGGGGTTAATTAATGACTTAGGGTAATGGTGTCCAATGTGCCGCGTAACGGAAGATGGTAGGTATGCTGCAGGATCAGTTGCTACTTGATGGCTACGAAGCGAAGTAAGAAATCCAAGGCTGAGATTTCTTCACCTAGCCTCTAACGGTTCAACTGCATTACTTTCCGCCAGATCAGCTGTATCGTGAATTCTTCACTAAAGTTTTGCACGCGGGAGTCGCCACTGTACATGACGCGAGAACACGAGAGCTGTGCGTAGATACATCATTATTTGTGTATCCGTTGCGGGACGCGAGCAGGACGTACGGAATCAGGCCGTGTTATTTCTATGCTTGTCTTGTGACGAAACTCGTTGTAGTTCTTTTATCTGCACTTCTTCGCATACTGTTTAAGACAAGAATGATTTTCAAACAAAAGAATTGCGTTGAACAGAAATTTGGTCAGTGTGTTTGCATCAAAATATAGATATTTTCGACACTGGCTTTTTAGTTTCGTTTTTATTGATTTTGAAGTTTGTTTCTTCTATATGTCAGTGCGGTGACTCTTCACGTGTCTTTGCTTTCTGTTCTCTAGATGTATTAACTAAATAGAAATTTTTAAAAGTAAAATATGATATAGGGCTCCCTTAGCGCATCGCTATCTTTTATTAAGCTGTTTTTTTTTTCAGCCTTCCCGGTTCCTCAGTCGTTTCGACAGGAGTCCTGGCGGAATCAGCTAAACGTCGGATCTTATTTTCAACAAAATATATTTTATTGGTCTCACCCCTCTGGTCCTTGCTATCTTCTCACGTTTCTGCACCCATTCGTGTCCTTTTGAGTAAATGACAAAACAGCTCAAACTTAAGTTTCTTCTGAAACCTGAAATAGAGTTTGTTAGTGCTTGTTTTCCCTTCTAGATGAAATTAACGCGTTCACTGCCTGGTGGGTCACTGAGGCGTCACGTCATTTATTCATGCTGTGCGGCTGCGAATACTGGATCAGGCATTGAACCCATGGGACAGCTGATGGTTTATGGTTTATGGAGGTTTAACGTCGGAAAGCGACTCAGGCTATGAGAGACGCCGTAGGGAAGGACTCCGCAAATTTCGACCACCTGGGGTTCTTTAACGTTCACTGACATCGCACAGTACACGCGCCTCTAGAATTTCGCCTCCATCGAAATTAGACTGCCGTGGCCGAGAACGAACCCGCGCCTTTCGTGTCAGCAGCCGAGCGCCATAACCACCACCTGTAGACCACAACATACATGAATTAGGGCTCTGAAAATCGCTGCCGCAGTGAACGTGTTAAGCCTGGACTCCATGTACGCGAAAACTCACGCGAACGCGAAGGCGACGGCGGCAAGCGACGAGCGACGCCGTCACGCGAAGCAAAATGCATGTGTCGCTTGCCGTGTCGCTCGGATCTGCACCCACAGAAAATTTCGCTCGTCGCCCGGAAGTCCCCCACGCGACTGGCCAACCAGAGCCCCCCAAAGCCGTTTCCGGTTTGTCTACGGTTTCTCACGGGTACATCTCACGAAACCCGCCCGTCGCCTTGGTCATCGCCACCGTCGACAAAATATTTGGTTTTGTAGCTGAGAAGCAGACCCACACGATTTAAATAATTAAAACAATCTACTTGTTGGGTGCGGAGGGCTAGCAGTATTTGGAGCGGGCTACGCGAGCGGGCGTACTGCAGGGAGAGATGCGTGTCGAGCCGCGGGTACCGGCGCTCGATCCACCGTGCCGCTGCGCTCCAACTGTGCAGAAACACTCGCGGCGCGCATTCTCACTGGTAAATTATAGTTTGCTCACTTACAATCAAACTGCGGTGACAGTTTATGGGAGTGTTTTTACTAAGTCGGAGTGCACAGGCACCGAACGAAAGCCCACCTCCCCCGTGAACCCGTGATGTGACTTCGTCTCCGCAAGCACGCCTTTGGCTATCTCCACTGCCGCTACACCGCTGCCGTAGAGGAAATATTCCTTTGGCCCTGATTATGAGGCACACTCGCAAAATTTTGAGAGAGAACAAGTTACGGGCGTGTTTCTAAGCTTGATTGCGCAAAGCACGGAGTCCGCTGCGCACGTCGCGGGTTCGCGTCGCCTGCCGCCTTCGCTTGCATGGAGGTTGCCCACAAGCGACGGAGCGAACGCCAGTCGTTGCCGCCGCCGTCGCCTTCGCGTGAGTTTTCGCGTACATGGAGTCCAGGTGTTAAGCGTGTTTCACATGCAAGCGAAAATGCCAGCGAATCCTGTCGCCGCGACGTAAAACCCTGTTTCGACCCGTCGCGGCGGCTCGGCCGGCCAAAGCGAAGGGGTTCCAACAAGTTGGAAATTTTCGCAGCCATAGCGCGAAGGCTCCGCCCTCTGACCAATGACTGCACGGCGGAAAAGCCACGCGACAAGAAGAGGATTCGTGCGGGAAAGACAATGTTTGTTTACTACATGGGCTTCCGACACGCACGTACGAACTTAAATAGATGATATTACTGGCATCAAAATAAGAAGTAGTTGATATTTAACAAACAAGAGTTCTTTATTTCTTAACAAAATTTGAGCAACCTTGGAAAAATAATGCATGAACATTGTCCATGTTGATGGCTGCAAACCACCGATACCAACCGCGAGCTCGTATTGTTTGCCAGCAACATTGGGATTCGCAGCGGCAGTAAGCGCTCTGGCGCGACGCATGTGAAACGGAGCCTTGCGAAAAGCATCGCTGCGCCGAGCCGCTGGTCTCTCAGTTCGCTCAATCGCTTGCATGTGAACCTCCCTTTAAGCATGTTCTAAACTTGTAGCGTTTGCTTTCGAAGAAAGTTTTCTTGCTGTAGAATATCCGTTTTCTTGTTGTAAAGAGAGCATTAAAAAAAAAAGAAAGAGACCAGAACCGGGGCGCTTTACAAGCGTTTTGGGTTCGCATTTTTGCAGTAGTATCTGCTGCATATATATCAGATCTCACTTTTGAAATATTGCGCTTAAAAGTGCATCCATAACAATTCCTCTCCACAAAAGCAACTGGAATATTAACAGCTGGACGTCCCGCTTCAGCTGTAGTGAACAGAGTGCTGTGCGCGTCTGTTTTTATTGCTTCATCATGAACTAATCACGCGTGCAACCTGTGCATATTTATTATTGTGTAAATAGTTTTTGCGTATATTACCTCTCCCCCTATCCTCTCTTCCTGTCCCCTCACCTCTTTCATTTCATTTCTCCATTCCGCCTGCTATCCTTTATTTCCGCTGCCCCAGCTCAGGTGCTTCAGTATCGATGGCAGATGCCGGGGCTAGCATAAATCTTCTCCTTCCTTTTTATTATTATTTTAATAAACCATTTACTACTACTATTACTACCACAAAAGAAATAGAAAAAAAAACGGTTGACACCAGCACCTCGACAGAATCCGGGCCTTGCCGGTTTAGAGGCGAGTGGTTAAGGGAGCTACAGAAAAATAAATAAATAAGAGTGTTAGAGAAGGGAATGCGAATAACGTAGATCAAGGCAAAAGCAGCGCGAATTATCGCCTTAAATATAAAGCATCGCAACAAGTGACAAGCAAATGGCAGAGTACCTTGCCGCAGGACCGAAAAAAAAAAGATCAGAGGAAGCCTGCTTATGGCAGTCCACTCTAATTCAAACCGAAGCTTGCCATGCAGCACTAACCATGGTTTGCTGTTGCCGTTCTGGTTTTTATTGTGATAGTTTTAGTTGTTCCTTCCGTTGTTCAGTGTCCTGACCAATCGAGTTCAGGCCCGATACACATACGACGCCCCGTGTTGTTGGCGCGGCAGCGGCATTCCTTGCGGGTCTCGACAGTGCTGTAGTGAACTGGACTTCCTTGTAGCATCGAGGCTTGCGGTTTTGAGGAGGTTTGCTTCTTTCGCACAACACATCGCGATTGCGTCGAACGCCAACTAGGTGGCCGCGGTGGTTTTGCGCTGACACTATGGGCCCTGCCAGGCGCGCATTCCTGCGTCCGGAAGAATGCGCTGTCCTAGAGGCAGGCAGGCATTCCAATACGTCCCAACTACGGACGCATGCGCTGTATAGAATGAAGCACGATATATGAAATTCAGAGGCCAGTTATGACTGATTACGCGCTGGGGAGGCCAAAGCATGTCTGCACCTGAACATAATACAATGCTGCAATGAACCACAGTGTATCTTGCATGGGTTTTACGAAGCTTGCGAGACATTTATTCTCTCATATTATTAATATTACTTTGCCCTGCAAGGAATAAAAAAGTCTTCGAGTTTCTAATTTCTGTTTTCTTTTTTGTAACCATGCGCTCTTAAACGCCCTGTCCTGTCCCTTTTGTGCAAAGAAGCTGGTTAACTGGTGGTGATGTTTTACGGCCCCAACGTTACAAAAGCCAAGCTTGCGGAACGAAGAGCGACGGATGATTACAACCAGCCCAGGAAAAAGAAAAAAAAACTAGAACGGGGAAATTCGCCTCAAGGACCCTATAAGGCCGTATAGATGGACACGACAAAGTTTGGCTTTATGGTTTTGGGGGGTTTAATATCCCAAAGCGACTCAGACTATGAGGGACGCCTAGTGTGGGGCTCCGGATAATTTCGCCTGCCTGGGGTTCATTAACGTGCACTGACGTCTCACAGTGCAAGGGCCTTTGGCATTTCGCCTCTATCGAAATGCGACCTCGCGGCCAGGATCGAACCCGCATCTTTTGGGTCGAACTCGACAAAGCTACGGGTCGAGTTGAAATTTCAAGGGAAATAGCTACTTTGGAAAGGAAAAAGCGTCAATAGTTCTCTACTCTCTTCATCGATGGCTTTTCACTTTCCCGCAAAATGTGCTCTCGGCTCGACTCCGGCCGAGTTCATGTAAACGTGGCATGTCACGCATGCACTTTCATGGAGCTTCAAGACAAAACACGAAGGAACGAATCAACGTAAGAAGGACGAGGCAATCGGTGCGCGCGTCGTGAGTTGCATGAGTTGTTCGCGTTCCATCCCGCACCCGCTGCTGCTCACTTGTAGCCGTTTAAACGCTTATCGCTCGTGGTGTCGCGAACACGTGTCCAGCACACGCCCCGGCATTTTCCCCTACCTCGTCTTGCCACGCGTGCACACGACAGCAGTTGAGTGAGCAAAATGACGACGTGTAGAGAGAGCGCCTCGCAAATGTCCGCCACTCGGTGGACTCCGTCCGCGAAGTTGCCTCCGCAGCCCCCCCCCCCCCCTTTCCTTACTTGAGCCGAACCACACGGCGAGACGCGCATTCCTGCGTGCGTAGGCGCGCTGCTCCGTGACGCGTAAATCTTTAATGCATCGCCTGTCCGGCCACATAATGCACCTTTCCCTGCCTGGGGTCAAAAAACGCGATTTGGCGCCACGCGCGGGCCACATGCCCGTTTTGTGATTAATAAGCGCCATCTCGACGAACGTGTCTCGGGGCCCAGGTTTCGGGGAGAAGGTTGGGAGAGGGAAGGGGGGGGGGAAGCGATCAGGCGGACCCTTCCAGCCGTTTCGCGCGCTTACCGGCGCTGCTCATTTGGGGCAGGCGCGTCGCGCAACGGAATGGCGTCACGTTCGAGTAGGCTGGAGCTACATACTATCCGACCAGTGCTGATTGGCGCTGGGCGCAGCTACTGTAAACGAACCGTAGGACCGAAACGCCTATCACAGATCATGAACATCACAGTGAGTTCCGGTGCTTATCTCGTTTCTGTTTGGTTTTTCTCGAAAATTGTTATCGTTTACAGGGCCAGTCCTTGGCTGTTTTCCCGATTGATGTTCCTCGTACGGTTTAGTCTCGGTTGGGATGTTTAGCAGAAGGAACTGCCGGAACGAGCTGATAATCGAATGGCGGAATCGCTGTTTTTCTGTTGGACCCATTAGCTTCCTATCATGCGGTTAGGACAGGTACGTGCTGAAGAAGGTTCACATGCTGTTGCTACGCAGTTGGAGCATTTCAGATCTCGCAGTGCACGCTTGACGACAAGGTTACTCCAGTGAAAATACATTTGGGAGATGTCAGGGCTTTACTAGTAAGGCTTCTTTCTGCCTGTTTGATAGTAAGTGGCCTATCGTTACTTCATGATCGCTGAATTCGAAGTGACGTTTTTGTCCCATCAGCGTCAAAGTTGCCGTTAATGCGCTATCAGCATAAGTGCAACACATTTCCGGTCCTCTTCGAGTTCACTTATCAATATTCGACTTGTGTAGCTTATCTGTCCCACGAAATGTCACAGGCCTTGAGTAACAAACCCCTGGACCAGCACCTATGTGGAATCTCGAGTAAATGCTGATCTCACGAAGCCATTCATGTCCCTATTATAGAAGTATTACCGTGGTGATAAATCCCGGACAAGGTTTAAATAATTCTGTACACACAGCCAATTTTAACACCTGGGGACTGTATAATAGTCCAAATCACGTTTCACCAAACTATAAGCCCATTTTTGCACTCGATCTGCACTCAGCCTGCACTAGGATTGCACTTGGCTAGTTTTCTGCACTTCTGCACCCGGTGTGTACCAAATCTGCACTGCAATCTTGGTTACTGCGCGCTACGAAAGTACAACACCACTGACGAAACACAAAAATCTGCAGGTCTGTGCAGAACAGTCTTATTATTTCATGAGTAGTTTGTAGTGTTCTAGCCCTGCCTTAGCACTGCTGTACTGCGGCGCCACACTGCCTCCGTCTGTAGGGGGCGCGCATGTCGCACTCCAAAACACCGTGCGCTCACTGCGCCCTCGTTCGAGAGTTGTCGGCGCAGTCGCGGCAGTGGCCCGCTGTGCCCCCCCCCCCCCCCCCCCCTCCTTGAGCGCGAAAAGACAAGGGCAAAACGCTCTGCACAAAAGCCATAGAGGGAGCATGGGGGTGTTGCACCCTCTCGCTGGACCGTCCGCGTCGCGGAGCAGCGCCATTCGTTACTGCACTATCGGTACCCCCCCCGCTCTCAGCCATTTTACGGTCGAGCGGACGCTGTCCTGTGGGACAGCGGCCTTGACAAACCGCGCTTCTCTGCCGCAGCCAGTTATTCTCCCATCGCAATGTGCGCGCTCCTCTCCTGCCATAACAAAAATATTGCCTCGTTCCTTTAGCCGCCCACCTAGTAACAACAACGGCGACAACAACAGCCACGCATCGGCACCGCGAAACATACGGGGAAATAAGGCATACGTATATATAGCTACTAGCTCTCCGCGCAGAAGGGAGGCGTACTGGTCGTCCGCCCTCTCTGGCGCATATCGCGAATATCGAGAAAGATTGCTTCCCCTGCGTCGGCCCGCGGCTCTTTGATCTCTCGTCGAGAACGGCCTCCAGGGGGCGCGTCGGGCGTCGTGATTTACGCGGGCGCGCGCCACAACGAACGCTTCTGTTGTGGTATCCGCGTGCCCGCCGGCGTTGCTTGATGCACCCCATATGGGCCGCATCTTTCACATTCACTCTGATATTGCGGTCAGTGCGTTTGATAGCACGCACTTTCGCAGGCGCGGAATTGGTCGTGCGCGGCCGCGTTCCTGTGGGGCTATAGAGGTGTTTATCGGGTCAGCACAGTGTCTGCGGATCCGATGACTGTTTTGGTGTAGCTAACTTGCTGGCAGGTTGTTTAATCACAGATCAGGGAATTGCACTTTCCTTATGAGAAGATAAATAAATAAAAGAAGCCATCGGCGTGTTATCAGCGTTCACTTGGCTTAGAAGTCCCAGCGTTCAAATGCATTAAATGATGCTTCGTAATATCCCAATAGAAAATCACGACAGAGCCGGTCCCAAAATACATCAGAAATGTTTGTAGCCCTGTTGTTACAACAGATTTTATGTAGTACTGCGAAGCTGTCTGATGTGGCGACAGAACTGGCTCTGTCGTTACGACAGGAGACTGCTTAATACTACAGAAAAGCCTTGTTGTTACCGCAGAAACTTCTCTTGTTAGGTACCAAAATACTACAGGAAAATCTGTTGTGACAACAGAAAATTTGATGTCGGTTTTCTTACAGGGATGGGATGCTGGACACCTGGAACGCCGGCCGCGCGCAACAAGCGTGCGAGATTAAACAGAACGTGCTGTTGGGCGAGTTGGTTTGACATGGGTGCAGCACCTGGCGCCGATACAGGGCCGCAAAAATTTGTACAACGCACGTAAGGCTCACTAATAGTCCTTAGTGCGCCTTATGTGTGTTGTCCATTTTTTTTCGTCCCTTTATCGGCGCCAGTTGCTGCACTCGTGTGAGATTAGCCACGTTCCGGAAAGTATACCGTTACTGTGGCGCGGTAATCTGACGGCGTCACGGGTACAGAAAGGCTTACATGAATATTCTTCTGGCAGTATTTATTATTATTATTATTATTATTATTATTATTATTATTATTATTATTATTATTATTATTATTATTATTATTATTATTATTATTATTATCATTACTACTAATTTTGAAGTCAAAACTTTCATCCCTTTTCTCTTAATGAGGAAGAATACTCCGGTGTTGCTTTCCTGCTTGCTTTTCATTTTAATCACTTGAATACAGGTGAATAGTCAACCGATTGTTGGCCGATCCCCCAGTGTGGGTATGTGCCATCTTTTGATAGGCTAACAACAACAACAACAGATGCAAAAAAAAATAGAAGAGGCGAAGAATGAACTCGCCGGAGGATCATGCGGCAGAGATATTAAACCAAGATATTAAACTTAATTTATAATACGGCGGAGTGCTAGACGCACTCTGGCACGGGTCGGCCCGGTTATTGCACTGCCTCCGGGATCGGCCCGGGGCCTATGGGCCTATTAGCGCGCGGCGCCTTTTCTTTCTATCTTTCCTCTCCTACTTTCAACACGTGGCAGCGAGCGTGGCTCGGCTTGAGCCAGTAGGCAAGCCCGTGCACTTTCCTTTCTTCCTGTCAGCAACAGCAGCAGCAGCGGCAGAGAGGCGAATACGAGTGGCTTGACAGGCCGCCGAACAGAGGGAACGACGACTCGAATCCCAACGAGCAGCTCATGCGGCCTATCGCAAGAGGAAAGCCGAGGAAAGATTGCGAGGACATATTGGTGCAACTTGAATTTTAGTGTTTATAAAAAAAATAAAGAAACATAAAGAAGGGCAAACATGCTCGCGCACCTAAGCCGAAACCTAGCTTAAGCAAGTAAATAGGAGGCAATTCTATTCTTTCTCTTCTTTCGCCCCCCCCCCCCCCCCCCTATAATTGTCTAAGACCGCCTCTGACGTCATAGCCAATAATAGGCAAGGAATGTCTCTCACTCACTCCGTGATCAAAGCCGGACTTGACCAGCTGCAGAAAGGGGGGGGGGGGAGGTTTATGGAAATAAAAGAGGAATGGAAAGAAGGAAAAAGAAAGCGCGCTCTTGTCGTCCCTTCTGCACGGTTCCGTTTTACGCGCTAAATTCTCTAATACATGCAAAGCCACCTAACTAGCCAACTAACTCTGACGAGAAGACGAACAAAATTCGGCCCCTTGTTGGAGTTCTATATGACGATATAGTTTCACTTCTAGCTGGCTTTCCAGATCATTACAGTTTCGATGTTCGCCGAACTAATTCTCGTGCAGGCAGGAAGGGGGCGCGGTCTATTTTTCGTAACTACTGACACGATAATTGTGCTCATGCTATTTACCCTATCCTTTCTGTTTGGCCCTCTCATCTCTATTTGCACACTACCTATATCATTAAACCGATCCCTCTAATTCTGCTGGCCGCGGACCAGGTGCTCGAGTTAAATGCGGCAGCATCTGCGATCAGCATCCATCTTTTCAGTTGTTTTGTGTGCGTTTTTTAGGTGATCAAACCACTACCACCGCAGCTTAGCCGCGAAAATTCTGCAAAATCTCTCTCCGCAAGCGTTCCTCCGACTATACGCACTGCATTCGACTTTCTGCTTTGCGACAAACGAGAGAGCTCTTCTCTCGAATTCGCGATGGGCGAAAGCACTGCGCTTTCTGCGACAATCGCTGTTTTGTATAGATTTCGAAGCCGCTACAGCAAGGCTTTCGATCGATAAGTGTGTCTGTATGGCTCCACGAAGCTTCGCTCTCTCAATTCATTTTCCGCGTATAAGTACTCAAATCTGTGGAGTGTCCTCGTTCATTTCTCCGTGAGCCCACCCCGCCTCTTGCACATTTGCGCTAAACGTGCCTTCTCGTACTCATAAAATCAGCTCCTGTTTCAGGATTACTTTTGTTGTTTTTGCTTTGATTTTTCAATGTTCTTTCCGCCCTCTCCACCCCTGTGTACTTAACCTTCGCTTTACACTGCTGGCCTTCCTAGCTGCGATAATGACAGTGGTTGTTCAGAACTTCAATCTTCGAAAGAGTAAACCCAAATTACAGAACGTTGCACCTGGGTTCTTTTATTTTTTTTCTCGAGATTACAGCCTGGTTTAAGAGTGAGCACATGAGGCTTACCAACGCTTCAACGCACTTGATGAAAGCCTCGCGTTTGCTACGGGCCCATTATAATGAAGCACCTTTATGCCAAAAGTTATCCCGATCGCAAATGCGTATTCTCCCAGAGCATAGTAACTGTTTCAAACTCAGCCATCCGTAACAAGAGGGAGAAGCCGCTATAGGGATTCGATAATGCATGAGAGGTGCATATAAGAGAGGAGGGCGTCAGAACGGCAAATCTCGCACCATAATCCCGACCGCAATTCGTTAATGGCACGATCTGCTGTACTGTTGCGTAGTAGTTTTTTAGTACTGAACCGGGGTCAGCCGAGTTTCATAGTTGGGATGTGTTCTGACAGTTGTAATACCTCTTTTGCAACAATTGTGTTTCTTTTTTATTTTGGCTCTGCACACACTATCTGCAAGTAACCTCTGAGGTTAACCTTCTTGAGGTAAAGTTTTGCCGGTAGACACTTGGGTTATTTGGTGCGTGATACGAAGAAATACGAGGCGTGATCTGAGACTCACAGTACACACGCACACAGCACTAACTTCTAACAATTATTTATTGCGCTAAACTGCGGCTAAACTAAAATCACCTATTCTTATACGCAATACACTGTTATCGGAATGTAGTGCTGTGTGTACACTGTCGGTCTTTGTCTGTTGGCGCTACATATTTCTTCAATTTGGTCGGTACTGCAGAATTATAAATGAAAGCTATTTTCCGAATCAACTCGACTTCAGCCACCACATCTTGGAATGTCGCCGCAACGCATATCTGAAATTCTGTCCGCATCTTTTTCAGGTTTTCCTCGAAGTGAAGTTTCAAATCGAACTTTGCTAAAACGGTTACGTTCATTGCTGTGACATAAGGTTGTGTGATAAAATAGTACAGAAGCTACACAGGAATCCATAAATGATTAAGTAACTATCTTGCTATTGTATTTATGGTTTTCTGAGCCTTATTTAAATCATGCATGGGTTTGTTTGGAAGGAAGTGCAGAGGCTTCATCAACTGCTCTTGCCTCCGTGTTTTGTTTCTCAAATCCCTACTATTTGGATTTTCATCAGTAGGCTTTTGATGCGTTCCGATTACGAGGTTCACGACTCTCTAATGAGCCTATCACGAATCGTAGAAAGGGGCAGCATATATGAGCCCACATAAAACGCACAAGCATGTAGCATTTGTCTTCTATAATTAAAAAGAGCCATTATTCCTTTCACCCTTATTGTTTAGCCTGTAGTAATCAGCTTACCAGTTTCAGAAAAGGATTGAGACGAATTTCAGAAAGAAAGGTGTCTTAATAGTACGTCTCGTGTCTCAAAGTAAACGCGCAAATTACATAGAAACGACAGCGCCGGAATCTAGAAGCGCACGAATCAACCATGACAAATCTTTACTTGCCGCTATTCTCATGTACAACAGACACAGAAAAAAAAGCAAAGATTGGCCAAGAGCCGTTAGACTCCTTCCTCAATTTCTCTGTGAATGACTTCGTGTTTCAACAAAAGTAAAACCGTGCGGTGAGCTAAGCGTGGAATCGTGAAATGTTGGCATGCAGCGCCCGTTCTGCATGAAGTAACGAAGACAGCAAACATGCAAAACTTTTCACGGGGTTTGCTCTGGACGCCTTCTTGGCGACGCTCGGAGAGTCGCGTAAGTCCTGTCTTTGCATGCTAGATTTAGTATTTGTTTCACGCAATTCATAGATGGGGCTTCATCAGGCGTATATGTCATGGCGAAATGAAAGTAACATAGCTTTTATTTCACGACTATGAAGCAGGAAGGCTCGAATCCAAAAGGGGGGAACTTGACGGAGCCCAGTCCTGCCCCCCTTCCACCTCCCCCCCTCTCCCCTCCCCTTCTTCCCCTCTTTACAAGAAGCTACCTTGGGGCCTCTCGAAAAAATAAATCCTCGTTAAGTGCCTGGATATAAGCGTGCGTTTTAAGGGGGTTTCAATGCGACATCATTAAAAGCCGTCCCGGGGAAAAAAATGTGTCGTCTGTCAACAAATTCGCCCATTAGCTGGAAGGAACTGACGTCACCATACCGGAAGTGGACTCAATTTCTCTAAAGGCAGAAAGAGTTTCTAATGCTATCCCATTGCCAACGCATCATCTAATTAGGCGTCCATGTGAATTTGTTTTTTGTTCAAACGCGTTCTGCGTGGGTGCATACAACGTCAGAAGAGGCCAACAGCGAGAACAATTGCAGCTAGACGAGCTAGACTTCGCCAAAGCGACCCGAGCAGATTACACCGCAAATATGAAACAAGCGCAAAAAAAATAACAGCGTAAGATTTGGAAGCCGTCGTGGCTAAATAATGCATTGCGTCGCATTTTTTCTCATTTATATATTAATAAGCACAGCCTGGCTCGACTGCATTTCATCCCAGCTCGTCCGCAAACTGCATGCATGCAATATTGCATCTCCTCGCCTTATAATATAAAGACGACAATAGCCCAGACGGCATGTGCTAGTTCATTCTAGGCAACACTTTTGTTCGTTTCGTGTTTCACATTGCAAATACTAAAATAGTCACGAGAAAGAAACCCCACCATTGAGACCGCGCAGAATTCTATTTCTTGGTCAGCACTATCCCTGCTTCATTCTTTTTTCTTCATTCTTCTCCGGCATCTTCCTTGCCGGACACTCTGACCTTGAGGTTCTGAAAACGCACTTTGCGGTGGCGTACAACGGCAAGCGTAAAAGCCATCTGCATACGAAGCGATTTCTCGCTCTTTGCATTTTTTTTGCTACATCAAAAACTATTTACTCGTCGGGTCACGTTCATATAGCGACGCTTTCCAAGTTTTCTTGACTTCCATTTCTGCGCGTGTGGTCTTCATAAGCTAGCTTTCTTTCACTCTGCCTTTAGAAGGCTCGTCATACAAACCATGGCCGAGCTGTTTCCATGCGCCTTTAGTGCCAACACTCAGGGATGCATTCTTCCTTCGCATAAGCGAACTGTCGTTTTTAAATAGGCAGCAACGACGTCGCAAGCAGCTTAACTTTCGTCTCAATGTGCATAAATTTTAAGTACGAAAGATAGCTCTTGCGTTTAATAGATTCCTTTCCTGATGTCATGGTGACTGTATGTTGTTCCTTTCGGCTGACAGGCCAGGAGCGTTTTAGAATGCGTTACTTAGCTGCGGACGTCGTCTGGTCTTTAGCATTATTTTTTCAATACTGGTCCGTAGAGCTCATAATACTTAAAAACACGAACAAAGTTCAACGTTGTTTTCAAGCTTCCGCTATACACATATATAGGCGCTCAAAACACTTCAAAGAACATCGGTTCAAACTTGTCACTGAAGGGAAGCTGAACCATTTCTGCGATTTTGAAACTATTCAAGGATTTGAATGTACGAAGCTAGCAGTCTAAAGCGTGGTAACCTTTTTTTTTTCTCTAGCATTTAAAATGCTGACATAGGAACCGGCTAAAGCACGGCAGTACTCAGGCTGTGGCTCAGTGATTAGGGCGCTCGACTACTGATCCGGAGTTCCCGGGTTCGAACCCGACCGCGGCGGCTGCGTTTTTATGGAGGAAAAACGCTAACGCGCCAGTGTGCTGTGCGATGTCAGTGCACGTTAAAGATCCCCAGGTGGTCGAAATTATTCCGGAGCCCTCCACTACGGCACCTCTTTCTTCCTTTCTTCTTTCACTCCCCCCTTTCCCCTTCCCTTATGGCGCGGTTCAGGTGTCCAATGATATATGAGACAGATACTGCGCCATTTCCTTTCCCCAAAAAACCAATTATTTTTATTATTATTATTATTATTATTTTATTATTATTACTCAGGCTTTTCCTCATAGCGGCGGAGTAGTGCGAAAAAGTTTATATCATTTGTGGTGAGATTTCAGATTTCCGCTCATCTCGCTCACACCATGCCATGTATCTCCTAATGGCGCCAAACAACGCTTCACGGCTTTATATTCGTTGACGTTGGCATTCTTCCTTCCAGGAAGTGTTTTTTCGCTGGAAATGTGCCTTGCCGTTGATGACGTCATCCCGTATCCACCTACACGGTGCTGTGAGCTGCGGAGAAGTCTGAACGCCATTGCGACTTTATTCGGCGATAACGTCACCATTTCAAACGCTAGAGCACAAAGCCTTCGCAAGCTTTACCTGCACGTTTCACACATTCGTTGCTATTAAGCTCGTTAACAGGGGCAGTGTTAATTGAAGAGACATGGGAGAGGCCTTTGCCCTGCAGTGGGCGTAGTCAGGTGATGATGATGATGATGATGATGATGATGATGATGATGATGATGATGAAGCTCTCTGAGTTCTAAAACCTCTTCATTTGCCCTTTAGGATGATCGCATAGTTCATATTGGGCATGCTAGTTGCGCTCGCGCTCCGGTGAGTTTTTTATTCTTTATTAAGAATTTTTCAGCGCGAATACATTGTTAAACGGACACTCAGACAACATAATTGATTTTTGGGGAAAGGAAATGGCGCAATATCTTTCTCATATATCGGACGGACACCTGAACCGCGCCGTAAGGGAAGGGATAAAGGAGGGAGTGAAAGAAGAAAGGAAGAATTAGAGGTGCCGTAGTGGAGGGCTCCGGAATCTCAGACAACATCCCAAATAGCGCATTGAGTGCGACTACGCAAGCTCACCAGGCAGTTGCAACAGTGGATACTGTTATATACCACTACAGTAGGAAATGAATAGGACGTTAGTGATACAGAAAAAAGTTGGCACATCTGAAGATGATTTTAAACACAGTCGCGGTAAATTTCACGGACAAAATGCAGTTACAAACGCTTGCAGGACAGCCTAAAGGAAGCTGATAGAAAATGACGAGGTCAAAGAACACATTTAATTCAATTGTCCGTTGAGTTCCCTACTTAGCACGTCAATGCTGGAAAAAATTAAAAACTGGAAATAATGCAATAATGTGTTTCCTGGTACCAATTAGTCGACACGCAAATTATTTAGCAGTTGAGTACAATCTGAAAGCGAAGCCTCTGAAATCCATAGCTGGTTCAGCAGCTTAGTATGCTCCAAAGTTCGTCCAAACCCACAGGTTAGGGTCCAGTGCGGCGTATCAGACGGGCAAGGTTAACAATGCAAGCACGTCTTTTCTTTTTCGCCTGGCTTCATATCAGAATATGAGAATTGTGTTGTAAAGATCAGTGGCTGGTACTATGTTAATCCTGTCTGGCATCTTAATCTTTCTGCATTAGAGTGTGACGCCTGGAACACCTCATGAGCCGTTGAAAGAACCGCTTGCGCTTTATTTCATTCTAAAATTCAACTCTGTATCAGCACTTCGGGACTTCGGGTATTTTTTTCCCGAAATTCATTCATTCATTCATTCATTCATTCATTCATTCATTCATTCATTCATTCATTCATTCATTCATTCATTCATTCATTCATTCATTTTTGGCTGAAAGCGGATGTGCGTCTCAATTTAAGGAAGGGGGTCAGCGTGGGAATTCCAGTCTGTTTACTGAGTGTATGCCATTAACGCGGTACATGGTTCAGCCCGGTCTCGCTTAAAAAGTCGTTGAATGGCTATGAAAAGATGATCTGCGGTTGAGTGCTCTCGGCTTCGCAAACAAAGCAGCACTCTGTTTCTCTCTCTCCTTTTTTTTGTTTGCTGTTAGCGCCTGCCCTTTTGCGCTGGCTGCATGAGAGCGCTCGCCGAGGCTGCAGCCACGTGCTTGACCTGGTTCCACTATTCTTTCGCTGCTGTCGTTAAGACTGATTAGCTGCAGACTCTTTTTACAGTATGAACAAAGTGTCCTCCCCCTTACCCTCCTCTCCACGTGCATTTTACTGCTGCAAGTTAAACCCGTGCTTAGTGATTTTAATTTACTCTGTTTTTACTTTTATGCAGTATCTGGAAGCCACGAGCATTAGAACAGTCAGTGTTTAGCTCCAACAAAAAGCCATTCCTTTGAAAGCCGCTCTTTGAAAGGAACCGATGCTTTCTGTTCGTAAAGGAAACCATTGTGCGCTCTAATTTAGCCCCTGATTGGAAGTGGCTCAAACAAAGGACCTGCGCTAAGTCTGTTAAACAGAATATATATACGCCCCACTTTCAAGCCACATTCACGCACAACAAAATTAAAAGGTGGCGTATATATAATGAATATACTTAGATTCGCGTGGTGGTGATTGAGGCTCGTGAGGCCTCAACCGTTAGCGGAATGTGCACTGCGGTATGTGAGTCACTGTAATTGCGTGTTATGACCTAATTTCTGTACCTGCACGCATTACGAGTTCGCTTTCCTTGACCACATGTCTCTGTGGCTTAGTCAGGCCATCACCATCCCTAACCTCCGAACACTACTACCACAACTGCCATAACCGTGACTACCAACATCGTCATAATTGAAACAGACTGAAACCGAACCCGCACTGTCGTGCCTGTCGGCAGAACGCGCAGCAGCCGCCGATCATACGCCGCGACGGGGTGGCCTAAAATGCCGCATTGCACATTTTGCTACGAGTGTAAAGGCTGCACGAAAGGCATACGAGAACATAACGACGTCAACGACAGCAATTCTGAATATATGCTCGAAAATACTCGTACCAAAACAAAGCAGTGAACATAATCAAATATTAAAGCGACTCCTAATACCGACGGCGCTAGAGCCATTGTAATCGCTATATAAAGACGTCATACCGGCAGTCTCCTTTCGAATCGACACTTTTGTGTTCAGAAAGCCTGGAGTAATGGACGATCACCTGCTGAATCTCGCAAAACGTTCGCAAAAAGAAAATAATAAAAAAGAAAATGGCGCCGTGTAAGCGGGGGTTTGCGTTCAGTGGAACAAAGCAGTCGTCACGCGAGGTAGAAATCTTGAACGGTTTCGCAGAAATCTGAGAAACTTGCTCGGAAACTGCCTCCGCTCGCGCCTGCATAATGTCCTACACACGCAGATTCCTTCGCCCAGAGCAAATGTCCCGTACGCGTCCCAGTGTGGAACAATAGGGAAGCTGTATAAGCACCAGCCGTCGCACACACCGCCAGAATGTATGGGAATAAAAGGAACGGAGGGGTGTATTCGCGTATTCAAATAGCCTTTTCCTATGGGTGCGATGACCGCATTCGAAATGAAGCGGAATAAAAGAAGGGCGAAACGGGCGTTTGCTGTAATGGCGGCCGCTTGGCGAGGGCGATAAGGGAACTTGAGGGAAAACGGACGGGAGGAAGCGCACAATTTAGGGAAAAGGCAGTGCGCGCATAAAGAGGGAAAAATGGACGAACTGTGGAACTTTATGATAACGACAAGCACACACGCACCGCCCGAGTCGCTGACTACACCCAAATAAGCACCATCCAAAAGAATAATGCCAACTATGCAAAAAGGAGGATTACGAACGTCCGTGGGATATTTCTTCCCCATTTTTCCTTTTTTTTCTCACACGAACGTCCAACTGTCGGCTCTTTCTGCGGCCCGTCATTTCGACTTGTGCGCCGAGTTTTAACGAGTTGAACTCAAAACGGCCCCTTACTTTCTGTTTTCTTCCCGGATATGCGCCCACAATAGAGTGGTAGTACGTTGAAGACAAGAGCAATTCGCGGGCGCCCAAGGCTTGAATTGCAGTTCTTCCCGTCGTCAACGGCTCGTCGGAACCAACTTATGCAGCACGTCTGTAAGGTTCCTTTTCTTTGTCTTTTTTTTCTTCTCGTCTCTTGCATGTATTTCACTGCGCACAGCATTCGCCTTGAACTGCCCAGAACAAGCAGAAACGCTCGAATTCAAAAAAGAACACAAACAAAAAAAGAAACTGGCACACCAGGCAAGAAAATATACGCTGTCCACTTTCGCAAGATTCAAACCCTTGCTCGCCCCGGCACGCCAGCTCCGTTTCTTCGTCCCGAAAACAAAGACCTTCTCCTCCCCTTTTCAGGCACCTTCATCCCCTTTCTATCCCTACTGCTTCCCTAATGCCTCTCCCTCGAGGCGCTTGCCGCCACTGGAAGTTTGGATCCTGCACAGCCGCAGTTGTCTCAAATTGCAGGTTTCCCGAGTAAACGCCTCGCCCAGGGCTCGAGATCCGAACGCTTCCCAGCACCGCCGGCGGCCGAGCAGCGGCTTCAGTGGTGGCGGCGGTGCCGGGTCATTCGGGAAAGCCTCCCCCGAGTCTCGAGCTCTCCTCCCCAAAGTGCGGGGGGCTGGACCGGGTGGCCGACTATTAGGCCCTCACGCGAAACTTTTCCCTTTCTTTTCTTCCTTGTTCCATTGCTCGTTCACTGGGTCTTTCTCCTCCTTCCCCTCTTTTTGTGGTTTGCAGCGTTTTACGTGTACGCGCCCCTTATGTCTAACCTCCTTTGTCCCTAATTCGAAGAGCTTTTTCCAGAGCACTCTTTTCCGTCTTGCGTCTCCTTTCCTCTCTCGTCTTCTTCGTCGTCGGCGGCGCCGTTTCCCGACCGCCCCAGCATCCCGAGTTAACTTCTGTTTTGCGTTCATCGTCCACCCCCCCCCCCCCTCTTCCTTCCACTAACGCCGCACGAATACGATTTCAAACGAGACGTTTCTTAGCTGGCTGGAGCGATGTGCAGCTCTCTCGAAAAATGGTCCCGGGGGACAAATTCGCGTGTGCGCTCCCGGCATGCTCGGGAGCGCGTAGAGGAAGCCCCCCGGCCGAATCAAGCCTGAACGAGCCGAGCCGAGCCGCACCGAAAGCCCGCTTGCATGGCCTGGCTTGCACAATTAAGCGAGGCTGGGAAGGAAACAATGTCCCGTACCGAGTGGGCGGCTGTCAGCTGTGGTTGTGTTGTGTACTAGATAGAACTGGCCGAGGCTGCTTGAGGGGGGATATGAATGAGAACAGAGCGGCTTCTGGTGAAGATGCAAACGCGTCAGCGTAGGGGAGTCCGCTGGCAAAACGGGAGCGCGGTCGTGGTTCCGTCGCGGTGAGGATATTCTATCTCATTTTTTTTTCGTAATAAGAGAGTTGCATACACGATTAGCAACGAGACAAATAAATGGGTTACGTACACTCCTTCACGCTTTTTCTCTCTTTTTTTCACAACAAAAAGGCGAGACTGGGGGAGAGAGGCCGGGGGGGGGGGGGGTTGGAGAGGGGGTGGAGGGGTGTTAGCAGTGTTGTTGGAAAGAGGTCAAGCGGTCAGTTCTGCGCGAAGTTCTGTGAAATATAAACAAAAATACTCTGTTTTTGCGAGTGTTCTGACACTTTTTGTTTTTAACGTGCTTGAAGATTTGGGCTTTGAAGTAACTTTTGCGTTTACCAGGTTATTTTCAGCAGTAGCCTCTATATTTCATTCTTTATATTTTCCCCATACATTGCCTGTAACCAAAGTCTGCGCGCCATATTGGCCATTCGTAGATATCATGGGCTTCCTATATTAACTTCAGTGCCAGGGTAGTCGTATTTCGAGATTACCCACGGACTCCTTCGCGAGCCAAGCGATGTTATAGTTGATCAGTCATATCACGTCGTCCACATGCAGCATAAGAATGATTACAACCTTCACTTCTCGTCTAGTATTGTTTTTTTTTTTTGCTGACCTACATTTAAAACATGCACCTGAGGGCAGTAAAACACGCAATGTGCCTCTCGCGAGAGCTCAAGTGATGTCCCGCCTTTCGTGTGCGTGGGAAGATGGTCAAATTTTTCGTCGCGAAAAGAAAAATGCCTGAACAAGTACAGGAATCTTATTCCATTTGTGAGAAGAAGAGAGTTTGACCCAATTGGTTGCACACCGGTCATGCGAGACAAGATTACACTCTGCGCTTGATAACGAAGCTGTACACGACGAGTGACAGAGCCCTTGTGTCACAGGCCTGTACTGCAGGCAGCAACCGCAGGAACTTCGCTCATTCGTGCATCGTATGGTAGGTACATGTGGTATATGAAGTTTAACGTTCCACAGAGACACGCGTTTTTTTTTTTATCTGATGAATTTGAGCCTACCAGCACTGTGTCGTCTCTGAAGAGCAAGATTACACTCATAGACAACAAATAGATTGAAAAGTGATTGTTGACGATCAGGCACAGAAAATGTGTCAAAGCTAGTATGAAAGCAGCGTGCAGGAAGAGACGAAGAGAGCGAGAGAGATAATAAATGCACACGCAGATGAGCTATGAGCAAATATCAGCTATTGATGGTATCCTCGCAGCCTGCATCCGAAGAATGAAGAATTTGTCAATTTTTTTTAAATTCCCTATTGTTTCAGAGATAGACATGGCATGGTATGGTACGGTATGGCAAGGTACGGTAAGGTACGGTAAGGTACCGTATGGTAAATTATGGTGGTTAAGTATGGTATCGAATGGTATCGTTGGTATGTACATGAGGTATATGGGGTTTAGCGTTTCACAGCGACACATGGTCTATGAGGGACGTCGTAGTGAAGGACTACATGCTAATTTCGGCCACCTGGGATTCTGCACTGACATCGCACGAGCGCACCGACACCTAGCACCTGACACAGCACACAGACGCAAGGGGCTCGTGTACTGTTGGATAGTTCTACTGTTTATTGTAAACGTATTGTTAGTGCGAAAGGCCACTTCACTAGCAATCCTCGCAAAGCCTATGGGTTTCTGGAGCCTCGTTCCGCGACCCTTAATGCCTCTCAGATATCTGCAGCAATAAAATAAATATCATCGTTACTGGAATTCGAACCCGCGGCGGCGCGAACAGATCAGCTTCGCTGGCCGCTGCTCGAGAACAGTATGATATCGCCGCAGTCGATCACGGCTGTTTGATGATGATGATGATGATGTCCTCAGCTGAATGGCAAAACTGCCACACATTCGAGCTGTGCATTGACGTCGTCGTCTTCATCAACTTCCATCCGTGAGCAAAAACCAGCATTAGCCTCCAATCTCGCAAAATCCTCAAGTGGACGTGAAGCCTATGAGGCAGTCACGAAAGGAAAGGAAACGCACATGACTGGCTCCCTGGGTCAGTGGACACCTCAGTCCCGCTTTGAGCTGCGTGGCGGTAGAGACAGATATGAGCTGCATCCGCTGACGTCGATCACGTTGTGGGAGAAATGCGGCACTGGAGCAATAGGCCGCCGTCGTTCATTGTGTTGGCGTTGATAACGTTGTAGACCCCGTTGATTTTGAGAAAAGGAAGGGGGCATACTGGCTTCCTGGGTCAGCGGGCGCCTCAGTCCCGCTTTGAGGTACATGGCAGTGGTAATAGATGGGCGCTGCATGCATTGGCTTTGGCAACGTTGTGGCAGAAATGCGCCACTGAAGCAATAGCCCGCCGGCAATAGGCAATAGCAATAGGTGTCCATTGGGTAATTAGAGTTGGCGTTGCAGGTTATTGTCTCGCTCCAAAATTCGGAAAAATCTTTCTTGACTCGTTCACTTAGGTTTTTTGTTCCGAGAACAGTGCGCGAGATCCGTTTGGTCTGGGTACCTGGGCATTCAGGCGTCTATTTTAACGAGGTGGCTGATTTATTGGCAAGGTCAGCTCTCAGCGCACCTGTAATATATCCCGTCCCTCACCTCATTCTGTTAGCAGCTTCACGTTTCCAGCGGTTCCAACATATTTCAGCCACTTTGAGTGATCCGTTGCTGAATACCGTGGACTTTCAACACCTAAAGTACCGATGGAATATCCGGTGGTGTAAGTCAAGGCTTTGTGAAGTGTCCATGACGCTCCTGCGATGTAGAATCCCTCACTTAAACTTGTACTTATGCAGGTGCGGGTTCGCTGCGACAAACCTTTGTGTATCATGTGGGCAAGTTGAATCAATCGATCATTTTCTCCTCTCTTGCCGGCGGTTCGCGGTTCAGAGAAAGCAATATCTGGAGGTTCCTCTTTCGAGACTAGGACTGCCTCTGTCTCTTACAGTTCTTCTATCGTTCGGTGCGAGTGCCAAGGGATTCCCGTTAAGCAGTGTATGCGGCTACCTTCACGATTACATAAGTGCAACTAATCGATTATCCTGTTAGCTATACACAAAATTCTTTCGCATGTCCAAAAAAGGCTAGATTGATTCTATTCCGGATGACTCATACCTCTTGAATTCATTTTATTTTTCCCAATTTTTTTTATCTTGATTCAGTCTTCTGACGTTTCCTTCCCCGCGCAAATGCTTCATTGGCATTCTACCCTATACCTTGGCCAATCCCCCCACGTGGGTATGTGCCATATCACTTGAGGAGAAGAAGAAGAAGAAGGTTGTTAGTGCCCACCTAAAAAAAACTGCGCTTTGACACACAGCTTCGTTCTTACTAATGCTAAACCGCCAGCCATTTTTTTTTTGCCATGGTGATAATCTTTTCGGATATCACTCACTGGGTTTTTTATCTCTTTTCTTGTTTCTGTAGGCCAAACCCTGGTCAGTCACCCTTGATAAGCATGAGCCAATTCACCACAGAGCTGACGTTCCGAGCAAGAACAAAAACAACCTCTGTTGTCCAGCTTTCTCCAAATTCAGGACAATGGACTTCATTGGGCCGTCTTCTTTCTGCAATTATAATTTATTTCACCTCAGAGCCCATCACCTAGTTCACTTATTTTTTTCTGTTTACTCGAAGACTTGCCATAAGGCGTACAACTTTTCTCATTCACAGAATTTCAAGACGCCGCGGTGGCTGTGTGGTTATGGCGCTCGGCTGCCGGCCCGAAAGACGCGGTTCGATGCCGGCCGCGGCGGTCGAATTTCGATGGAGGCGAAATTCTAGAGGCCCGTGTACTGTGTGATATCAGTGCATGTTAAAGGACCCTAGGGGGTCGAAATTTCCGGAGCCCTTCACTTCGGCGTCCCTCATAGCCTGAGTCGCTTTGGGACAATAAACCCCATAAACCAAACCAAACCATTCACAGAATTTAACTTTTGCTTTCTATATTTTAAGTCCTGCATTATTTTTTTGCTTAATTTCTGAAGGGTCCGATTCTCAGCTATTATCACGTAGCGGCACGAGCCAATACATTTTTGATTCTAACAATAACACAAAGGACCAGTGACTAATGAACGAAAGTGGCATAGGCACGAGGGACAACCGAAGGAAGTGGACGTGGAAGAAGAGCAAAATTTTATCGACAGGCACGTTGGTTCACATCGTGAAGAAGGACTCAACTGTAGATTCCTCTCTAAACGTTAGACACCACTCTGCCATTTCCGGTTATTTCCTCCTTCGGTGTGGCCACCAGGAATTTCTCCTCTGGGTGAGGTATGTGAGTACATTCCTTTCCGACTTCATCAATGCCATCGGAGCATTGCATTGTTAACTGCAATCAAATGCGTTTCAAATTTCGTCACGGTTCTTTCAAACTAAGTTAAAATTCTTTTTGTCTTATTGAATATTTGTTTCTAATTATGCGGATACCTGCGCACAGCGCGCCCTTCCCTTTGGCACGCATCGCTAAACCCTATATAATCCTCCCGCGTGGGTGTGTGTGATTTCAGAACGGGCGAATATTCACAACGTTGCTGACTGCAATGCCAGCCGTGGCGAAACCGGGGACAGTGTCGGCGCTCCTGCTGGTGCTGTGCGCGTCGCTGGTGTCGCCGAGTGCAGCCCAGGGCGCCCTGGGCTACACCGTGCCGGAGGAGCAAGGCGAGGACGTGCTCGACGGTGTGGTGGGCCCTGCCAGCGTGCGCGACCAGTCGCCGCTGGAGAAGGCCAGGAGCATGCGCATCATACCGGACCTGGTTCCCACGCTGCCCAACAGTACACTCAAGGTCACCTACCCGGGGAACCGCAAGGTAACCAGGCCCGTGCTTCTGGGGATATTCGTGATAGAAAAAAAGTGGCAGTGGCTTAACTTGGCTAACCCTGGGATTCAGAGAAAAGCAAGGACTCTTGCTAAGCGTCTGAGGCTCGTCGATGGCAGCTCCGCTACACGCTCGCGACAGCTGTTCTATATATACCCACACGACCACGTGGCTATGACGTCGTATCACATGGTCTTACGACACCCCCATCGGATGTCATCGCGTGGCTTCACATCACCCTTCGGATGTCCTTAAAGTCAAAGGTCAACCCAAACGCCACCCAATGTCAAAGGTCAAAGGGAAAATGTGAGAGGTCAACTCAAGGTCAAAGGTAAAGGTCAGGGGTCAAGGGTTTCACACCATAACTGTACCACATATGGTATGGTCATACACGGCTAACATGCCTGGGCTGAATGTCTTTCAAGGTCATTTTCCGGCCTACGCGACGACTGCTTTACCTAGCGTTGTGAAGCTTTTCGCTTCAAGACGCGTGGTACTGCGAAATCCTACTTGCACGAACTTCAGGGGAATATTCGCTTGAGTGAAAGTTGGCTAAATTAAAATGAGAACGCCGCTACTAATTCATATGCAGCGATGGCAATAAGGAGAATTCAAATGGTTCCTTCGCGTGGTGTGAACCTATTATTTAATATCACTGAGAAGGGCACTCTGGTACCGTGCAATGGGCATTTCTGAGAAAATGCTATGGTTTTGTGCTGGATCTTTGCATTCCCCTTTGAGACTGTTGTCAACTTGGCGAATTCGACGCTACATTTATGCGCCTCAAACGGTGACAATGCTTGCAGGGCGCCACAGGCTTTCCAACTTTTATGAACACATTAGTGCCTCTCTAGTTGAAGTTTGCGTGACATTTTCATCGAAAATTGCTTCTTCCTCCTATTATTTCTTAGAATGAGATTACAGCAAGTACATTAGGCTATACGTTCCGCTATTTCTGAACCGGTGGTTTTGCAAGGGAAGGTATGGCGCTGCGAAGATTCGCAAGCTTCGTACTTTCATAATACGCTGCGTGAAGTTTGGCGGAGAAAAATTCTGCATACTGACCCGGAAGGGGTACCTTAATGCGCCTTACGATACAGTTTTAACATCATCACAAGTCACCCTGTGATTATGTCGTGCTGTCACGAACGAAACGAAATACTACACCTACACACGAAGCAGACAACGATGAATCACAATTAAAAGGTGACTCTCTTTCATTCGACTTTTTAAAGCTTGCTCCGTCTTCTTGTAACAAATCTACGTGTAAAGGCTTTGAAACGGCAATTCTTCGCTTTCAGGGTCGACCAAAAGCCCTTCTTAGGCCGTGAGGTCTGCTTTCGAGCCGTGTAGTAGGGTATTTACAACGCCCACAAAGCTCAAATTGTATGGAGGGGGAGGAGGCATCTCATCCTCACTCCTGACGACCTTTGATGGCTTTATATGTGCCGTAAGGGCCCGACTGTGCTGCTCAAAAGCGGACCCTGTGGCCTGAACGCTTTTGACCAGCTCTGTACCTGCCAGCCCTATCATGAACGTCGCGCGCAGCAGTTCCTGACGAAGCATGGCCGCGTAGCGTCGGCACCCCTGTCCTTCGCGAGCTGCATGATTGGAAGTGGTGGTTCGGCGAGATGAATGAAGACTTTATAAAAAAATTACTCAATGATTAAGTCACTAATGACGTTTCACTCGATGGGGCGGTGCAGAGGAGCCTAGCTTTGAGCGTGCTAGGCATGACGAGGAAACAGGAAAGGGTGCGAAGTGGAAGTACTGGTAAATTTCGATTCCCGACAACTGTGCTTTTACAAAACTCATTGAAAAAAAATCTTGTTTGCATTCAATACCGATCGCATACTGCGCCTTTCTTTTGAAGGGCGTTTGTTCGCTCTTTTCGTGTTTTCCAAAATGTGCGCTAAGCTCAAAGCTCGCAATGTGCTGAAATTCTTTCAGCTGAACACATCTTCAGTAACCAGAAGGATGTTTCAGCGGGGATTTCACGAAAGTTTGTTTGACCAAAAAATTCGTCCCCTTCGTTCAAATGGCACATTACGTTAACGGCACCTCTATTTGAATACTTGTATTTTCAACTTGTAGCGGTCTTAAGCCATCGTAAAGTATCAATTCGCTCGAAACCACATGAGCTTTCGTGCAGGATTCACTACATCATTCATGTATAGCGAGGGGAACAATTTCTTTCACTGCCGCAGAATAAACATTCAGAGCAAACAGGTCGCGGTCTGGGCCGTTGTTTACTGTAGGTAAGAGCCCGTACCGCGCTGTAGAAAGATGCCCGCTAGCAAACTCCTAAGACTTCTCAAGAATGCGCGCTCAGAGCATTGATCTCAACCGTGCACTAAAGTATTCACGAAGTGTCTCCTAGAACACGCTCACTGTCTCTCGTTTACAGCAAGATTTCCGCTCTAACGCATAATCTACTGAAGAATAGATCGCGGCCTCATTTTGCGATGCCTCTTGGAGCGACTGCGAGACGAATAGCCGAGTACATGCCAGGCCTGAATAGCATGCCCTAGCACACTAACAAGCATCCGATTGATGAGGCTATTTGTCGTTACCTAAGCCAGCTGGTAAAAAAGACTTTGGGGGCGCCTTAAGACTTCTTACGTGCTATGAATGCGAAAGAATTGTGCACTACTGCTGTTTGCGTTGGTGCGTTTGTGGTTGATTATGTCTGAGGCATTCTGTGTGTATAACTTGGTTCGGGTTGTCCGCCAAACCGCACATCATTCGAAGCTCTGTGGATTAATGCCCGTATATGCAGAATTGGTCATTCTCTACCCAACATTCACAGAGGGCGGCGAGTCCTGATACCACTACCAGCGAAGTGGCGCAGCTGTTAAGTGATTTGCCACAGCACTGGCAGGTGGCTGTTCCTGTCACAGCCACCCGTAGTGCGACCATGTTCCTCTTCGCGAGCAACTTCTCGCGCAGCTTGCGCGACGCTGCTCCGAGCTTACCCGAGGTACTACTCTGTAACCGAGTTGCCGAGCAACAAGGTAAGCTCGGGTAAGACTGTGTTCACGCAAAGGTGAGCACAGTACAGACCCGCCGTAAGGAACATAACAAAAGTACATTTTTCGTGTTCTCAGCGGCAGAGAAACTGTCTAGCATGTGCAAGAAGGTAAATGGCAGAAATTTTGAACCGCGCGGGTGTCCAGTTAAACACGGTGAAAATTTTTTTACCTGTCAAAGAGGGGTCGTCCTATTCTCTGCCCATGTCCTGTGGGAAGAGGTACGTTGGACAGACGGGCCGCTGTCTCAACAAAAGATTAAAAGAGCATAATGACAACGTCGCACATGTGGCCCCTTCAGGCCACGTAGCCACACATTGTAGGGATTGAAAAACAGAAGAAACGGAAGAAAGTGATAACAAAGCCTGTGAACCGCTAAATACAGAGAATGCAGCGTGATAGGAAAACATCGTGATGCTCTGACAAGAGAAATAATGGAGGCACATATGATTGCAAGATTGCAGGATGTTTGTATAAGCGCGCCTTCAATAGCATTGTCACAGAGAGAAATGAAGTATCTTGATTGCGAGATTTGACATGTGCCATATTTCCGCCGGCACTAGTTACTTTCGTGCATGTTTTTCTGTTGTTTTTGTGCTTTCTTTCCTTTCTGGTAGCCAGTAAGCATAAAAGCTTGCTGGCCGTCCAATAAAAATCAGTTGTCAGTCAGCGCTCTGTTGTGTTACTTGTGTGTGTTCCTTCTGTCCCGTCTTTAGCGCTGTAGATATGGAAGTTTTCAAAACACACGCGTCCTCTCCAGCCTAGCACTGCCACTGGTAGCATCCTCACTACTGAGCAGGCAAACATGCAGTTTTCGGTTAGCATCGCTGGAAAATAGTCAAGAATGACATGTACCGCTTTAAAAGCATAATTTCATTTTAAGGCTTGCACGCCGGATCGTCATCCACTTTTGCATCCTGCAAATTCTTTTTGTGGGCTCGGGTAGCGAACCTCTCAGCGTCGTGGGTCGCTATATAATTTCCAGCCTATCCTCCATTGCTTTCTGCCCTTTCAGGTGGACATGGGCAACGAACTGGAGCCGAGCGATGTGGCATTCGCCCCACGCGTCCAGCTCGACGTCAGGAGCGGGAAGTTCTCCTCGCTGTGCTTGCTCGATGTGGATGCGCCCTCGGCAGCCAAGCCCAGGTACCGTTCCTGGCTGCACTGGCTCGTCGTCAACATACCGGCAAGCAAGGTCCGTGCCCTGACACGGGTGCCATACGTGTAGCCAAAAACACACGGTGCTGCGTACGGTAGCGAGCCATTCAGCTAATCAGGTCCGAGAAGTTGGCTTCTTATTTATTTATTTATTTATTTATTTATTTATTTATTTTTTGAAGGGTATGTGGAAGCGGAAATGTCCATCGCCGTCACCCGCGACGCGTGGCGCCTGAGGCGGTAGAGCCTTGTGACGTCATCGCAACCTGCCCATCGTGGCATTTGAATGTTGTATTGTGTTTTGTTGTGTTGTGTCCCAAAGCGACTCACGCTATGAGGGACGCCGTAGTGAAGGGCTCCGAAATTTTCGACCACCTGGGGTTCTTTAACGTGCACCGACATCGCACAGCACACGGGCTCTAGAATTTCGCCTCCATCGAAATTCGACCGCCGTGGCCGCGATTGGACCCGCGTCTTCCGGGTCAGCAGCCGAGCGTCATAACCACTGAGCCAGCGCGGCGGCGTTATGTTATGTTGTGTTATGTTATGTTACGTTATTTTATGGTATGGGTGGAGCACAGTACCCATAATAGCTTTTGTTTCACATCTGAAGATATAAAGCCTGAATAGAACGAGGGACGAAGGAGGTGTGAATTGTTTCCTGTCAAGCGTTCTTTTAGCCCAGTGCATTTTCAAACATGAACTATCAATGACCAGCCCATTTTGCCGTATTGTTATAACCCTAATCTTGGAGGCTGCTGTCTTGGACCAGTGTTCGAGCGGAGGCTACTCATAGCCCGGTATAAGAATCGCCGTCTTCATTAATTTGATCATCGTCATTACCATTATTACATATAACTATTGTTCATGTTACCATCATCAGCCGCGCCCACTGCCGTGAAAACGCCTCCCCCCCTGACCTCCTAGCCAAACCTGTCCGACGCTTGCTGCTGGCCAGACTGCACATTCGCACTTCATTATCTCATCTACCAAAATTATTTTCTGCCACCTCTGCCTACGTTTATCTCCTCTTGGAGTCCATTCCCTTAACTCCTGCCGCTGTATACCTCGCAAGCAAGGCATCGCTGTCGAGTACAAAGTATTCTTGTGTAAAAGAAAGTTATCTTAATTTCGTCACTGGTTCCCATATGTACTCAGAGGTGATTAAAAGGATAGAAAAACAACCAAAATCTGCCCGTGCAACAACAAAAAAAAATCTGCGACTTTTGCCGAGAACATCACAGCGTTAGCTCTTCGAAAATGGAAATTTAATTTTCCGCGTGAGTTAGGTTTTACAAACATCGAGTTGTGCATCGTTAGCCAACCACCCTCTGCGTTAAGTCAGAGCGTCCGCCGGGTTTATTTCGTTCTGAGCGGCCGAATCTCGCCGAGGAAGGCGGTAGACGCCTCTTTCACTATCACCGGTGTATTTCAATATCCCTTTCCTTGTCAAATGTAAATCAGCTCAGGCCACCTCTTCTACACACACGCACACACAAAGCACACAAGCGCCTCCGTATTCTTTCCGAGGAAAGCTAAAAAAAACTTCATCTGACATTGGTTTCTCCGATAAGACTTGCCTTTCACTTGGACGTACTCTTACCGAACCATTCTCCGCAACGCGGCTCGAAATGATCAAGACAAAATTAATCTTTTTTTCTTCCTCTTTAGAGAAGACAGGCCAACTTTCGGCCATTGAAATGCCATCGTGAAATGGTTCTGAGAATCATCCGTGATTACTTTCAAGCTTTCTGACAGCTTCTGACACTTCCAGCTCCGTACGTCATCTCATTGCGACCAAAAATCGCATTATAAGCTCTAGGAGGTTGATACGACCGAATCTTGTGAGCTCTGCCGCGAAGTCTCCTCCTGATGAAGCCTACGACGGCAAGCCAGTTAAAGGCAATCAGATTCTGCGCTGTCAGAAAAATTTGCCGAAGCTTATTTCTCTCTTCCTTGCCCACAATACATAAAAATGTGTTCTCTGAGCGAGAAAAGATGTGGCCTGAAAGGAAATATCTAGTCCTGCTGTATTTTCTGGCTCCATGCTGGGACGGCAAGCAATTCTTGTATTGAAGCTCAAGCCTATAGGCTTCAGGAAGCATATTGGGTTGACTGAAGACGACTGCAGAATGACAGACGGAGAGGAGAAGGACATGCAGGCTACCTCAAGTCTTTAAGCTGCGCTGATGCCAGTGCCATGAAATGTAAAGTACAACGTCTAGCTGCGTTGAAATTGATATCTGACGTAAATAAGGCATATTAAGGTGTTATACTGGCCATTTCTTTGTTATTAAATAGTCTTCGTGCATGTACATACCTAGAAATCGAAGAAAAATGAGCTCCCAAGCTGTCCACCTTTGCCTCGTGCGAAGAAGGTATGCCCGAGTGTCGAATACTTGATTACAGCGCTGTCTCCTATAGTTTCGGTATCAGCTTCCGCGTGCTATTAGGTCAAAGGACAGTTCAGAAGCGACGTGTGGTCGCAGAACAGTGACGTGTTCACCGGTCTGTCGTCTGCAGCGTGGGCAAGTCACTTGCAGTGGTCCTCTGCGAATGACAGCAAACAATGGAGCTTCGAATGCGCCGCCTTTCTAAAAGTATGCGTCTCTTGTGGAGGTTCTTTGAACTGTTATGACGTCACAGCCCACAGCAGCGGAAACCAAAGTTTCAGAAGAAAATTCATTGTTGCAATAAATGTTCACTGCGGCCTATCTTCTTTAGTTCCTAACGATCTGAGCAACGTATCTCTCTCTCTCTCTCTTACACACACACACACACACACACACACACACACACACACACACACACACACACACACACACACACACACACACACACACACACGCACACACACACACACACACACACACACACACACACACACACACACACACACACACACACACACACACACACACACACACACACACACACACACACGCACACGCACGCACGCGCGCACACACACACACACACACACACACACACACACACACGCACGCGCGCACACACACACACACACGCACACGCGCACACACACACACACACACACACGCACGCACGCGCGCACACACACACACACGCACACACGCACGCACGCACGCACGCACGCACACACACACACACACACACACACACACACACACACGCACGCACACACGCACGCGCACACACACACACACCTCAAGGTGCGGCATATACGAAGATAATTTTGACGGCTGCTGTGTGTGTGTGTGTGCGCGCGCACACACACGGAAGTGTTTGGTGGCTATTCTGCTTTCGGAAGTTATTGGTCCAACTTGTTACAAAAATGGCTACGACTTGCGCAGGTGCAGGCGGGGAAAGTGCTGGCGGCGTACAGCCCTCCGACGCCGGCGACGAGCACTGGTTCGCACCGGTTTGCGTTCATCCAGTTCGAGCAACGCTACGAGTTCAAGCAGGGCAACTTCACCTTCATACCATTGCGCGCGGCCTTCAACGTGAGCGCCTTCATGGCGGACAACGAAATTAGCAAGATCGCTGCCTTCAACTTTTTCCGGATCGACACGGAATACAGAAGCATACTTTAAACCTCTGCCTGCCGGTGACGGTGCAGCGACCACGAGCCAGTGATTGAGCACGAGCTGGGCTGCTCAACTAGATTTTTTTTCCGCATCACTTAACAACAGTTTCTACCGGTACATCGATGAGCGCTGACCGCAAGTAAACCTAACGACGGATTTTTGCTTCCAGATGTTCCCATTGATTTTTTGGCGCGAAATATACGGGCTGTTACACCTAACGCAACACAATTTTTGAAAACAGGATTTTTAAGTTAGAAGTGCGATTTTTTCGGCGAAACGCAGTTACCCTCGGCGCTGTGGCCCAACAAATTTTGGCTCTTTCGACGAGTTATGTGCACTGGAGAGGTTGCTTTGCCTGCAAGTCAATCGGAAACGCATGTATTTTGGCGCGATATAGCCAATATTTTTTGGGCCACAGTACCGAGGGTAACTGCGTTATCAAAATTCTAAAAGCTGATGTGGATATTACTTACGGTGGACTGCGCGCCTCTCAATAATTAAGGAGCCTAAAAGTAATAATTGAAAAGTTAGCAATTCAATATTAGTTAACCAGCCTGCTAGTTAACACCTCTTAGCTGCATTCTGATGTACCACACCACTGACAATGCAATGCCTAAATAACTGCTCTTCTACCTGAAAATGCATACTTTTCAAAATTGTGTAAAACATTAAATGAAACACCCTGTATAGCCTTGTTTTCAACTAAAAAGGCCTAAGGAATATTTGTTCACCTCACACTGATAATCATGTTGTTGTTAGGACGCTCTGCATGATTGATGCTGCATGCTTTGAATGGGCGTAGCTCACAACGCAGGTTCAAGGCACGTTATGCGGCTGCAAATTATGAATGGTGGCTCAACATGCAGTGCAAACACAAAACTATCTAGCAAAACTGAGTCTTGTTAGAAGGAGTGCATTATAGTGCCGCTCTGACGTCGCCAGTTGACTAGCGAAATTTTGCATGGTGGCCATGCATCGAAATCTGTCGCTATGTTTACTTCAATAAAGCTATAGTTTAGCAGATTTTGGTTTGGTTTTATGGGCTGTAACGTCTCAAAGCGGTTCAGACCTTGAAGGACGTCGTAGTGAAGGGCTTCGGATAATTTGGACCGCCTGGGGTTCTTTAACGCGCACTGACATCGCACAGTACACGGGCCTCTAGCAGTTCACCTTCACCGAAATGCGACTGCCGCTGCCGGGATAATAATAATAATAATAATAATAATAATAATAATAATAATAATAATAATAATAATAATAATAATAATAATAATAATATTAATAATAATTATTATTAATAATAATAATAATAATAATAATAATAATAATAATAATAATAATAATAATAATAATAATAATAACAACAATTGGTCTTTGGGGATCGAACCTGCGTTTTTTTCATGTCAGCAGCCGAGCACCATATTCACTGAGCCACAGCGCCGGTTAGGGTTTAATGGAGTCACTGGAAATGTTCTCTTAAGAGACACAAAGTTTACTTGACCCTTACGCCACTCGCGGCATCGAGCCGAAATGCTCAAGGATCCTCAAAGCATGGATAGGGTAGGGAAAAGCAAGCTGCTGGGCATCCCTGATAGTACGCTGCATAGCCGACAGGTGGCACCTGAGTCTCTTCACTTCCGTAATCTGGCTGCCGATCGAGCACGCATTTGCATACAGAGTTTCGCAACTGCTGTGTTGTGTTACGACATGTTATGTTAGGTAATGCTGTTGCTCAGATTCAGCTTTCTTAGACATCTGTTTTACTTGTGAGGTCCAATCTTAGGATGCGTAGCAAAATCTTGCTTTTTAAGTTTGTCCTGCGCTCGTAACGAGTAATAAGGACTGCCATAGTAAACCAATAGGGTGCGTTTCTGACATTGAAGAACAGAAAACGACAAGGAGAGATATGCAGATATATAAATTGTTACGGTGCGATCTTACAATGTGCCAAAAAAATTCAGTCCATGAACATCTTCCCGTTGAAGAAATGCAGTTTTCCAGATTTTCTGTGTATGTTACGCTACGCTACGCTACGTTCTATTACGAATGGGCGTAGCACGTAAGGCAGGTTGAATGTTAATAACGTCCCAAAGCTGCTCATGAACTATCATCGAGAGCAGATCTTGGCGGAGAGCCCGGAATCGCAATTTAACGGGAACTGACCTCACACCCCATATAGCCGTTTTTGAAATTCGCCTACATCAAACGCGGCCGCCTTGGCCGGGATTCGACCCGCGACCTTGAGTTCAGCAGCCGAGCTCTATAAGCACTAGAAAGACTGAACACCTTTGCATCATAGGATTTGATTCCGGTCGGTAGGAACCCAAAAACTCAGCATCTTGCCCCGCCCGCCCCATCCCTCTGTCTCCAGCTGCGAATCCGCCATTTCTAGCCCTCATAGTCTCGATATTGCTGTTTTTCGTCATTCTGTTGTTTGCACGGGTGTAAGCCTAGTGCTTTTCCATTTTCCCTGTCTTTATACACGTGTTTCACAGCAAAGTTTACCTCTATCATATTTCTGTAGCCTTCCTTTTTTCTCGGTTGTTTTGCAATGCTCTGCTTGCTTTCTGTTTAGGCTAAAAAGCGAATTTCTTTCTTTCTTTCTTTCTTTCTTTCTTTCTTTCTTTCTTTCTTTCTTTCTTTCTTTCTTTCTTTCTTTCTTTCTTGCTTTCTTTCTTGCTTTCTTTCTTTCTTTCTTTCTTTCTTTCTTTAATTTTCTTCCTTTCTTTCGCTCTTTTTCTTCCTCTCCTTCTTTCTTTCTTCCTCTCTTTCTTTCTTTCTTTCTTTCTTTCTTTCTTCCTTCCTTTCTTTTTCTTTCTTTCTTTCTTTCTTTCATTCTTTCTTCGTCTCCTTCTTTTTTCTTTCTTTAATTTTCTTCCTTTCTTTCGCTCTCTTACTTCCTCTCCTTCTTTCTTTCTTCCTCTCTTTCTTTCTTCCTCTTTCTTTCTTTCTTTCTTTCTTCCTTTCTTCCTTTCTTTCTTTCTTTCTTTCTTTCATTCTTTCTTCCTTTCTTCCTTGCTTTCTTCCTTTCCTTTTTTGTTTCTTTAATTTTCTTCCTTTCTTCCTCTCGTTCTTTCTTTCTCTTTCTTTCTTTCTTCCTCTCTTTCTTTCTTTCTTTCTTTCTTCCTTTCTTCCTTCCTTTCTTTCTTTCTTTCTTCCTTTCTTTCATTCTTTCTTCCTTGCTTTCTTCCTTTCCTTCTTTTTTCTTTCTTTAATTTTCTTCCTTTCTTTCGCTCTCTTTCTTCCTCTCCTTCTTTCTTTCTCTTTCTTTCTTTCTTCCTCTCTTTCTTCCTTCCTTTCTTTCTTTCTTTTTTCTTTCTTTCTTTAATTTTCTTCCTTTCTTTCGTTCTCTTTCTTTCTTCCTCGCCTTCTTTCTTTCTTTCTTCCTCTCTTTCTCTTTCTTCCTTTCTTTTCTTTCTTCCTTCCCTTCCTTCCTCCTTTCTTTCTTCCTGTTGTTTCCTCTTTTTCCTTCTTCCCCCTTCTTTCCTTCTCTCTTTCACTCATTTGTCATGGGAAAAAATAAAAGAGCACGTTAAGCTGCGGCGTGGCTCAATGGCAACTCTCGACGATCCCTGGGGCCATCGGGCACAGCCGTGGCAGCCGCAGCGTCAGTTTGCATCCGCCGTCGTTCCCTGGTCGACTCGTTTCTTCCACTGCGCATAGTGGGTTGCTGAGCCACAGGCCAAGTAGAGGCCGCTTTGGGGCAACGTTTGCCACTCGCCGGCGTTGTGGCAACATCAACAGCAGCACCACCACCAGCGCACACACTCGGGCGGAGGAGCTCGGCAGCGACTGCGATTCCCCGCCACTGCCAGTCCCGTGCCGGCATCTGGACAGCCGTTTCCATCGACCGGCCCAAAAAGCGTCGCCCGCGGCCTGAATACGCACGCAGCCCGGCCTCTGAAGTGGACGGGGGGAGTGGGAGCTCGCGGGCCAAGCTGACAAGCGCGGCCCATATGAAGCGCTCCACTGCTTCCAATCACTCGAGACCTCTGCCACCGCTCGCGTCGTGAAGGGTTGAAGGGAGAGAGATTGGTCGCATCCCGTTTCAACCTTCGCCTCGCCGTTTATACGCTGTATACAGCGCAACAACCAAGTATACCCTGCAGCTCTGTTGCTATGCCCGCTTGCTGCTGCTTGTTTTGTTTATTTCCCCTTTTCATTCCTTTCCATTTATATTTACGCCCCGCTTCTCGCAACAGTCGCGACATCATCTGTCCTTGATGCTCCGAGCTGCCCTCGTTGGGGAGCGCTTCCTCTGAGCGCACCTATCGCGTTTCTTTCCTGCTTGTTTCTACTTTTTCCTCTCTTTGAGCGGGCGTATCATTTGCAGCCTTTCTTCCCGTTCGATTCCCTCTTTTTCAGAGCTATCCTTTATCCCTTTCTCTTCACCTTTGTCCTTTTTACCTCCGCTTTCCCTTTGTGAGTTACCGGCGCGAAAACCTGACTGTCTGTACGTCCACACACTGCGCAGACAAATTTTGCAGCTGCTCCGATCCAACACTTTCGTCTTAAAAACTCGAGCAATGCTGTGCTTTTGTTTCTGCGTCCTCTTTAATTTTTTGTTCTCTTCTCATTTAAAATTTTTCTAGAGGCACCGATTTGATTAAAGCACTTCGACGGTCCCTGGCATTCCTTTGAACTGGAGTCTATCTAGTGATCCCTATCACCTCACGTCGAAGCTGAACGCTGAAAGAAAATAATTGCACATGCATGACACATTTGGGGCGCGTCTACTGAAAATTTTTTTCGAGCAGCGAATTCAAGGTCACACTGCTTCGCGAGCGATGGAACCGTTTAAAAGCTCCGGCTCGCTCGCTTTCACTTGCTTGTCTCCTTTTAAAGCTACAAAATTCCTACCTGAACTGAGATACGAACTATGGCAAACGCTACCTCGAAATCTCAGAAGCACTCAGCCCTGGAGGCGCGCTCTTCGAAGAACACCTATGTATACTCGGTGACAGGCGCTTAATTGCCACACCCGAGAACCTGGGACCTCGGCTCGAAAGCGACAAAACGTACGAACAGGTCGAATGAATGCCTGTCAATGGCACGCGAGCCGAGAGACTCGACTTGGCTTGCTCCGCTATACCGCCGAGCTTGCTTGCTTGTCTTACTCTTTCGCCATTTCGCACCAACCAGCAATTCCGCGGAAAACTCGTCGCTTTCTAGGCGTCGATGCAACAACCCAAGCATGCGTGGACCAATCCACGCGTACCTTTCAGGCGCTATTCTGCAAGCTTGACACATAGTGCAACGCCCGGCGCGCGCGCGTTTTCTTTTCTGCTTCTTATTCCTCTCCACTGCTTACACGTATGCGCATACGGTGAACCCTTTCCCTCTCTCCCTCTCCCTCTTTCACCCTCCTCCTCCTCTCTCTCTATTTGGCGGATTTCCGAGGCACAGCAGCGCTGCCTTGATTCAGCGCCTCGCGCGCGCATTAATTAAGCCCCGCAAACGCCTTCATTAGCGGCGTGCTATAGCGTCATCTTCCACCACCTACGCGCCGAGGTGACGGCGCCACCTCGCGCCCGGCCGAGCTTGCTCGTGCGCAGGGCAGCAAATGAGCGCTTTGTGTGTTTGCCGAGCGCAAACTGAGGCACGCGAGCGCGCGTGCGTTTGTGCGTGTGCGTGGACACTCACTGCTGGAGCCACACCCTCGGGCCAGAGGGTGGTCCCTGTCTGTCTGTGTGCGTGTGTGCCTGCTTGCAAGGTCCCATCGCTTTTAACTTCAGTAGGACTTGGTCCCCGAGAATATTTGCCTATCCATGCATTCCGGTCCTCCCAGCCCCCACTCTTTATTCGGCCCTGATTTCCCCTCATTATAAATGCGGTCGGTAGGCGTGTTTTAACTTCTGTATTGTATTTTTGTTTCTAGTGTTTTTTTTTCTCTCTTCATTTCCGTTTAAGTGTGAAGGCGTTGCTCCTGTTTCCTTTGTCCCTAAATTTTTAGTTTGCCCTGGCAGTGATATTACGTTATTGGGAGATAGGTGGCCCCTAACGGCGCTTAACTGCGCCGCGTGGTGGCTCAGTGGTTAGGGCGCTCGGCTACTGATCCGGAGTTGCCTGGTTCGAACCCGACCACGGCGGCTGAGTTCTTATGGAGGCAAAACGCTAAGGCGCCCGTGTGCTGTGCGATGTCAGTGCACGTTAAAGATCCTCAGGTGGTCGAAATTATTCCGGAGCCCTCCACTACGGCACCTCTCTCTTCCTTTCTTCTTTCACTCCCTCGTTTATCCCTTCCCTTGCGGTGCGGTTCAGGTGTCCAACGATATATGAGACAGATACTGCGCCATTTCCTGTCCCCCCAAAACCAATTATTACTGCGCCGCGATACGACGTTTCATGCTGAAGCTCGTAGCAAAATACTCAGACAGTCGTCCTGCTGGTAAGGACTTCACGGCAGCTTTTTGACATCGTGAGTGGCGAAGCTCTCCATAACCTCCATGCATGCAAATCGGGCTCATAGATTGCTCCAGAACTCGGATATTAGCTGACCTTTACGCTATTCGTGGCATTCAGGTCAGATTCTCAGCGCTATTCTTAAGATGGCTATGGTTGAGAAGGGAAAGTTCTAGGGCGCCTCTGAAAACTTTATCTTCCCCGCCCACAGGTGGCGTCATGATCAGCTAACCTGAGGAAACTCATGGTCGTATTTGGATTCGAGTTTCGTAACAAGCAGGATTGAGCAGCTCAATGACGTCACACTGACGTCAAAGCCGCTCAGAATATGTGGAAGAGCCGCTTGTATTCTTTATGCGTGACTGAGCAACTCAGACTGAGCAACTCATTTGGGTTTCTATAAGTACGCGTCGTCCATTCTTGGTACCTGCTTTGTCAATAGGAATGTTATTTGTTAAAGGCCGCGGTTTCTGTATTATTTTGCTTGTATTTTGCCTCTCTTGCTTGGACCGTGTTTGATCCGCGGTATGTGATACACAAAAAAATTTATAAAAAAATAAAAATTAAGAGAATAGAAGAGCGGCAAAGTGCACGAATAAAATTCTTGCTTCGAGATGTCTCCAGAAGGTTGGGAAGTGAGAAGGCTAGTAGGCTTAATAACAACGCAGACCAACGCGGCTCATAACGACGCAGAGCATAGCACACCGCAGTTTGCTGGAACTCGTGTGTAAATTTTTTAGCCCCAGCCTAAAACAACAGCAGCGGCAGCAGCAGCAGCTAACAGCATAGATTACAATGTGCGTTAGCTGCTGGGGCGTTTCCAGGTGATTTATCTCAGTTTTGAGGTAAGCGGGGAAAACTGACGGCGGTCGATACAGATCGAGGTCGCCAAGGGCGGTTCATAGCCAAAAAAAAAAAAAAAATGTTGGCTTCTGGTTTGGCACTTGTGCCGCTGACATGCGGATACGTGTGGGTTTAATGAATGCGGTCGCGGATTGTCGATTTTTAAGATGAAGTTTGGGTCATTCACCCAGTCAGAAAGGAAAGCCGCTGGTTTTTAAGGTTCCATGCGGAAACATTCTTCACGATAAATAATTAATTGAAAAATGTTTTATTCAGGTTGCACCTCGAGATGTTTCGAACTCAAATCGCTGTTTAAAAAGCTTTGAGACTAACCGCGAGGCGAAACCAGAAGTTGATGCGCTGCACCGTTGACTGATTGGAAATACGCACTTTCTATTCGCTCGCGCATGCGCAGTAGAAAACATACCGCGCCGACAAATGTTGGGTCGCTGATCATCCCAACCAGCAGAAGCGCTGTTGTAGTTAAAATGCTAATAACAGAAAAATATTTTATTTGTTTGGTTTTTGTACCTGGGGGTTTAGCGTCCCAACGCGACTCAGGCTATGAGGGGGTTCCGGAAATTTCGACCACCTGAGGTTCTTTAACGTCCACTGACATCGCACAGCACACGACTGGCCTGTAGAATTTCGCCCCCATCGAAATGCAACTGCCGTGGCTAGGATCGAACCCGCGCCTTTCGAGTCAGTAGCCGAGCGTGATATCTACTGATTTACTTCGTGAAAAAGATTTGAGAAATAGGGTACAGGCAGAAGTAGAAAAAAGAAAAAGAAAAAGCGGAAGAAACACGCATGCGGTGTGTGCGAAGTTACGCTTCTTGAAAGCTGAAGAGAAACTTACTGCTTCATCATATGATAATTTCCAAGCGAGAGGTTAACCAGGCTGAACAATGATGTTCAATAATAAGAAGCAGATAGCCTGCAGAAACGGGTACGCGTCGTATTTCCCTGACAACCCGAGCTCTCTATCCGCGAACACAGCTTGGGGCAGCCAGAACCGGAGTGTTATATATGTTCTTGCACCTCTTCTTGTGGACTGTACCACGGTCGTCATTCATAAAATAATCAGCCCGCAGGCACACACAACGCTCACGGAAAAAAGACAAAACAAAAACAAAACCCTGGCTCGTGCTAGACAGCGAGCAATCGCTGCGCGTTTCTTCTTACCCCGAGGAAACTTAACCTAACCTAATTAAGTCCAAGACTGTGCGCGCAGTTGCGCAAGCGCCCGACTGTCGGAGGGGTTTTGTTTTCCCAGTCTCCGCGAGTGTCATTCGCGCTCAGCCTGTGCCGATTGTTTTTTCCGCGATGACTCGAAACGGTTCTTTTCAAAGTTACCTATGCAGAACTTGGGGATGAAGACAAAGGTGCATTGGGACATCCTTCAAAAAATTTCTATGGGAGACGAAGCGGGAATACGCGCTTTCCAATTCTTTTTGGTTGTAACGACGTGCCAAATTTCGCCCCGTTTTTTAATCAATTCTAAGCTAAGTTGACAGTTTTTTTTTTCGGGGGGGGGGGGGGGGGAGGATCTGTTCAGGCACATGCACACCACTAATTTTTCTTGCACCAATACACCACTTCCCGGAAACGAGTCTATGGTTACAGAGCATTGCTATTTTTCCGGAAATCCTTTGCTGGCACAGCCGGCAGTATACGCTGTCAACTCTTGTATAGCTCTTACGTTAAACAAATGCCTCGAAATATAACGCACGCACGCACAAACGCGCACGCGCGCTCGAACACATTTATCAAATATGTAGAATTATTCATGGTTAACGTGCACAAAAAAAGACGAAGACGGCAGAGAACAAGACAACACTACAGAAGTGCTCACTCGCAACTGAAGGTTTTATTCGAAAAAAAAATTACGTACACAAAAAAGGCGAAGATACAGATGATAAAGATACCGAAGATAGATACAGATGTAGAATTATCTTAACGCGATTCGAACACGGGCAGAATTTGTTCGAGAAAAAAAAGGGGCAGCAGACCGAAAACTGCAATCTTTGCGGCGTGTTTTCAGGAACTGTCCTTCTTATTCTTGCTCTTTTTTTTTGTGCCCGCCTGCTCTTGTGTTATCGTCCTCCTCTGCCTCCGCTCTGGATTTCTATCAATGTCTCTTTCTCAGTGCCTCTGGCATTATGAGCGATGAAAAGCTCCAGTTGAGTCTGTTCGCTCGTCCATTTGCGACTGAAAAGACGCTCGCATCCCAGAGAACCTCCGCGCGGAACTCGAGAAAAACACAACACTCTGTGTACTTCGCAATTTGCGCTCGCTGCAGCGTACGTTGGCGCTCACGCATTACGGCGCACGCTTGCAAAGTCCAAGAGAGAGAAAGGAGATAGAAAGAGAGAGAGAGAGAGACATGAAGGACCGAGAAAAGACCCGACGTTACTTGGCCGGCCTGAACCGGAACATCCGCTGGTTCTTCTTTTTGCCCCTCCTCAGCGCAAGGGCTTTTTTTTTTTTTGAGAAACAGGCCGGCACGTGCGCTCATAAAGGTGGCGTTACTATAACGGCAGCAACGTATGCCTGCAGAAGTATAGCGAGCGTCTCACTGCAACCAAGATGCAAGTTAAGAGCCGCCAAGACTGTTTCTAAACAGCGGCGATGTCAGAAAATGAGCGGGAAAGTACACCGCCATTATGGAGGAGCACGAAAAGCTAGCCGCGAGCGCGTTCTTCTGAATTCGCGTCGTCTGCCCTGCAGAAGAGGCCGCGCAGAGCTCCTACGGGGCTAATGTAAGGCTTTTGTGAAACCACGCCGTCATATGGGAAGCGCCAGGGTGAATTGGTTTGTGTGTTGCTTTTCCTTTCTTCCTGAGATGCTCGGACTTCGCGCTGTGTCGTTTGTTGTTTCTTTTGGGGAAGGATTCGACTGAATGCCGCGTCATGACCGCAACGCGTGCGCGCTGTTTGAAATGAGAGTCGAAGCTGCTCTTAAGCCTCCGAGAAAGAGAGCGAAAGCGGTAACGCATCTCGGAAGCCTTTTAAGGGCAAAGGAAGCCTGAAATGCGCGAAGCGACGCTGTATAGTGCTGTTGAGGTTTACAGGAGGGGCGTGTCGGAGGTTGTGTTCTCAGAAAGACAACAGAACCATTGACTTTGGCTATATGGTGGTAGGAGAGGCCTGCGGATAGAGGTCGCCACGTCTGCGATGGTTTGACCGTAGGCTCGGTGCGAAACAAACTCATTTGGGCATACCGCATTATGAAGATGATTATTGGCAGTACCTGCACCTACACCTTGGCACAAGATATAGCTATATTGTTGGGTGTCGAGGTGGAGTAGTTTGTGAATTAGACAAGCCACGCCATTGCTTGCTAGAACTATAAAAGTTAGTTGACGATGACTACAGTGCGCGTTCTAAATATGCAACCAAAACATTTATCCTGCCTTCTCCTAACGAAACATGCTTGTCTAAATAGTAGAATTGCTAATGTATCTGAAAAGCATTTTTTGCCATCTTTCATAGCAGAAAGTTTGCCTCTGAGAAACTTTAAGCACTGGGGGACGGTATGGGGAAAGACATTTCCGTCATTATTACAGCTGCATAAAGTAAGGGCCGTAAGTAGGAGTTTACTGCAAGCACACCTGATGTAACGACGTCCTTCTCACAGCGACCGACTGATTCAGCACCCTTGTATTCGCAACTATCGTTTTCCGATAAATCCTCGAAAGACAGAGGGAGAAATAATTACATTGGTCGAAAATAAATGGAGACAAATGGAGACGTGGACTCCAACAGCGGAGCCGGCTTTTCTGAACTCGTGGCGCTAATGAAGCGAAGAACATACCCAACAGTTCTGGAAAAAAGCATTTTTGAGCAGGAAAATGTTTGTGAGCGCCATTATTTTCATACGTTGTACGATTTCACTATAACAGTCAATATATCTGCAGATCTTCCGTCGGCAGGCTTGAATGTTTTGCTTTTAACGTTTTTGCTATCGTTAAAGGCATTCCCCATTGGTTTTCTAAGGCAGTCTTAATTGTTCGATGCGAGCGATGGAAACACTGTAAAATATATTGCTACACATCGAAAGAATGGACCATTACCTTAAATATTTCAATATTCAAATGTTTTGTCCAAGAATGTTGGACATGGGTCGGAAAGAAATAGCGATAATACAACCAGTTGGCCTTTTCCTTTCTCTCTTCCTCTTTTTTCTCTCTCTTCTGGAGCCCCTGACTGTAACTCAGCCCACAACCCTGCGTTGCAAGCATGCCGGCAACACTGCTTCGCGCAGCGTTGGAATTGCATGATTTCCCTCCTTCGCTGGAAGTTCGTTCGTGGCAGGCTTTCCTCGACAAAGCATCGTTAGGTACGGGAGCTACCGTGTATACAGAAACGCGCAAAAAAAAAAAAAAAGCTGAACCCGTATTCAGCCTGCCGGCGATACATCCGAGAAGCGAGCAAACCGGGGCAACAGCGACGGGATAGAGTTAAGCTGTATCCAATGGAAAGGCTGCTTGGCTTCATTCAGCGGCGGCACGCGGGAGCGAACAGACGTTTCGTCATGAGCTCTCTCTCTCTCTGTGTCTGAGAAGACTCGCAACGACGTGACGCGCAACGCTTATGCGCCGCGTCTGTGTTGCCACGCCGGCGGTGCGGAAAAGCTGCGAATTTCAAGCCCCTTTTTCACTTGCAAAACAAAAAAACGACTAAGGCGGGCTACGTGAGAAACGTTCATAGAAGCTTTGTCCTCTGCTGCTTTCAATGAAGAGCGCTGTGCCTCTCCGCATGGTGTACGGGACGGATGGAAAAGCACGCCTGCTGAGTGAACGGCGTGTTATCTTCGAGTTGTTTTCCTATACGTTTCCCGGCTACACTCGGCAATTTAAAACTACTGCGTGGCAACAGAAAGCGGCAGCTGTCTTCGCTTTATTTTTTAGTTTTTTCCCCGTCTAGTCGACCGGCGTGACCCTATCTTTCTCGGAACTCCCCGTTTACAAGTTTGCTTGTTTGTTTGGCTTTCATTTATTTTTATTTCCTTCACAAATCCTTTCGCTGTAAGTCCTCTCCCCTTTTCTTCCCGAATATTGGACGCATGCGGGCACGTATGCACTTTGAAGAGCCTACACTTCGCTTGAAGCTGAAATTATAATTCAATCCGCTGCTTTTTTTCCGCTCTCCACTCCGACGCCTCGAGAGCCCTATCTGCGTTCGGAATTTTGATGCGAAAGCAAATCGGATTAACTTTGCCGACCGGCGGGAGCAGAGCAGAATGAAAGACGCCGCGGCATAAATACGCGTCGATGGATGCTATGAAAGAGCGTGTAAAAGAATAAGGTGGGGGAGTGACAGCTCAATGCGCCCCTCTACAGCGAGACGATTGAAACGGCTTTTTAAAACTGTGGCGAAAGATGGGCCCAATTCTCCCGACTCTTTATACGAGAGCTGGTGCTCCCTTATTTCCCAATTCTTGGCAAACACGCTCGGTTATCTTTCTCCCTACTCTTTTTGGGGTGGCCATCACTTCTTGCTTTCATCGTTCGATTGTTACAGAACATATTGTTCTTTGTGAAGACTGAAAGAGGGGCTGCTAACTGGGTTTAGGGAAGCATGGTCGGCATACATATTGATATGCTGAACGCATCGATTTCTTTGAAGGAGGGAAAACTCCTCGTTAATGTTCGGGGTCAAGTTTAAAAAAAAGTGACAGTATACCATAGGATTGAAATAAAAGTGACGATCAGGCAAACGGTTGCCAAACCGCACTGAGTCGCTTTTCAACTCCGCGAAAGGATAGCGAATCGAGTGATCTTGTGCCTGAAACGAGCGCCATGTATTTCAATCAAATTTGTTTTTCTTTGACCCTAAGCGATATAACGTTTCTCGGGAAGCTCGACTGCTCTCTTGAGCGCGATACGTGCCGCTTAAAGCCTAAAGCTAGGTTTTCAGCCTTTAAGGAAAGAAAAGAAAAGGAGCTTGAGGGTGGGGGGGGGGGGGAGAAATTCAACTGATGACGAAGAAGGTTGCATTGCGTCAACAAGCAGAGGTTGCTTGAAGTCGTGTTAAAGGTGAGTGCGTGTCGAATTTGAGAACAGTCCTCGTTTCAAAACGAACGCGTCCTCGCAGCTGAGACAGTGGCGTTACCGCTCCACGCGTATTCGCTTTACTGCGCATGAATTATGTTTTGAAATATCGCTTTCTTTTTGTGATGCCAGTTCGAGAGGAATTGCAGTATGTGACATGAACCATTACTGGCTGCGACACACAACATACTGTTTGTACTCCCGTGCTGCACAATAGCCGCAACGCTTATATCGGCAGTGAATGCTTTATCTGCACCCTGGTTAATGCTACAAAGAAAAAAAAGTAGAGACTGGAGAGATTTGGCGTGGTTGACTGCGCAATGGCTAATAATACCAGAATACTAATTTATATTCTCAAGAAGCACTTGCTCTTCCAATAATTTCCAAAAGCTTTGGCTCGAGCCTCGCACGAAAGGCAGACGCTGCGTACCACAGCGAAGTTTGATTATTGAGCCGCGCATATTCGAAAAAGTTTTTTTCTTTCTCCATAGTCTTGCCACTTTCTCAATTTCAGTCACGTCCGCTAATTGTTCTTCAAGAAGGTAAACTGTCTACAGAATTTCTTCCTCCGTTACAAATATCGTTCGACTTCGATAACTCGTCTCCGCATGCACAGGTCAAAAAACATGAAGCCAAAACATTGCCGGAGGTCCTATAGGAGAAGCAATCTCGCTTAGAATCTCGCTTACTCACTTTTTTCCTATTCTTGAATAGTAAAACAGCTTCACGTCGTGAAGCATTACCTGACAGCTTGAATAGTGTGACCTTTCTCTCCGGATACATCATGCCGTAAAGTTCCAAACTTGTTGTCGCCATAAGCGCCGTGCGGTGGTTCACTTCCAATTTCTCTACCCTGGAGGAAGGCAGAAAGGTCGGGGTCGGAGGGAGGTCTTGGTAAAGATATCAGTATAAAACAAAGGCTCTATAGAAATACGCGCCGAACATGTTGCGCTACGCTTTTTCCGCACGCAACTGCCGCTACTATATATAAAAAAAAAACAAAGAGCAGAACACGCCCGTTGCTCTTGTGATGACACGGCGACTCCTTCGTCGAGAGCCAGATCCGCCGAAACACGCGACTTGTAATCAAGTTTTCAACCGGGCCTCGCGAAACTGCGATGGCGTGCGACAAAAGGGCAGAGCGAAGTTTCCGACATCCCGTTGCTCTCCAGATGGCGTCGGCGAAATAATAATAATAAAAAAGACGAAAGCTAACGAGTAAAAGCGTGGCAAAAATGAAAACGAACCGCGAGACCAAGTCGGTTCCTGCCGACTCGAGTTTGGTCTTCATCCCTCACCGCGACGGAGGCGACGGCGCGCCGTCCTCGTGACGATGAGTGGCACGTCCCAGTTCGGCTGGGCGGTAAAAGGTTTTCCCCATCGATCCAAAGGCAAAGCCCGCTCACTCCACCCCCTCCCCCCCTCCCGACTCACATCTTTCGCCCTCATCCCTCCTTTAACTCTCCGCTCCTTTCTGCGGCCACGTGGGACGCAAAAGGCGAGAATACCGCGAAGACGCGGTCTAATTGAGAAAGTAGTGTGTTCGTAAGCACGTACTCTGTCTGGTGCCTGTGCAAATCTGGTTATTGATTTTATTTATTTATGTATTATTGTTATTTATTTATTTACTATATATATATATATATATATATATATATATATATATATATATATATATATATATATATATATATATATATATATATATATATATATATATATATATATATATATATATTGTAAGGATAAAGAAGAAGATGCGTCTGATGATTTGAAAAGACGAAGACGAGGTGACAGTGTTCTCGAGAGTTTTTGCCAGCGCTACGCTTGTGTGTCTTTTGCCGATCTGATCCCAGACTGCTGCCGTTGCCGTTCCCGTCGCCCCAGTACCTCGTAACAAACCCCTCGTTACATTTGGTGGAGGTGCGGGGTAAAAACATCGGCCCTGGAGCTCCGTAGTCGTGCTCTCCCGGCGCGCACGATGCCTGAGGACGTCCAACACCAGGCCGTACAAGTGGGCCAGGCTGTCATCTGTGCCGGCTCTCTTCGTCAACGGGACCCGACCATTTTCAGCGGGACTGACGAGAACGATGTGGAAGATTGGCTCACATCGTACGAGCGGGTGAGCGTATACAACAAATGGGACGATGTGACGAAGCTAAACAACGTCATCTTTTATCTCGCCGGTGTGGCTAACCTCTGGTATCGCAACCATGAGGCAGATATTCAAACCTGGTCCATTTTTAAGACTAAATTTGCAGACGTATTTGGTCGACCGGCTGTCAGGCAACTCCGAGCCGAACAGCGATTGCGTGAACGATCTCAGCAGGCTAGTGAAAGCTTCACTAGCTACATTGAAGATGTCGTCGACTTGTGCAAGCGGGTCAACGCTCGTATGTCGGAAGCCGACAAGATCCAACACATCTTGAAAGGCATCGATGACGACGCTTTTCAGATGCTTCTAGCGCGCGACTTGCGTACCGTTGCTGAAGTCGTCACGCTGTGTCAAAGCTTTGAGCAGTTGCGCAAGCAGCGGATTCTGACACGCCAGCGGCCACAGCAGGTTGAGTCGCTCGCTGGGCTCACGCCTGCTCCTGACCCCTCGCTGCTACAGCAGATTAAAGACTTCGTGCGGGAAGAAGTGGCACGTCAACTTTCCTTTCTGCCGAGCGCTCACGACCGACCATCATATCTGACTCCAGCGCTCCGACATACAATTCAAGAGCAAGTTGCTGAGGCTCTTCCACCGGCTCATCCGTCACCACCTGTCACGGTTCCGCTGACATACGCTGACGTTGTCGCCAGACCACAACCTGTGGCGGCTCCGCTCACATATGCCGAAGCCGTCGCGAGACCGCCTCCTGTCGCGGCTCCAGTGACATATGCCGATGTCGTAGCAAGACCGCAGCCGCCAATCTATAGTGCGCCTCCGGCGCATTTGCGAGGGCCAGTGGCTTACCGACGACCTACTCCAAGGGTCAGCGATTCCTGGCGCACAACGGACAATCGGCCGATTTGCTTCTTTTGTGGTCTCCCAGGTCATGTAGCTCGGCATTGCCGCCGTCGTCTCCCGGACGCGGAAATTCCTCCCCAAGCTCCTGGGTACTGGCCCCCACCGAGTCAGTACTCTGTACCAGCTGCGCCGCCGCAAAGTCGTACTTCCTCGCCGGACCGTTCTACCCTCTCCAGCCGCCGGCCCTCTTCTCCACGACGCCGGTCTATTTCGCCTATGCGACGTCGCCCCACCGCTAACCAGGAGGAAAACTAGGCGCCGCAGTTCCTGAGGCGAGAACTGCGTCCACAACGAACTTCGAAAGGCCTCATCCGTCAGCCGCTAACCTCATTGAAATTTCCGTCGACGGCGTTTCTGTCATGGCGCTTGTCGACACTGGTGCTGCCGTTTCCGTCATGGACGCAAAGCTGTGTAGTTCTTTAAGAAAAGTAAGGACGCCAATTGCTGGACTCTCACTGCGCACCGCCAGCGCTCAGAACATCCAGCCGTCAGCAGCGTGTACCGCTCGCGTTGTAATCCAGGGGACCATTTATGCCGTCGAATTCGTCGTACTGCCCTGCTGTTCTCATGCTGTTATCCTGGGCTGGGATTTCCTATCGCGCCATGCTGCTATCATCGATTGTGCTCGAGCTGAAGTCGAGTTCTCTCACCTGCCCGAAGCTGTCTTGGACACTGCCCCTCCTGGTGCCTGTGTTAAGGCCCTAGTTGCCGAAGACATTGACCTGCCTCCCTGCTCTTCAGTCCTCGTACCCCTCTCTTGCGGCCCTCTTCGCGACGACACTGTCCTCTTCACTCCGTCCCCTATCTTTCTGCACCGCAAGTGTCTGCCTCTGCCATACGCTGTACTGACTATATCCGCTGGCCTCTCCGTACTGTTCGTGTCTAACCCATTCTCGTTCCCCAACGCCTTGCGCCTAGGTGAATGTCTCGGCACGGTACAACCATTCGCGTCTCTGCTCATCCGCGAAGAGACGGACGACGCGCCGCACCTCTCCATAGCCGCACTCAGCCCACCTACTGCTGCGCCCGATCCCTCCTCAACCGAAGCATTCCTTCGCTCCATCGACGACAACCTTCCAGCGCCGCAAAGGGCACAGCTTCTCACTTTACTTAATCAGTTTCGCTCATCATTTGACTCACATCAAAGTTCCTTGGGCCAAACTTCCACTGTCACCCATGCCATCGACACAGGTGACCACGCACCGCTGCGACAACGTCCCTATCGTGTGTCTGTCGCCGAGCGCCAAGTTATTGAAGACCAAGTCGACAAGATGCTCCAGAGCGGCGTCATTCAGCCCTCAAGCAGCCCATGGGCGTCGCCTGTGGTGCTCGTCAAAAAGAAGGATGGCTCCATACGCTTCTGTGTAGATTACCGCCGCCTTAATAAGATTACGCGCAAAGATGTCTATCCCCTCCCGCGCATAGACGACGCTCTGGACTCTTTGCAAGGGGCCGAACTCTTTTCATCTCTTGATTTGCGTTCCGGGTACTGGCAAGTTCCTATGAAAGAAGCCGATCGCCCCAAAACCGCCTTTGTGACACCGGATGGCTTGTATGAATTTACGGTGATGCCCTTCGGGCTTTGTAACGCCCCCGCGACTTTTGAGAGGATGATGGACACCATTTTGCGCGGACTTAAGTGGAAGACATGCCTTTGCTACCTCGACGACATTGTGGTCTTTTCCCCGGACTTTGACACCCACCTCTCCCGTTTGAAGCACGTCTTGACCTGCCTCTCTGACGCCGGCCTGCAGCTGAACTTAAAAAAATGCCGTTTTGCCGCTCGTCAATTAACCATCTTAGGTCATGTTGTCTCTAAGCAGGGCGTCAGTCCCGACCCAGCGAAACTTCGTGCTGTGGTTGACTTTCCCAAACCTACCTCCATCAAAGACCTGCGCAGCTTCCTGGGTTTGTGCTCATATTTCCGCCGGTTTATTCGCAACTTTGCGTCCATTGCTGCGCCTTTGACTCAACTGCTGTCTGGAAGTGCGGATTTATCACTGTGGTCTCCAGCGTGCGACGACGCATACACCACCTTGCGCCGTCTCCTCACGGCGCCGCCCATTCTGCGCCATTTCGACTCGGCCGCTCCTACCGAAGTTCACACGGACGCCAGCGGTGTTGGCCTCGGCGCTGTCCTCGCCCAACGAAAACCTGGCTTTGACGAATACGTCGTTGCTTATGCTAGCCGCACACTCACACCAGCAGAACGCAACTACTCCGTAACTGAAAAAGAGTGTTTGGCGATTGTATGGGCCCTCGCGAAGTTTCGACCGTACATTTATGGGCGCCCTTTTGACGTTGTGACCGACCACCATGCGCTCTGTTGGCTTTGCAACCTGAAAGACCCCTCCGGCCGCCTCGCTAGGTGGGCCCTTCGCTTGCAAGAATATGATATCCGCGTCGTGTATCGCACCGGCCGCAAGCATCAAGACGCCGATGCACTGTCACGCTGCCCCCTTCCAGCCGAGATCGCCAGCCTTTCCCCCTCCGACGCTTCTCTGCCCTTGCTTCGCCTCAGCGACATGCCTTCAGCGCAACGCATGGATCCCTGGATCGCTTCCCTTCTCGACTTTCTCGCCAACCCGACGGCTGCTTCACCGTCACGTGCGCTCCGCCGCCAAGCTGCCCATTTTGCGATCCGTGACACCCTACTTTATCGCCGTAACTACAACTCCGAAGGTCGCAAGTGGCTGCTCGTTATTCCACGTCACTTACGCTCGGAGATATGCGCATACTTCCATGCTGCCCCCCACAGCGGTCACGCGGGCGTTTTCAAGACCTACACCCGCATACGGCTGCGCTACTACTGGCGCGGAATGTACACCTTTATCATGAAGTACGTGCGCGCATGCATTCCCTGCCAACGTCGCAAGACACCTCCCCATCGTTCTGCTGCTGAGCTGCAGCCGTTACCATGCCCTCCACGCCCGTTCGACCGCGTTGGCATTGATTTATACGGTCCGCTTCCATACACTGCAGACGGCAACCGTTGGGCTATAGTAGCGGTGGATCACCTTACACGATATGCCGAAACTGCTGCCCTTCCGGCTGCCACAGCGACGGACGTCGCCTCCTTCATTTTGCACCGATTCATCCTTCGCCACGGTGCACCTCGTGAACTGCTCAGTGACCGAGGCCGCGTGTTCTTATCTGAGGTGGTGAAGGCGCTTCTCAAAGAGTGCAACACGATTCACCGAACTACCACCGCCTATCATCCGCAGACCAATGGCCTCACTGAGCGATTTAACCGCACACTCGGAGACATGCTCTCCAAGTACGTCGCTTCTGACCACACGAATTGGGATCTCGTCCTTCCGTACGTTACTTATGCGTACAATACCGCTACGCAGTCTACCACCGGATTCTCTCCTTTCTTCCTACTTTACGGCCGCCAACCCTCTGCTACTATCGACACTATCCTCCCTTACCGCCCTGATGAATCCGAATATCGGCCTGTTTCCGACGCCGCGCAACACGCCGAAGCCTGCCGCCAAATTGCCCGGTCACTCACCACTGACACCCAGCATCGCCAGCGCTCCCGCCTCGACCAAGACCAAACCCCACCGAACTACACTTCTGGTGCACTTGTGTGGCTCTGGATCCCTTCAGGAACTCCCGGTCTCTCCTCAAAATTTCTTGCGAAGTACCATGGTCCCTACCGTGTGCTGGAGCGCACCTCTCCGGTTAATTATATCGTGGAACCCCTCACGCCGTCTCCTGATCTCCGCCGCCGAGGACGGGAGACCGTTCATGTCCAGCGCCTCAAGCCCTACTACGACCCCGCCGTCTTGCCATCATCCTAAGTCGCCAGGATGGCTCCTCTTGTCCCCGGGGTGATTGTAAGGCTAAAGAAGAAGATGCGTCTGATGATTTGAAAAGACGAAGACGAGGTGACAGTGTTCTCGAGAGTTTTTGCCAGCGCTACGCTTGTGTGTCTTTTGCCGATCTGATCCCAGACTGCTGCCGTTGCCGTTCCCGTCGCCCCAGTACCTCGTAACAAACCCCTCGTTACAATATATATATATATACCAAAAGGAATTTCTGGCAGCTGATTTGGTCAATATAATATAAAATCCCCAATATATATATATATATATATATATATATATATATATATATATATATATATATATATATATATATATATATATATATATATATATATATATATATATATATATATATATATATATTACAACCTCAAAGGCCCCATTACTGGGGTATTACATGAGGGAGTGGAGTCCAGGGCACATAGTTGATTCAATGGATTGTTTGAATGATGATGGGTCGGAGTGAAGTACGACGGCGTGTAGCAAGTCATTCTAGTCCTTTGCAGTGCCGACAAAAAAATAATAATACCACAAAAAATAATGCCACAACTCGGAGAGGCCTCAGTAACTGCGATGAAGGAAAAATGAAATCAGGGGCCATCAGAACTAAGCAGACATCCATTGGTGAATGTGATTTCTTCTAATTAAATTTATTTATTCACCACTACTTCATGGTGCGCCCCCCCCCCCCCCCCCCCCGATCCTTAGCAGCACAGCTAATGGGCCCAATATTGGAAATGTATTGGCAAAGGCAATTCCTGCAAAGGGCCAAAGCGATGCCATCCCCATCCAATATTGGGCAGATTACCTCTACTAATTGTGGCGGTTGTATCGACGCCGCAGGTTGTGACACTGAACAGAAGCTCAATTATTCAAGAAAATTATAAAAAGCAGCAAATTCAAGACATGCAGAGGGAACAAGGAATCTGACAATGCAGCCATAGAGACTATATAGATATCCACATTTGAGAGACTCGTTTTCCAACACAGTTTTTTTACCTTTTCATATGAAGTGAGTTGCACAAGTAGGAGATGCAAAAAAAAAACTCTATCACAAAAAAGAAAGTTGAAAACGTAAGGAAATGCATGAGAAATTCAAGGAAGATATTTGCCATGAAGAATAAAATGGGCAGATATTTATGCTAGGCATTGCAGTTTCCCTTTTTCGGCTCTAAGGCAATTTGTGGTACGAAAAAGCTTGCTGGTCAATCCATACTCCGCCTATAGATTATCCTACTCCATAAAATGCGGCAGGTTAATCCGCAACCTTACTGAAGTAACGTTGTTGCATCAGATGCTGTATAGCGCGCTTGTTCTTGGGGAGTATTTGTCATCCTTGTCCTCTAAATGTTCACAGCCTGTAGCTCTTCTTGTCATTCAGTCAGTTGTACGTTCAAGCACTCATATCAATTGATTACTTCGTGTTCCTCATATTATAACCAACTCTGTTATTAGTTGAATACCTGAATAAAAAGTAGCGCAAAAGGGACGAGCACGGGATGTTTGTTGTGTTTTCCTGCCGTGCTCGTCTCTTTTGCGCTACTTTTTATTCAAGTATGAGTTCCCAACTAGCCCAGCAACAAGCTTGCCGCTCTGCCATCGGCGGAGTGATACGTAGCGATCGGCGAAAGCAAAGAATCCACGCGTATTTTTTTTATTTCGGCGGGCCTAATTTGCGGCTATGTAGCCTGCGACTGAAACTGTTTACTAACGGAAGCCTGAAAAAACTAAATAAAAGCGAAAGTGAAGAACCCACGGGACTGGCTGAAACTAGAGTTTCTTAATATTAACTAGAGGGAAAGCTGGCGGCGCTGCACCTGAACCACCATGGGCGCTCAAAGCATCATGGGGCGATGAGCTACTTTGTGCGGGACAGTCGGTTTTTTTCAGGAACAGGCAGTGGCGTTACAGAGATGGCCAGCTCCGTCCACGACGCAGACGTCTTGGGCGCAAACGTAGTGCGCAAAAGCCATAGTAGCGAAAACGCAACAGCACACGACTCCAATAAAAGGTTCTTGGTTTCCGAAGTGCCGTTAAAAAAACATCTTAAAGTGTTGAAGTGACAAAATTTTTTTAAATACATATTTCTTTTTAAAAAAGCGCCTGTTAGGCACGGAATGTTGCCTTTTGTTGTCTGCAATGCTTGGCTAATAGGAGAGCAAGCCATCGCTTATTTTGGGCAAAAGTTACATTTACATGCTTTTCTGCTTGTTTGTTGCAATTTAGAGACAGGATATTGAATGTTAGGACATTCTTGATTATCGAACAACGGTTGTTTCTTCATTATTTTTTGGCCAAAAGTTGTGGTTCTGCAGTCGGTAGCTCTCCGCCCTATGATGCTTAGAGCGCCCATGGTACTCACGTGGTCTCAAGGAAGCTCCATGCAAACTCCCACAAGCTGGCGCCAGCTTTCCCTCTAGTTAATAGTAAGAAACTCTATGGGCTGAAAGGAACCCAACACGATAACTGACTCCTCCTCTTTTCGGAGGTGAGTTTAAAAAACAAAGGCGGGAGCCGGACGTTTAATTCAATCAAATAGGAAAATCGGCCGCACAGGACAATATTTCGAAGTTTCTAAGAATGATCGGAGCGTGCAGGTCGAGTTCCCGCGGTAAAAAAAAAAATGAGCTCAGAATACTTTTTAGTACACATTTAAGATTCCCCTTAAGGGTATGACGCGACACCTAATTTATTAATTTCCGTATAAGCAGAAGGCAATTCTCTACATTCATATGTTCCTGGGAGTCCTCATACCCCTCCTGGCGCAGTGGTGCAGCGGTTAAGCGATGCGCCACTGCCCTGCGACGGCAGGTGCTCCCAGCGGTGGGCCTTGTGCGGCCCATGGGTTGCTCTTCCCGAGCGACCAATCATTAATTTAACTGCCACCTGCCACGGTGCGCAGTTTACTCACTAGCCGGTGGGACGGTTGTGATGACGCCGCAAGGTCACGTGTCCTAATTAGTGGCCCACTTGCCTCTTAGGATGATCCATAACAGCGCGACAGACGGGACATAGAAGAGAGGACACAACACAGAGCGCTCTGTGTTGTGTCCTCTCTACTCTGTCCCGTCTGTGGCGCTGTTATGGATCATCGTAAGCACCAACTCGCCGAACAAATGGTATTGCCTCTTAGGTTGCTCTTTTGAAACCACCTGCCAGAGCAACGACCATGATTTTTCGCTCACTTCGCCGACGCCGATACAACAACGAGACCGATTTACAGGTGAACGGGGCCTTTAACGCTATCACGTTAATAAACTCATGTTTTTCACGCTTTCAGAATTGCTAAAAAAAAACTATGGAAACACTTATACAACATTAGGAGCGGAATGCGATAGCATTAAATTAAATATCTGACGCAGCTTTTCTCGCAACTTCTGTGTGTGTTTGCGTCTGTTTCTTGGCAATTTTCGGTTCATCAACAGCCGTATTCCGTATTCGGACTGCTAGGTGCAGTATAACAGGTATTCGCTATGTTGCGACGGTGCCGACATCCGATTTTTGACATCGATTTCTATTTTGGTTGTTGTCCAGAAACTAGGTTGCTCAAAATCTGGCGGGGAGGTTGTGAATACGTTATAAGGTAAGGTGACCTTTATCGACCAATTAATAGATTAATCGCTACCTGCCACGGCGGGCAGTTTGTGATGACGTCACATGGTGACGTGACCTTTCTCACCGATATGGGAATTTCTTCTCAGTCATTGGCGAAGTCTTGGTATGACGATAACTCTAATGCATTAAAAGCTCCCTCTGTCACAGGGTTCAGCCCTACAGAGGGCGCTGACAGCAGCAGAAAGGTAACCGCGCCAGCGGGCATCGAACTTCCATTCGAAAGGTACGTAGAAACACTCTTTTAGTAAAGTCCTGCTGCTTTTACTGGATCGTATGCAAAGGGCTCAATGTTTATTGAGAGACTTTGTGAGAGATTTTGTGATTAACCAAAATCGACTGTTTGGCTTTTTCCGTGAATGTTATTTATTTGGCAGCAGAATATGTATTTATTGCGGAGAAACCCTTTTTTAAAAAAAGGAATGTTTTTTTTTAATTTCGATCATTATATACACTGCCATCATCTTCGAAAAATGTCCGTCTGTGGTAGGATACATTTAAAAAAAGTTTGGTAGATTTGCATACTTCGGCCAAAATCCGTATCAGGGGCGCTGGCACTTCCGTTTCCACTTCGGTTCCGGTGTTCTGATCAGTTGTTGACGGATGGAAGTTGTTCGGATAACGATATGCCGAATTGGCCACTCTCCACATTACATTCATGGATCCCTGGGAGTCCTCATGCCACTCCTGGCGCAACGGTGCAGCGGTTAATCGGCGCACCACTGCTCTCGGATGACAGGTGCTGCCATCTGTGGGGCTTGTGTCCGCGTTTTGTACTGTGCTTTCTTCTCTTCGTCCCTCGTCGTTTTGCGCAGTTGCAATATGCACTCCATTGTGACACACAGGTTCCTCTTCCCGAAGATCCTTTCGCGACCAGCGAATGGCTACATATTTTATCCTAGATTCGGGCTAGGAAACTGTCTTAACGTCACCGCAATTTGCATGCGAAAGCTGCCGGTGGTCGCAATACCTGTATTTCGGCTTTCGTTTTCTGTTAAACCTAATAATAATAATGATTGGTTTTTGGGGGAAAGGAAATGGCGCAGTATCTGTCTCATATATCGTTGGACACCTGAACCGCGCCGTAAGGGAAGGGTAAAGGAGGGAGTGAAAGAAGAAAGGAAGATAGAGGTGCCGTAGTTGAGGGCTCCGGAATAATTTCGACCACCTGGGGATCTTTACGTGCACTGACATCGCACAGAACACGGGCGCCTTAGCGTCTTTTAAACCTAAAAATCTCGTTTTCAGTGTCAGTGTCCTGTTTACCATTGCAACCCGATAAACCGCCGGTACAGGCCAGCTCCAATTTCTTGTCATTGTCCCTGAAGAGCGACAACAGCTCTTCCCAAGCTTGCATATATGCCTTCAGAAGCAACCAATCATGCTATGTGTGAGTCGTTGAGAAAAGCGCATTAGCGAAAAGGAAAAAAAATCATGCAGAAACCATTGCAGATCATTATCTAAGTACGAATAGATTCCTTATGCGCCGGGTTATCAGTGAATGATCGTGGATCCCTAAAACCAAACACGTACTGCAAGACTATAGCGTTGGCGTGCTTTCTCGGCTCGAGAACGACGGTGCTCTTCCCATTCCTCTTGGGTAAAGGCACGCTTCCGCCGCATTTTCGGGAACTTTTTGTTTAACTAAACTGGGCACCAACGCAACACTCCTTCCGGTCACGAAAAGAATTCAAAGAGTGAGCGATGAGGTGCTAGTTGGCATGACATGATTACAAACATAAAACTGAGCAAGGGACAAGACACAGGGCGAGCTGACGAGCTGACAAGACACACGAGCTGGACGAGCTGACAAGACACAGCTGGACGAACAGGACGAGCTGACAATACAAAAGGATAGAAGGAAACAGGACGAGCTCAGCTCGTCCTGTTTGCTTCTATCCTGTGTCTTGTCCCCTGCTCAGTTTTATGTTTTGTAATCACGAATGGAACTCTCACTGCCAATGCGGCACACCGGACGCAAGGAGTCACACAGTGGTTCCCTCTCCTCGCCGCTAAACCACGTGACATTGCTCGCCCCTCCGAGGCCCTTTCTCCTCGGTGCTCTCGCTTGCCATTTGGTGACGTCATGTGGTCCGATGAAGAAAACTGCCACGGTAGCCAAAGCAACCTATTTACTTTAAAAGCCACCCCATTTTTTTATTTGTTTGTAGGATACCGCTGACATACTCCAAACTCGTGTGCTGGTGGTGCACATGATTTAGTTCCCTATTCAAGCTTTCCATGTCTCTTTCTCTGCTTTCTCTCCTTTCTGAGGAAGCGAAACGCGAAACGGGCTGTGCAGTGAGGTTTCAGTCATGTCACGTGTTACAGGTGACTGAAATTAATCCAAGGCTCTGCCCTATACGGCGCGGTTTACAGGCCCCAAGTGCGAGTTATGAAACGCATCTTAGGGTCTTAGCGTTTGCTCTGATAGTCAAAATGCCACTGACCCTACCTGCACCCCAAAAATTTGTGTCCCTTCTTCTCTTTTGTTTCGTTAGGCACCCATGCGTGTAGTGCGATGTCAGCGCAAGTTGGATGGATGGATGGATGGATGGATGGATGGATGGATGGATGGATGGATGGATGGATGGATGGATGGATGGATGGATGGATGGATGGATGGATGGATGGATGGATGGATGGATGGATGGATGGATGGATGGAGGGATGGATGGATGGATGGATGGATGGATGGATGGATGGATGGATGGATGGATGGATGGATGGATGGATGGATGGATGGATGGACGGACGGACGGACGGACGGACGGATGGATGGATGGATGGATGGATGGATGGATGGATGGATGGATGGATGGATGGATGGATGGATGGATGGATGGATGGATGGATGGATGGATGGAAACAACTTTTATTAGTAAAAAAGGAAAGAAAAAATCTTCCAGGGTGGTCTCCTACTGGTCCAAGAGTCCACAGACTTGTGCCTCACATAAGGCTCGATCCACCAGCCATTTCTGGCCGGCGGGCTGAGCGGTTCGTAAAGCAGCCTGCCAGGAAGAATGAGTGAGATTGGGAATGGGGGGTACTCCCTGTGGGGAAGGACATTCCCAAAGTTAGTGGAAAAATGTGCGTCTGGGCACGCCACAGGTATTACAATGAGGAGGAAAGGTGGGGTGAAAGCTTGAGAGACGGTAGGGTGAAATAAAGCAGCCCGTCTGTAATTGTCGCCATGTGGCGCTTGATAAGGGCGACAAAGTACTTCCAGTGCAAGTTATAGACCCCCAGGTGGCCAAAACCGATCCGGAGCCGTCCACTACGCAGCCTCTCGCTCTCACCCTCCTTTCACTTCCTTCCCCTTCGCTGCGGTTCGGCTTTCCACCCTGAGCTAGACAGTTACTGCTCCTTCCCTTTCCTTTTAACCCGCACGAGAAGTGCACAACAAGGACTAACACTGGGGCGCAGGTGCAATAACCACAACGCACCGAAACGCGCGATATTCATTCCGCGCTCCTTTCTCGTGTGAGCAAGCATTCGCCCCGAAAAAAGCAACTCCACGTTCAGTCAAGGACTCCAGCGGAGTAGCTTACGAACGCGAGCAATATCCAAGCGCCTGTCCCATAGCGCCAGGTGATCAACACAGCAAACAGCCCGCACATTTCCCTCGGCTCGTGAGAGATGTACCTTACACTCGACCAGCCAAGGTAGCGTGGAATCGCGGAGCAAGCCGTCGCGCAAGGCTTGCTCGCCGACAGGAAAAAGAGAGAGAGGTGGGAGATGGGGGAACTGAGGAATAGAAAGGAGCTTAACACTTGAACGATGCGGGGAAGCAGTGCTGACCATTGGTCCGTCAACGCATGCATGCGGTGTGTGTACAGAGCTCTCCCGGCGTGCAGCTGTGGCGCGCTCTCCATGGGACCCACTGCTGAGCGAGGCAGGGGCTTGGGCCCGTGTTTGCTCGGTTCGCTCATATCACGACCGGGAGGTACCCACCGCAGCCTGTGCGCCGAACGCGTGTACTTTTCCGGGACACGATATATGCTCGTTTCCTCGGAGTGATGGCGAGACACCCGCACTCCTGCAGGGGGGAGGGATTGCGCTTTTCCTAGAACTGCGACGCCCCTTACTTAATCGTGAATGTAGCAAACTGCTGTCCCGGGCACAGGGCGGGTACAGAGTGCACATCTGCGCTTTTCGCTAATGTACTTGCAGAGTCAGATGAAACGTGGACAAAAACAAATTCGTTCAACAAGGCGAGAAAAATTTTGACTGAGAAAAAGTGAAGATTAGCGTACTTGATTTTCACTTCGGTTTTTCAAAAAGCTGCTGCGTGCAAGTGTTAATCGATCCTGCTCATACATTTTTTCCAGCAGCGAATATTTTTGTGCTCTTGTGTTGGCGCTACATTTATAGTGCTGACGTTAGATTTGACATTAAGAATCCAGACGCTTTATGAAAAGAGGGAAGGTGAAGCGTCAACACATAGCTACCTAGTTAGTATCGAGCAGGCTAAGGTGACGATCTCGGAGGACATTTGAACTGCGCCGCGAGGGAAGTGATGAAGGAGGTTTGAAAGAAGGGGTAGAGAAGAAGGGTTCCGGATTAATCTCGGCCACCTGTGATTCACATGTCATAGCGCAAAGGCGTATGTGCATTTCACCTCTGCGCATTTGGCTGCCATAGTGCGAATATTTCGCGCAACGTGCCGTACTTTAGAAAAAATTTTCTCAGCTTCATTCCAGAAAGTGCACTAGATGCACACTTTGCGGCAGTAACAGCGCTACAAACCAGACGAGGAAACTCGTACGGAAGATGCCCACTTGGTGTTGCTAAATTTGCGAAGTCACCCCCAAATTTGCGGAAGGAGTTGCTGAGGTTTCTATAATAAGCAGATACGCCTCGCCTGTAATCAAGCGCATCCCCTTGGTCTCCATGGAGAAAACCATGGGAGCTATCAGCTCCCATGAGAAAGCGAGGTTCGAAAGTACCATATTTGGATATGCCGTACTTCTATGCGAGCCAAAATATTTGGAGTGTTTCCAGGAGCACCAAATAGGGTACCTTGGCCGTTGTAAGTACGCCAACCAGCGTATTTGACGGCGGGAAGCAATCCATAAGAATTTCCTGGTTTCACTGGTTAATTAAACTTTCCCAGACTCGCTATTGCCGCCCGTTTCGCTATCGCATGTCATTACCCGCTGAAAAAGTTATGGTCAGCGCGAGTGTCACGCCTACTTTGCCTCTGAGGAAAGCTTCAGGATGCCTCTTTTTGGGACTATCTAACCAGTCCAGATGGCTTTCTATAAACGCGACATGGAATGTACACGCAAACTATAGTTGGAATACGTTACGGTATTTCAATGCAGGATAACGAGAATAGCGCAAGGTGCAACGCATTGTTCCCAAGATTTTTGCACTTTCGAAGCTCACGCTGCGACCTAAGGGCATAACAATCTGCTTGCTGCTCTACGAGAATCATCCGCCAGCTTCTCCTGCTAATAATAATAATAATTGGTTTTTGTGGGGAAAGGAAACGGCACAGTATCTGTCTTCATATATCGTTGGACACGTGAACCGCGCCGTAAGGAAGGGATGAGGGAGGGAGTGAAAGAAGAAAGGAAGAAACAGGTGCCGTAGTGGAGGGCTCCGGAATAATTTAGACCACTTGGGGATCTTTAACGTGCACTGACATCGCACAGAACACGGGCGCCTTAGCGTTTTAGGAGAAGCTGAAAAATAGGAGAAGACACGACTCTCAGCTCTTCCTGGACATCGGCAATCACTTCAAACCTCAACCACCCTTTCTTGCCCCTGTATTTAGCTGAAATTCCCCTCAAGTCGCAACGGATATTTCAACGACTTCGGAGCCAGTATTTGTAGGCATGAGCCTCTGAAACATATGGGCGGTTCTGGAAGCTTTCTCGCTGCCGACGCAAGAACAGGGCGTATTGGTGTTTATATTAGGTAAAAACGAAGAATGAATAAAACAGAGGGTGCTTGCGGTATGTGCAAGCCAAATTAATCAATTAGTTTATTTCAAGCGTACCGCGCCAATAAAACTTGCTTTCAATTCCCAATCGAGGGATCTCGATCCAGCTTTCATTTCCCAAGAAGTGGTTTCGTTCGACTTTGTGGGCCTTCGGGAATCGATTCGCCACATCTGCGGAGAACCGCCTCAGGAGTGGTGCATTTTCACCGACTGCAAACCTGCGCTACACATTTTAGGATGCTTCCTACGCCACACAGCCTACCAAGCTCTGGCTCTTGATATCATTAGTCTCGCATCATTTGCTCAGGGAAACGGCCACCGTATAGTGTTTGAGTGGATCCCCGGACACTGCATGCGGACTCGATGGAAATGAGACCGCCGACGCTGAAGCAAGGAGCGCCTTCAGCAGTGGCCTGCGTACAGCTGTACCGTTCTCTATTGTGGACACAACTTGTCTCCTTTCGGAATTGATGAGGAGGGCGACGGCTAGGTACTGGGCCCTGCCAGACACCCGCCACATCCGCCTTAAACGCCTAGATCCGACGATTACCTTTTCAGTTCCTCGCGGAATACCTCGCCCTATTGCATGCGTTATCCGTAGACTACGTTTAAATGTGGCATTCACGCACAAATACTTGCACTTAAAAGGACAAGCGGGCTCCCCGGAATGTACCACATGTGGCGTGCAAGAGACTGTAGAACATGTTTTAGTGGCGTGTCCAGCGTATGCACGTGAAAGACTCATACTCGCATCTGCTCTGAAGCCTATGGACACATCGCTCCTCTCTGAGGATTTGATCCTCGGCGCTTGGCCAGATAGTTTTAGAACTGTAAAGGCAACGCGAGCGCTCTCACGCTTTTTGAGCGACACGGACCTTGTCTCGCGTTTGTGATGTCAGAAAGTGTGCCTTGTTTTTTTTTTAAAGTAGTTTTTCATCTGCCTCCTCCCATCATCATCGTCCCCCATCGTGACCTTTTATCTCCTCTTCCCGTCCCCCAGAGCAGAGTAGCAGGCCAGATATTTATTTTTTCAGGCCAACCTCTCGGCCTTTTCCTACCAATAAACCCTCTCTCTCTCGTTCGACTAAATCTTAATATTTGTTTTTATAATTGAAGAAAAAGGCATAAACGGAGTGAGCGGGAGCCAATCTTTTATTCTCTTACGTGTCGTCAGCGACTCAGGATTCCTTTTTCAATTTTTTAAAGAACAAATCTGGCCCGCTAAAGAGCTTCGCTTCTTAGCGGGTCTCGTTAGAAAAACCAGGCCCTCTTCTTCCGAGTCTCCGCATATTTAGCCCGCAGATAAGCTAGACAGCCTTCGGAAGCTTGTTTGCTTAGCTTTCCCACCGCTAACTTCCTTCCTCTTTCTGCCTTACCCGCAACTCCTTCGTGGTATCGCCGCCTTCCTTCAGCCTGCGTCTCTTTCCTCCACCAACAGCGGCGGTGGCAACGAAGTGCCGGAAGCTCGCGCGATACGGTCTCCCGCGCGTCCCACAGCTGTCGGATGTCGTTGTGCTGCCTATTAAGCGCGCCCTTCGACCGACCTCGTTTCCTCAACGCTTCACTGGCGGCGCCCATGTGAGCATGGGCCTACGGCACCGCCAGCGTTTCCGATCAGCGCACGCCGCCCAGTGCGACAGCGCCATTTATCGCGCCCGCGGAGACTGGCGGGATTTGCGCGCAACATATACCCCCCCTGTTCCCTGCTCGCTCGAGTGTTTTGCCGCATCGCTAGTTCTGACGAACACTATTGCACTACGGCTACTGTCTCGCGCGTGCTGCTTATAAAAGAGCGGCTGTGTTGTGTTGTGTGATGAACGGAGGGCGATGACGTCTGTGCTGGACTGTGTGCTGGTGGTAGTGGTGGTCCGGAACGAGTCGCGGTGAGACGCAAGTCAGCGACGTGTGTAAGAGCGCCGGCTGTGTGCTGCAAAGTTTGCCGACGTCTTTTCCTAATCGTGCCGACGTTGGGGAGTGCCAATGCGCGGATGTGCTGCAGTGTGAATGTAGTTTGCGGCTTTCCACTCTTTTTTCTCGTTTCTGTTCCCATAGCGGACTAGCGAGACGCACGGCGTTGGAGCGGCTACGGTTCAGTCAGCTGAGTCGTATTGGAAAGGACAAATCTTCCTCAAGCGAGTAAGAAAGTACGCTTTCTCTCTTGATTACGGCGACTGCTGAAGAGTGAACGACACGACATCTGTCCTGAAGAGGGTGCGAATCGAAGGAGATGATAAGTAGATTAGCTTCACAATGCGTGTTGTAATGTGTCTGTCGGCTGTATAACGTCATAGCATCTGTTGTGGTGTGTTGTGGTACGGTATCGAAAACGCTGATTTCGACGTATACACATCGCAGGAGACTAGTTTGTGGAACTAGTTTTCATGTACCGGCACAACTCTTTCGTGGGCCCGCCTTTGTAAGGTTTATCTTATTACTAGCTTTTTTGTCTCTATTATTCAGAAACTTTTACCCATTATCCCCCCTTTTTAGTTATAACCTCGTTAGCGCCTAGATAAACCTCGCAGTAAGCTTTGAAGATGACCGGTGACGTACGCCGACACTGTCACCAAAAAAGTTCAAGCTCGACTTCCTGCTGCAATAGCAGGACAAGAAACATGACGCCGGCGCTCAGATATACGTCCCGAGGAAATTAGCTGTCGCTGTTTGAAGAAGTAGTAGAAGCGAAAAGAAAACTACCGAAACGATAACCACGTAGTCTCATATTCTGGTTACCTACGTAATTAAATTTTATTTATATCAGGTTTTTCACTGCTTCGTTTCGCAATGATGGAGGCAAGGGGCACGTAATTGATATGAGCATGGACGGGGGGTAGTGCACAGTTTACTCATATCGTATTATGTTACCTTATCTTATCTCACGACTTATGTACCTCGTTTGAGGACTTCATGTGGCTTTCCACAAACGTAATAGTTAACGCAAACGCAAACTGTAATGAATACATATCGTAGCAGTCCTTCGGTTTAGTTGACCAGGGCAGCTCATGATCCTCGAAGGTTCCCAGAATTTTCACCCAACTATAACTTCACATTGTCACTTGGAAATTAGCAAAGCGTAGCGTTATGCAAATAATCCGCCAAATTCTCCTGCTTCTCTGCGCCTTCGTGTTCGCATTCATCATAGGTGTTCACCTGGGCTTGAACATCAGCAGCGGTCGTTATGCTGAAGAGCCGCCGATTAGTACTCGTTCCAGGCGTTCCCCTTACTTCACTGTGGACTCTGCCGAGTGGATGGACAATTGGTCAAAGGTCAGCTCGAACGTGTATCTCTTCTCGGCGTTTTTTGACCCACGCATGGGTGACAACGCGACAGTGGTGCGCGTCTTGGGACTCATGCGTCTCCGTCCGACGCTAAACGTGACCTGCTCCTGCCTGATCGACGAAGCGCCAGCACAGAGTGTCGTGGCTAAAGTCCAGTTTCTACAGGTTAGTCGAAAATACGCAAAATAACCGTGGTGTTTGTTCATATCAAATGCGCTCGTAGAATAAAGCGGGGTAAAGGAAGTGATGCTAAAGGGAAGTTCCAAGCGTGATCGATGAGATATTTGTGAGACTTGCACCACTAAATGTTGAAAAACTTGGATTTTAGCGCTACCTTATGTTGGTCATCAGCCGCAGTCTATGCGCTTTACGCAATCTTTAGGGGTGTCCCAGGTTGTAGGTACACTCTGAAAAGTTGGACGGCGATTGCATAGCTGCTAATGCGGAAAGTCAGCTCTGAATAGCGTTTCCGTTTTGGAAAGGTTAGAGCGAGGCGCAAGGCATGGGCAACACACACGGGGTGGTCGCGTCATTCTACTTAGTAAGTTCGCATTCCTTGTAAGGCGCACATGCAGGGTTAGTCCTCCCCTTTCCTGACCCTTGACCCCCTGCCCTCTCCTTTCGGTGTCGCTGATTACATAGACGCGTTTTGACCAACGATGACAAATACAAACACGCTTTGCCTGAAAACATTCGCGATAACAATTAGAGCTGTCAAAAACACACGGCAACTTTTGCGAAATGAGATAAGTACAGGATATCTTGAAAACGAACTCTAGTCTGAATCCCAATTTTGTTCACTTTTACGAGTAATTATAGCTTCATTCGGAAAGAAACGTCTGGCTGCAGCTGGAACAGGACCGGGTTAGTTGGAGAGATATAGAACAGACCTTTGCCCTGCAGTGAGCCCAGTCAGGCTGATTATGACGATGATATCTGAACTCTTTCATAATTCTATTCCAGGACCATCACCACGCCAAGTACGATGGTGTGTTCATCACCTGTCCTTATCTTCCGTCGAACTCTTCTGGACCTCCACGGATCGTGCGTGTGATCGTGAACGGAACCGAGACAGGCACGTCCAAGGGCATCCTTGTTCATTCCAGGACGCCTCCTCCTGGAGATGGCTTAGACTCCCTCGCCTTGTGCGTTCGCCCTTTCTACAGCGGAGTGCCCAAACTGCACGACCTCCAACACTTCATCGCCTACTACTCTCAGCATGGAGTCCAGAGGTTCACCTTCTACTCTTACTCGTCCCGCCAAGATGTGGAGGAATACCTCTGGACGCTCAGACACCGTCTGAAGGTCGACTTCCTTCCGTGGTCTCTGGCCGCCGCCAAGAATTCCTGGGCGTTGGCTCAGAACGCGTTCACTCAGGACTGCCTGTATCGCCACGCAAATGCATCGAGACGCGTACTCATCGTCGACCTGGACGAATTCGTCTTCCCGTTTCCGACGCGTGGCGGCAGGCTTCGTACAGTGGCCGAACTGGTGGCCCAGCTTCCGGCGACCAAGCCGTGTCTCGTGGTGCGGAACGTGTTCTGGGTGCGGGCGGCTTCCAGCCAGCACCAGCCCTTCATCTTCGCTAGTCTCAACCGCAGCCGCCGCACGTGGCCAACGGGCCTTAGAAGCAAATACGTGGCCGACCCACTGCGCGTATTAGAAGGGGGCATCCACTTCTGCAGGCGTTTTCTGCCAGATGGAGTGCGAGACCGCGACAAGCAGCTCACGGTGAGCCAGGCGCTGCTGTTCCACTACCGCGGGGTCAGAGGAGAGAAGTACGCCACAGACACGAGAATGCTGGCGTGGAAAGAGCGTGTGATGAGTTCGCCGCTCATGCCCAAGCGGGACTTGTGGAGACGGGCGGCGTTCGGAGTGCGCGATTCCCTGCGGAACAGCTTCGACCTTCTGGTTCGACTTTTATTGTAGACTTTCTGTGCCTATACCTTTACGACGGTGCTCCAGAGATGGCGGGATCATCGTCTGAGTGACTACTTGTGCCCCTGAGTGCCCGCTGTTGCGAGCGGAAGTGCGCACTGACGTATATGCACTGTTGTGCGAGGAATGATTCATGCAGGTTCAGGACAGGAGAATCAAAAGAGATAAGTACAGCACGTTGTTAAAATTTAAAGGCGCGGAGATTCACGCGCACCGATGCACGCCATTTTAGGCAATGCGATTTGAACCAAGGGAATGAATGGGGAATAAATTGCGATGCAATAGCGCGACAACTAAACAGTCTACCTTTATCTCCTTTCTTCAACCCAAACAAACATCTCTCAACAGAAATAAAATAGGTAAAAATAACCTAATACATCGTTAGTGGTTTTTCTTTGAGCAGCTCTTCTGAAAGTGGCAGATCCCACAATATTGAATGTAAAAACTCTGTTTCTCAGCTAAGGTCATTGTTCATTTCATAGAACGTTCCTGTCTTTCACAACAACCCCGGTGCATCAAAGGTCTTTGTACTGATAAATTCCGTCATTATAAGAAGCGACCACGTCCTTGAACTGGCCAAATTGAATTCTATGAAAAAAATATGATTACCAAGTGGCCACAGTGAACACCTGAAAAGGGATAGAGGGGGGGGGGGGGAGTAGTGCTGCTACAGCTGTTGCTATCGTTTTTTTGCCACCAGGGAGGGACGGAATGCCATGTACCTCGTTATTCTTCCTCTGTACTGTGATTTATGTACTTCAGTGCACACATAATATGGAGTTCTGCCAGGGCTGCACTCTGCCTGAGAAAAAAAACGATTTTAGTAAATTTTTCTTCACCTGTTCAACAAGCGAAGAACTCGGGATGGAGAAGACATGATAAATGTGTTAATATCAAGAAAGATTCTTAGGCATCCCGTCTTTCACTGCACAGCACAGAGTTAATTATCTTTGTGTTTTGGGACGAAACTCTCAGCGGTCAATGCATAATACAAGTCAGGCGCGTAGCACCAGCAACGTGCATTAGTTTCATTTTAAGCGCAAGTCGCGCGTGCACAGTGAAAGTTTGACAGCGAAAAAAATGTTTAAATAGTAAGAATAAATGTTCCGGGACATGTTGTAAAGTGAATTTTCGTAAACACAAATATCTTCTATGCTTCTGCTGATTGCCCACGACATACAAAATTTTCAATTTTAATCATGTACGGTGTGCAGATTATGAACGAAAAATTAAGGTACATTTTTTTTCCTTTTGGCGCTTTCGGGAGTGTGCTGCTTTGTGCTAAATGAGAGTCCAGTTCAGCGTGGTTTGCTGCTTTACTCAGCCTACTTTTTCCCGCTCGCTCGCTTATCGACTCCTACGTCATCTGTTCTCATAAAGATCTTGCGCAGAAACTGCCTGCATCATGTGGTGCGGAGTGTTGCTTTAACGAGCTATTTTATTTTTACGAAATTGCTGGAGGTACAGGCTGGCGGTGGTTAACTACAGACCAACCTGGGCAACCAACTTGTTTGGAACAGAATGTAGAGGTTACTCCGCTGTTGCAATTATTGCCGTTAAGTGATGATGAGAGGAAAACACAAGTGAAGTTACGTTAGATTCCAGGATAATGACAAGCGGGAGCTTAAGTGAGAGAGTAGCGCTTATTATTAGAAAAATTGAGTAACGTGAAGTCGTGGACGAAAAGTTACGGGGTGCGAGTTCGCACAACATAAAGTTATTCCTACGTTGCGTCTCTATACCTGTCAGCTAGAATTCGTTCCAGAAGGTGGAGCACATATGTCCCGTCATGCGACCTTGCCTATCGCGAAATTGGTTTGCTTGAACACGCAAAAACATTTTTTCCTCTGAACCTGCACCCCTTATGTTTTATCACATGACTGTACCCTGTGCCTGCAGGAAGGAAAAGGTACTAATGATCGAAGACTGGAAAATAATCCCTTGTGTCTCCTGCTACACATAATGAGCTGACTTGATTAACCTCTGGCTCAACACAACCCGCCGCGGTGGCGAAGTAGTTACGGCGCTCGGCTGCTGACCCGAAAGACGCGGGTTCGATCCCGACCGCGGTGGCGGAATTTCTATGAAGGCGAAATTCTAGAGGCCCGTGTACTGTGCGATGTCAGTGCACGTTAAAGAACCCCAGGTGGTCGAAATTTCCGGAGCCCTTCACTACGGCGTCCGTCATAGCATGAGTCAGCTTTGGGACGTTAAACCCTAATAAACCAAACCTAATAAACCACACAACAAATGTGTGCACGCCAGGTGAGTAAGCGTGAATAACAACGGAAAATAGAGCACCTGCACCGTTTATTATATCTTGGAGAGCATGCGTTACGGGCTCCTGAGTACTACAGCTAAGCGACAACTTTCAGGACGTATACAGCCGTGAGGAGAACGAGAAGCCGTTTCAACATAGCGCTTGCTACCGCAAATGTAGTTATGATTTCTGAACTGTCGCTTTTTCTCTGCGAATCAGAATTTGCATGCCAAATGTCATGATCTCGGCTCTTAAAAAAATAGATGTTTTCTTGCCTAATAGAGTGATATCGGCCAAATTCAAGAGCAAACTGAGCATCGCTTGCCAAATGTAGTCCTGACAGCATAGAGAGGTGTCGCACTGACGCACATGCACACGTATCTGTAGACAGAAGTGAACACCGCACACACTTTCTGAGCGAAGCTCAAATGAAGACGCTTGTCGGCGAAAGCCTGTACCATTAATATTCTCGCGCATGCGTACCCCATATGCGTGTACACCATATACCTACTCAGACTTTGCCACTGCGCCGAGCATGAGTAGTCTGTACATTGTTCACTTCTGTTCGCAACGGCACGGACAGTTTTCCCCTGCCTCCTGCTTCCTTTTTCTAAGCCGAAAGCCTCTAATGGCTCACACTCGCGGTGTCCGTCCGTCCGTGACACTGTTCAACACGATAAGAGAAAAAATCTTTGTGCACGATGGGCTTTGAACCACCAGCCTTCCGTTCAGCAGCTGAGCGTGCTAACGACTGCGCTACTTCCTGCCAACGCATATGTAGTCCTCCTAGTCTAGGACGCTAGAGAGTGTTTGCAGAAAGGCGTCGAATCAGATGGATGCCTCCCAAATGCCCTCCAGTGTCTCCAAAATTTAATATTCACAAACAAAATTGTACTTATTTGACATCTTAACCACGCATCAGTGACACAAGCAGCAACAGCGCGCTAAAGGCTTTCGCCTCACCGCACTTTAGGTCGACAAAGTGACCCCTGAATTTTTTTTTATTCGTCTGCTGCTGACGCCGATACTAAACAAGGGTTTCTTCTGCGATAAACTGACCATAACGTGACCGGAAGCGTTTCGTTTGCGAGCACACTTTTCAGGGAAGCTCCGCAGCTGTCCGCGCCAGAGTGTTACACAACAGGGGGAGTCCTTATCTGCGCTCCCTAACGGGGACCATGCTTTGGGGAGGAAGGTTTGGACAAACGAGAAATCGGCGAGCTTCCCAGTCGGCCAGCCACGAACGTGGGCAAAGGGATGCTAGTGGCTTGTGAAATACGTCTGCGGCGCACGCAGGCGTAAAGCGTGCTTGAACCGGCCACGCGCCGTTCTCGATGCCGGGTCCGTTATGATTAGGGAAAATTTATAGAACCTGCAGCTGCTGTGGGGCAGAACTCATTAAAGGAGTTCAGTCTGCCTGGTGGGAACCATTACCATTCCCGCCGTTCCCACCGTGCTCACTTGGCGAACACTGCCGAAGCTTCTTATCTTTTACAGCGACCTGACGCGACGGTCCTGTGCTTATGGTAGTCGGCATCTAAGCTTATAAGGTCGCTGGATGGGATCCCGGCCTTGGCATGGCCGCATTTCAATATAGGCGAGATGCAATAGAGTAATGTTTGGTGTCAGTGCTTATTAACGATCCCAGTTAGTCGGCAATAATCCGGAGCTTTCCAGTACGGCGTCCCTCATGGGCAACGTTCAGGCTCGCGACATTAAACCGCAGAAACTAAACTGTATTGCACGGTAATAGCCGTGTATGAAGGACGTTCTCTCACGTTAACAGCGCCCACGTCAAAGTACTACAGGTTATAATCGGGAACAGCAAAATTCAGCCGCTCGCCTATGAAAATGTTGTCAGGTGGCTCGAAAAGTGGTCGCGGGGGTGTTTGTACCGAGCGTGGTCATGTGATGGAGGTGATGGACCTGGTTTATCTCAGCCTTGGAGCAGGCGCTCTCATGGTAAGAGGGAGGCGGCGTGGCACTATCAGGTAGTTGTCATCTATCGGGTACTGACGCGGGCGTTCTGTTTTGTTTGCATGTTCGCACCTTTTTGATGGAGCCATAGTGAGCAGAGTCAAATGTACCAAAGTCGCCTTGTGTTCCGCCCACGGACTCCCCTCGGAATAAAGCTAAATGATCGTGCTGGATTTAACGGAACACGGAGCCCCGAAACCTTTTTTTTTAAGTTGCCTCCGTTGTGCTCTGCAAGAAGCAACGTGCTCGTGCAATCTTGCTGGCTGTTAGAGACAAGACTGCGAGGCGACAGTTGCTGATTGTTGCGACATTTATGTATTATTTTTTTCTGCTGCGTGATGCATACTGACATGTTCGCTTTTAAGAGGACATTACGAAGGCGCTGACTGCCTCTAAGCGCTTTCACGCAGAACATACGAAGGTGGCCCTATTTGAATACAGAAACCGACGAAACCAAGTAGTGCGCCCAAGCGACGTGGCCTGAAAGGGGGAGAGTATGTATATTCGCTACTTCCTCCTCCTTTTCAACCGCCACCTATCTTCCACCCTTTGCTTGCTTTTTCGACGCCTCCTCTTTTTGACTACTGCAGGTTTGACGTGGTTGGCACTTTGTTTTAGCCTTTGCTTTCAAAACAAGATGAAGAAATACAATGGCGTGCATCCAGCAGTTCTCTGTTCTCTACCTCAGGAGCGACTAGTAGAACACAGGCATAGAAATGGAGCATTCCGCGACATTCTGTGTTGCGCCGCGTGTTTCTTGATAGAGGTACAAATCATGACAAAAGTACATGCTGCATGCTTTCGTTACTTCCACCTGCAACACTATATGCACGCACACTGTACGGACTGTGCAGAGACTAAGTTTTCCGAGCACGAGTAAAGGCATCAAGCTGATGCAACACATTGTGTTGACCCTCTCCCATTGTTACATTGCACATGGCCTGCGAACTAAACACGAATATGCAAGTCACCGTTAGCATTGCGTGCTTCAGCGCACCTCTACTTTCATTCCTGTTGCATTCGCCGCATTTAAAACCACAGGGATTGAGACGCATACAGTCATGGACAAACGTTTACCGGATGAAGGTCCGCGGAAAAAAATTAATCCCGCGCGGTCTGACGAACCAATTTCGCTGAAACGCTCGGAATCATACAGGGGCATGCATGCTCCATCCGCAGGAATGAATACGAGCGGCCTGGTTTTGCGAGTCGGCATCTCGTAAACTTTTGCCCATGGCTGTACTTCGAACACATTGCATTTCCCCACTCACTCATCGCTAGTCTTCTCTTGCATAGCTGACAGGCTTATTCTGGTAAAGTGGACCAGCTCGGTGTGTTGTGTGGCAGGGGAAGCAAATTTTGAGCTCTTGATCTGTGTTCTGCGATAAACTAGTCCCGCTACCAGATGCGTCCCACCAAAATAAACTTCTGACATCCACGTCTTTCAAATCTGAACGCAGGTATTTCCTTTTCTACCCTCGTAATCAAGGGGGGGGGAAGGGGGGGGGTCGGAGCGAAATGTGCAAGTCCGCGTTCCTGTCTGGCGAACAATAGACGCGAGAAAAGAATAAAAAGACAGCGCGTTGTGACATTGTTGGAAGACCGATCCTCGGATCTGATTGCCAGACCGCATACAATCACGATTATAGGATCGCGAACGCGCAGGCCCGTGCTCGCAAAAGCAGGGGTCTGCTTCTTCGGCTTATCGTGCGAGACGCAGAATGATCCCGGACAATGATCGGAGGGATTCGATATACCTGTCTACCGGGGAGCCTACAGACAACGAGCCAAACCAAGACGACCAACCGGAGGTCTTGCATTGAAGTTCTCTATATGTGAATACGTTCCGCATTGCGTATGCACCATTTGTACGTGTTCCGCTAAGGTACAGGAAGAACCCATGGAGGTGTCCTTTGTAAGGGGCAGGACGATGCTTCTGCTGCCCCACTGGACTGCTCGGGAGAACCAGTGTCTCAGCATTTTCAGTCTTTTCTTTTCTTCCGTATGACAGGTTTTGTTAGTGCTTGCTCCCTTTTTCATCTCTTCTCTTGGTCTTCTCCATCCGTTCGTATTGAGGCTTCTGTGTTGTCCCCCACAGCATCCAGACAGTGCGGTCGCTTTGTGCAAACCTATTGTCGTCGCTGCTGTTTACTGAATCCCCCCCCCCCCCCCCCATTTGTGTTGCACGTTCATCGTCCCAGGGATTTTGCGCCCGATTGCTCGAACGTATAGCTGCGTGTGCGCTGAGTCGCAACAGCCTACGTCCCCTTCATAAGGAGACGAAACGCTTTCGCTCGCTTCGGTGCGCAGCCGAGGACAACAGTGGAAGATTCGGGCGGAACAAGCAGAAATCGTGCGCCGCCTGCGCTCTCCTTTCTCCGTTTCGCTGCATGCGCGCTCGAAAGAAAGCTGAGGCCTTTGGCTTTCGAAGCGCCGCTATTTCACAAACCTCGCGCTGCGTTCGCAGGGTTGGAATGCCTTGCATCGTCTCGAGTTCGAACTCGGTCTTATCATTCTCTCATTTTTCTTCCTTTTTCTCTGTTCGTTTTTATTCTTGGTGTACTGGACTCTTAAGAGCCGGGGAGAGTTTGAAAACGAGAAAGATGATGCAGTTTAACTTTCGCATCTGGTTTTCGTTTTCAGCTCCTGCTTTCTATCTACCGCTCCTCATCGTCCTGAGTCTGAAACCGAAACGACTAGATCCACATGCAAAGGGCAAAAAAAAAGCTACGACAGGCATTTACAAATCTAGCAAGACGGCTAAGACATCAGGGCGCTTGTGCTTTAGATAGCAGATTCGAAGCGGAGCAAATGCAGCAGACAGGAACGCTCTTTTTTCCCTTTTTTTTAAATTTTTCTCCGAAAGAACAGCAGGAACCAATCTGTGTATGCAAGGATCAACCGCAGGTCTCTTAGCAACCCGACCAAGTTCTCATTTCTTAGGAACTAGGCGCAGCTTTGAATACCGCTTTCTCTTTAAACTCGAGGCACTCGTGTCTTCCTCGAGAATGCCGACATTCTAGAATGACAGCAGCGAAATCAATCTGGGGAGATTTGCCGACGCAAGGAAAGCGCATGAAAAATGTTATGCGCTGAGTGCTTCAAACAGAAAAATTCGTTTTTTTTTGTCCTTAAACATCAATATGCCGCTCCCTTCATGTAGCAGCAACATGCAGCTCAGTGTGATTCTGGAGAAGTTATCATATAGTTCATGTTTCTTCCGCCACGTGCCGCATGATTTTGAGGACTCAGATTCACCCCTCCTCCCTACCCCTCCCCCCCCTCCTCAGACCAAATTCCGCCATTTCAGCCCAGTTCATTTCTCTAAGAACTTTACCTTTCAAGCCAATATTGCTCCGTTGCCAGAAGCTAACCCCGAGTTTCAACGTCAAAACTGCCTCTATCGTTAAAGGGTGCTCGTGCAGTACGCTTGTGCGGTAGGCAACAGCATAGACAGGTAGATAGATAAATTTAATGACACGAAGGCAAAGAGGTCGGCCGGAAAGATTTGATATCTGGCCTGCTACTCTGCACTGGTGAAGTGGAGGAGAAGAAGAAAGAGGCTCCTGATGGGCGACGATGTGGTGCAACAGCATAAATCTTTCTGCAGGTATAGGAATTAATGATGGGGCGACGGCTTTAGTATACACTCCTCGGCCGTCATTCCAATGGCTTGCAAGTGCCACGTGCAAGTTACAAATCCAACAGGGGAAAATCGGACGGCTTTCCCCATGCCTTCTCAACATGACTAAGCTTGACCGCTATTAGGATGGTTTTCCCCACTAAGCATATATTTATCACCTTTGAACATACGCTTTTCCCCGTTAAGGAAGCTTGGTAATAAACCTCGAAGCCTGGTCTCGATTTATATGGCTGGTATACAGAGCTAAGGGTCAATTGCGAACGTGTCTTCGCAATTAATCTGTGTTTGTGGTTCCACACGGTGTGCATGTGGTCCCTGGCATCCACAGAACACAACAGCAACACGATTAAACAGGAAGCTAGAACGGCGCGCGCTCAGAGTACAGAATCTTGCATGCTTACATAGTAGCTAGGTTGCGCACTACACTGCCAGCCCAAGATAACTGTGTTGCTCAGGATATGGTATACCAAGCGATCGCGTAGAATCAAACCGCCATGCAATCGAAGGAGGCGCCTACGGTACGCGGCAACTTGAGCACTCTGAAATCACATGATAGCTGATATGCAAGTCAGTCATAGGAGACTAAAAAAAATTCGCTGCGGTTTAACCACTGCTGAACCTGGTTAGAGATCGAAAGCTGTGGTGTATCGGGGAAGTAGACGCGGTTTGGCATCTGTGCGTTCCGCACACTTGATAGGCAGCGCGCCCAGCCTGCCATCCTGGAAGGTGGCGGTTAAATTAATGGTTCATCGCGAGAGTTTGGTCACCCAATGAACGCCGCGGCCTATTCTACCGCCCTCTACCGGCGAATCGAAAGGTCAAGTGGTGCGACACCATGGTGGACCACATATGGTAAGACCTATAGCCACACTTGACCTCTGCCTCACTTGAAGGTCAACCGATAACGAACGGCAAAACTCGGCTTTGTCCCGCATAGTGAAGCTTTCGCTTCAAAAAACATATAACTGAACACAAGAGGTATAAAATGAACAACTATATTTCATTCTGCCGCGCAATATTCGCGCCCATATTCCTCCATCGCAGCCCTTTTCAGCGTTCGTGAGCGATATTCAGAGCGGGAACAAACTGTCGGTTCCACACGTTGGTCGTGATAAGCCGAAGCGGCGCTCGGGGGAAGTGGCGACGGAGACAAGCGCACGTGGTGGTTCACGCCGCCTCAGCCGAACCCTTCCTCACGGTATTCGAAGCGGCGTTCGCGGCCAGGATCGAGTGGGACGTCGCCGCCCTTTCGCCGTCGCCGAGAGCCTCCTGCCTGGCCAACACAGCGAACCTGTCGCTGAGGCTCGCGACGATGCCGCTTCTGTTCGCCGATCGCTGGTACCCCGCGGCACGGGATGCCGCTTCCACAGCCTTCGTGGTGGCCGGGTGCGCGTCGGCGGAGCTCTTCCTGGAACCGCCTTCCCCATGAGTGCCGTTCTGGTCGGCCAATTTTGTCCGTGACGCGATGTAGCTGCGCACCTCCTCGGCGTTCCTCATGAGCTGGCCGTAGTTGGCGAACGAGTAGCCGAGGACGCTGGCGCAGCCCAGGATGGAGAGGCCCAGCGCCGCCATGACGACGTAGAGGCCCTCGCGGTTGATGAGCACGACAGGGCGGTTGACTCGCGCCTGCAGCCGGGCCTCCATGGTGTCTTCTCTGGCGATGTTGGCCAGGGCAGGAACGCAGCGAAGAAATGGTTACGAACCGAACGACCGCTTCGGCTCGAGCTGCACCCGCTACTTGCGCTTCTTCTTCTTCTTCTTCTTCTTAGTAAGCATGGCACTTCTTCTTTTTGTTCTTCTTGTTTTTGTTGCGCTCCTTCTTGTTATTCTTTCGTTTTCTTTTCGTGCGGGCGTCAGCGCGGGATGTGGCAACGTAAAGAGTGACTCGTATAGATGTCCCAAGCAATTTTTAGCTGAAAACGCCTGCTATCTTGCCCGTCAAAGCAAAAAAAAAACAAATATGCGGAAGAATTTCTTTTTAGTGCACTGAGCAACCATCATAGAACGATACAACGTAAAAAGAAAGGAGTTGGCAGCAGTAGCTAGTACGTGGCCCCTAGGGTGCTGTATTACCCGGCTAATTAATCATAGCAGTAAACGAAATCACATTTGAATGGCTCAAATTACCAAACATCACTGGCATCAAAATCTTCGAGCTTGAAACTTTTTCTTGTGATAAGCTTTAACGCCGAGAGCTGCCAATGGGAGCCCATCCCGAGTCGTTGTGCAATTTGGAGTCCACCGTATGTTGCAGTAACTGTAGCAGTTATAGTTCTTGTAGTTGTAGGCTTGACTTAGCTTGCGCCCAACGGATCAGCGCTAAGCCAAGAGAGACGCATGAAGGAGAATAGAAAGAGAAAGAAGAAGCAGAAAGAATAAGAGAAGAACAAGGAAAAGAATTATTTAACTTAGCCGTAGCCTACAGTTAAGATGGTATTTTTTTTTTTTTTTGGCTTGGAGAACGAGAAAAACTCTAATAGCGCGCTAGCTCCTTGTCGCAGAGGAACAGCGCGTGGTGGTCATAAACGTGGGCGGAGCTTCAGTGCGCACTTACGTTGAGTCCGATTACAGAGAAGAGGTAAGGCGGGCAGCTAAACTAAAGACGGTTGTGGGTGTCTATCTCGCACTGAGGGAGGAATGACTGGGTCTAAAGGGCAAAGAGAAGGTAATGTAGTCATTGAGAACGTCAGCCAAATGACATGCGTAGGGCACAGGCTGCCTGTCGAGCAGGCACGACACCCTCAAGGTAGCGCAGCTGTGGCTGTTAAGTCTTCAGGGCTTGAAATCGATCAGCCTTTAAGCGTCTAAAAAGATGCCACCCGGCCTCTTTCTTATGCAGTCTTCACATGAAGTATAGCAGGTGGTCGCTGACATAACCTTTCTCGCAGGTCAGAACTCTTGGAAGACAGAGGAATTCTGACATAAGCTCTTCAAGCTAGCGTCGTCGATTCACTGCGAAGAAATATGCAGCCTAAAAGATGTTCTGATACGCCTATAACTTAATTCATTACTAAAAATCAAAGTTACCATGAACTCCCGAGCGATGAATGGTTTAGTTACAACTACGCCGATTTAGTACAAGAATGTTTTTACAGTTTATCTCCCTTCTCAAGCAGCTTAAGATGATAATTGTAGTGATTCGTGCACTCATTAATGAACTATCGTACGCACGTAAAAAATACAGCAACCAATTTTCTCAATCTGAACTAGATTAGTAAACCGCAACTTTCTTGATAACAAGACATACGCCTCTTACGGCCTACCTGCACATATTCGCATTTGGGAGCATATTTTCGTACCCGTGTGTTGTTTTCATTTTATTGGGACAATGAAAACAATAAATACTTTGACGCCAATACATGGTACTGGCATGGCACGCCAGCATTGCCAATCTACAAAACAGATACGCTCATAAATATACTTGCAGCATGTGCCAGTTAAGGTCACAAGGCATAAAGTAGCGAGCCTAATGTATAACTTGAATTACGAAGCTGGAAGCATCTGAAGTAAAACAGGGGAAAAGCAAACACTTAAAAAAACAACCAATAATGTACTTTGTCCTTGTTTATATACCCCAATTGCGCAAAGCATCAATTAAAAGACGGTGGTGTTTGTCAGCGCAACCAAGGTAACTATTGATTTCAAATCGTGATGGCCTAACGATAACCACACCAGTGTTCATCAGATTGCAGGTTTACTTTAGAAAAAACTTCATAACAATTCACACCACATGAAATTCATGCTTGGTGAGCAGCTAGACAACAGTCCAGAGAGCTTAAAAACAACCTAACAACACAGCACCCCAGCAGAAGCTACTCCTGTGAAGGCTTTTGTTGCCAATAGGCTCGACGCCGAAACTGAGGGCGCGGTAGTCACTTTGGGGCTCATAGTCATTGCAGCGGAGTTAGCATGGAACTAACTCACCAGGTGCTAACGAAACGCTTTACGCGCAAAAAAAGAAAATATATGCAGCCAGCTCGGAAGCGTGGGGGCATTCGTGCTTGCGTAGAAAGAGTAAAGACAAGTAAATAGCAGGAAACTTAAAGGAAACAAAGAAAGTGCTCGGTCAGCAGCAAGCGGCATTCCTTGCACAAAAGCGAAGCGCAATGCTGTAAACATTCGCGATTGCTGACTCGTGGCACTTCACTGAAAGATGACAAAACGCATCCTTCGGATGTCTCATGTTGCACCAGGGTACCAGAAAAGTCTCAAATGACTCTTGTTATACATAAAACTCTCTTCTTATACTTTTTTTAGGGTTTCTTGGATTCCCTGCGGCCCAACGAGGGGACCGAACCTCGCGTATTTCTTGTCAAATAGCAAAGGTAACAAACTACTCCAGGGTTTTGAACGTCCTGCTGTGTTCTGCCAGAGAACGAGTTCATTCTCTCGCCCGCCTTTGCACTGAATTCTACCTAGCGGCATCAGACTCGCCCGGAAGGCTGCTTTTTGAAAAAAAAAAAATAACACATTGCGCGGAAAAGCTCGCTGACAGCGCAGCCTAGGCTGTTAAGGGAGCCCCCAGAAAAACGAGCCAGTCCTTCTAAATCAAGGAGGGCAAACAGAAGCAGTTCGTGCTCAGAAGACCGTCCCCTGATTGAGGTCCACTCGCGAGGGCTTCGCAGCGCGGTCATCCTATACAAAGAGCTGCTTCTCTACCGGAGCTGTCCTTTGACTCCGGCAGAACACTTCCAGGGCTGGCTTGTTTGTGTGACAGTGTGCGCAAACCGTCGTCGTATAAGACCGGTCCTTCCGAACCCCTCGGCGTTTTCTATTGGACCGCTGCGTTCCGTTGGCTTCGTGAGAATGTTTTGAATCCTAATGAGATGTCTATGGTCCAGTGGCGCCACCTCAGCGCTCTTCTCCGGAGATCTAATGCAGACACTGCGTGTTTTCCCATGAAAAGACTGGAGTCAATTCCGCTTAAAATGGCGCTTTAATTATCCTTGTGAATGGAAAGAGGCGATTGAGTAGCAATTCGCAAAGAAGAGATGTCCGCGACCACCGCAGTGCTTACACTATATATGACGGAAGTGGGGAGACACCGCCACGACTTCCTTCCGGTTTTATTTCTTTTCTACACTCGTCATCGTCTCAAACTTCCCTGTGGAATCGGCCACTAGCCAAGCCCACGAGGTAAGAATAGCACAGAATTCTAGGGAAATCAATGGTTGAGTTAATGAAGTTGTCTCCCGATCCTACTGCGTTTTTATACGGAGCTTCATCGCGGTATGCAGGGTAGCAGACCAGTTATTCTTCCGGTCAACCTCCCTGCCTTTCCTCCTCCTCCTCCTCCTCCTCCTCCTCCTCCTCCTCCTCCTCCTCCTCCTCCTCCTCCTCCTCCTCCTCCTCATTGCGAATCTCTGAAGTTACCTGAAAGTCCGGTTACCGTTCATGTAGCCTTTGTATTTATGCTGTGCCTGCGCAACTCTTATCTCAGTGCTGTGCAAACAATAGATGAATAGATTCGGTAAGTAGGCAAGAGCTCAGCGAAATCGAAAGAAAAAAATAAAATGGCAAGTTCTACCACCTGACGGGGGCACTTAGGTGAGAGCTCAAAGAAAATGTCAGGACGGTATACTTTCCAACGGCATTGAAAAGCCTCGGCTCTGAGCCTGGCATTCCGCGTGAAAGCTATCTCCTGCCCTCTTTCGCAACCGCCGATCAACACGAACGATAAGTCCGTGCATCACACCCCTTTTATTGACTGTCTCCTAAACATTCACACGCCGCCTCTATCCCCCATCTTCTTCAGTGCCTCGTATAAGCAGATGAGACGCGGGCCCATTCAAATCGAACTGTGAGCACAATACCGATCGTCGAGGCAGCGTGCCTTGACTGAAATCGACTGGCGCGCGGACCAGCTTGAAAATTTATGCAAACTTGTTCAGACACTTCATCTTATTTGCATCCTTTTTTTTTCGCCATCGTCTTGGCATTCCGCATGCAAGGGATCGCATCGATCTCAAAGTTGCTCGCGTCTTTGCGTCTTTCGTTTCCTGTTTATTTCTGCTTCCTCCTAATATTTTTTTCCTTCGTACATTCAAGGCTGACGAGAATAAATAAGCTTGGAAATACGGGACTCCTTTTCGGTTGCCGGGGCCGTACCGGGTTGCACGTTGCTACCGAGCGTCGGTTTAGCTCCACTTTCACAAACTCCGCGTGCATCTGGGTCCGCCTCCTCTGAGCGAAAGGGTTTCGCCGGCAGAAAATGCGGTATGCAAGGGCACCTGGACCAGAAGTGCGACGGTATCCACTATTCACTAAATGCGCCGATTTGATATACATGTCAACCCAGTCCGCCCCTGGGGTCATATTATGAGCCCACTCACTGCGGAACTGTTTTTCAAGACCCCTTCTTCGGGGGGCCGAAGGTGGAACTTCTCCAGCAAGAAAGGTCGAAGCCGTACCCTACCTGTGTGGCATCACATCGGAGTCATCTATAACAACCAGACACCAGAGTGTGATGGGGCAAACTGACAAATAGTCCTGGACCCTGAATCAACCTACAGCATGGACTTCTGTGAAAGTTAGAGCCGGTCAGAGAATTGGGGCAGTATTTATGAGATGCTTGGCACTTTTAAACTCTCCTTTACAAGAATATTGCCAAGAATGATGCCGTTACAGCTCTTCATTAACAGATCCTAGTCAAAGATTCACGCAGCACTGCGGGGCCTTGATGAGGCATCACACGCTGGTGCGATATAGGAATGCACAATGTGGCCCACGTTGCTACATCTGCGTAACCACGCTTGTATTGGCAATAATTGCTTTGTATTATTGTTGTAACTCGTACCTCCCTCCACTCCGACTTGTCATGGAATGAAAAGCGTAAGCAAAGCGTCTTTTCTGGCCTCCTTAAATAGAGGCTGTGTGTTGTCTGAGCAGAGGCCGCTCGAGCACAGCATGCTTAGAATAACACTCTCTTCCTTCAGTTAATTAAAACGTGTTTGAATGAAAAAAAGAATAAGAAGGACAAACCTGAGGAGCCTGCCAATTAAGTTTGACATTTATGATACTGAGCTGTGCGCGCGAAGGAATATTCAAAAGAGATGTCTTGCTTTCTAGTTAGGTGTGCGTTGTTGACGACAGTGATTGATAATTTTAAATGCAAGGAAGCCACAGTTTTTTTAGCATTTGTGCGGTTATCAGTTTGCAGTAATGACTGCATTGGAACTGCCATTGCAGTAAAGTACTACAAAGCGCAATGCTCTAAATATATTCTATCGCATTGGTTGCTAGTTCGAATACAAACATTTAATGCGCAAATTGTACAACTAAACGAGCACGCCACTACCAAAATCTTAGTCGAGCTGAGGCTGCTGTAGTCAGCTTACGTAACAGACACATGCCCAGATTTCATAAAGTAATGCGTTAAGCGCGCAAGAACGGAATGAATTTGTGAACAGAAATAATTCTTCAGCAGTTAATTTACAGACAGTACCATGTTATATGCTCCACAGTCGCTGTTTGTAAAATAACGTTAACCTCAACCACCTAATCCTGACTGATGGAAAACTAAGCATTGTTCTCATGTGAGAATGTAGAAGCTTGGGCAAGTTGGTGTGACATTGTTTTTTCAGCAGCGCAGGGGACAAAAGACAAAACAAGTGAACAGACTCAGCGCTGTGTCTGTGCACTTGTCTCGTCCTTTGTCCCTTGCGCCGCTGAAAAACAATCTCATCTGAGACGTCACTGGGACGTGTTTACCTTGCTACCACGCTGATTGGAAGAACGTAATCAACAAGAAAATACCGAACCTTATTCTGTCCCGCGGGGAAAGGTATGGAGGGAGGACCTCTTAGGACATATTCATCATCACCAGCTCGACTACGCTCATTGCAGGGCAAAGGCCTCTCCCACATTTCTCCAATTAACTATGTCCTGTGCCAGCTGCGGCCACCTTATCCCGGAAACTTCTTAGTCTCATCCGCCCACCTAACCTTCTGCCGCTTCCTGCTATGCTTGCCTTCTCTTGGAATCCACTCCGTTACCCTTAAGGACCAGCGGTTATCTTGCCTTCGTATTGCATGCCCTGCCCATGCCCACTCCTTCTTTTCGATTGACTAGGATGTCATTAACTCGTGGATGTTCCCTGACCCACTCCGCTATCTGCCTGTCTTTTAACTTTACACCTATCGTTTTCCTTTCCATAGCTTGCAGCGTTGTCCTCAATTTTAGCTGGACCCCTTTCGATTGTCTTCACGTTTCTTCGCCGTTAGGACACATTTACGACGTGTTAAAGGGACACTGAATAGAAATGGCAGCAGGACTGTGTCGACACGACACCACGTTCTAATCGCAAAGAGCCCACTCTGATCGCAAACTGAGCTTTTGTAAGGTATAAAGTGCCCAAAAACGAAATACAGGTGGTGCCACCTCCGGCCGATTAAGCAAGCAAAATGCATACGTTGACACGTATTTTTGCACGGATCCCAGAGGCTACGCTACAGCGCCATTAACTTCAAAACGCTGGCAACCGGCCCTTTCCGTTAAGGGCATCCAGATATTGAATAGACTGGTGGGTACATTTTTAATGTAACTTTCTCGCCGATAAGTGCGCCTTATGCTAAAGCACAAACGCCAACATATATCTAGCAAGAACCAAGAAATAAGTTCTTGTTAAGAGCAGTCCTCAGTGCCCCTAAAGCTGCATCACCTGCACTTTTTACGTCCTGAGAGATTGCAAAATACACAGCCATCGTACAGACATGTGATCAAGTTTTGAAACGTCCGCGGCCCGTCATAACCAAACACTGCACGCCACAAGGTCCACGCGGCAACACTCAGTCCCAGCATGTGCATGCAGCTCGGATCCAACCTCAACTGCAGCGTCCCGAGCGGATCTTTCGACCGGCAAACAGCAAGGACATGCACACGGTCACTTGCATCACAAATCCACACTTAAGGTCATTTCCACACAGCACAACGCCCTCGGCTTTCGCCATCGATGTATACGCACGCGACGAGGTCTCCCTCCCGTACACGACGGTGATGAAAGCTTCCGCACTGAATGACCTCAGCGTACACACCAGCAACCGTGCACAGAAACCCCCGACCGTTGCTACAAGCCTGTTCGCCTGGAACGGGGGGAGAGGGGGGGGGGGGAAACAAGGGTTGGCATTGCAGGCATGCGTCCGGCACCTTTCAACCTTTCAACTCGAGTGAGAGTGACTGACTGCCACTATATATACCACGTGTTGCTGGCGGTTAGCCCCAGGGAAACGGCGAACTGTCCGCGTTGTCGACATCGCCATCACCAACTGCCTGCGCACTCTCGGCACCCGTGCAGGCCCGTCGTACTAGTAGTAGTACTAGTAGCAGCGCCAACACCGCTTATTCCGCGCGCCACTACACACGTCCGACCCAACCTCGCGGCCTTCCGGTTGTGCAAATACAACGCCACCGCGCCCGCTGCCCTTGTCTACTCCTGGCGAGCACGAAGCGGAGCGGCTGGCGGCGACGGTAAAGGGCTTTCTGCGGCGGACCCTGCTGTTGTCTCGCCACGATGCTTCGCGCGCGCGGCATATTGCTTTGCCCCGAGCATTCGGCCCTCTGGCCCCCGTCTCCAGCATTCCCCATCATCCGGCCCTTCTCCCCCCTACCTGCCCTCTACCTATTTCTCTCTCTTTCCCGTACACAGGCACAAGTAAACAAACAGACGCACATACAAACAGAGCACGGTTGCTCTTCGATGTTAGCGCGCTTTTTGTATGCACAGAACGTGCGTAGACACGACCTCCAGCGCGAATGCTTCCTCTGTTGGCGCGGTTTTGCGGTCCCGCAAAAAAAAAAAGATAGTGGTGTCGGAGAGACTATAGAATCGTGCGCCTCGCCGAGAACGATGGAAAAAGACTGGGGCGGAAAGGGAATTCCGCCCCGGGAATTCCCGCGCGCTTTATTTATTCGCGGTTTCGACACGTGCCGTGGTTTCACGGCCTTTGGTTTTTTGTGGGCGCGTGTTTGAGCGGCGCACGTAGCTCGCTTTCTCGGTTGGTCCTTTAGCGACCTGTCAAACCGACTGGGTAAGCAAATATCTGAATATATATTTTTTATATTTGTTTACTTATCCCTCTCTCTCTCTCGCAGCTGCACCGGAGAAAATCCGTACTTCGGAAATTAGCGATCGATGACGTGAAGTGGTCTGTTCTGGTTTAAAGTCTGGAGGAGAAAACTTTCGTTCCTACATCAGGAAGAAGAAAAAGAAACATGATCTTGAGCGAAGGGTACCCTAAACTCCGACGTATGATATCATAAATTCTAAAGCCCGTTCTGGAGATCGGACCCTGTGGCTGCTTTCAGCGAACGGTCGGCTCAGAGGCTCGGAACGCGTACCACTGAATATCACTGCATCAACAATTGTCCGCTCATGGTGCGGTGATTGCGTCCCTGTTGGCCTTTTCGTAATATCGAGATATCTTAAAGAGGGACTTGCAAGTCGTGTGAGCGTAGCCGGAGTTCACTTTTTCTCCCCAATGAACGCTACCCAAGTGGGACAGCGTTCACTATAGGTAGCATTCACGCGAAGATACATATCAGATTAGAAGCGGACGTTCTGGATAGCGTTCATTTCTGTGTTCAGGTGGCTTCCAGGGTGTACAGAGTCGACCACACTTGTCTAGAGCGCTCGAGCAGTGCCATTCGGGGGAAATAAAGGTAAATTCTAAAGCAGGCATTGACTTTCACTGATAATACTTGCGCTGGAGAGCAGCCTAATAGACAAGTGAACCGCACAGACCCCCAGCAAAGCAGCTGCGATAAGATTTCACTTCATTTGCCCCTCAGCACACTGCTCGAGTGCTGTAGACAAGTGTGATCGACTCTCTACACGCAAGTTGAACATAAGGGTTCACCAGGGTGCAGCTGCCCCCATAACTGCGCATCAAAACAGCGAAAAAATGCGTTTCTTAAAAAAAAAAGGGGGGGGGGGGGACGTCTGTTCTCGAAGGCTACAGATCCCCGTGGCAAGACCTGACCTGCACAGATCTCTGTGAGATCCGTGCGCACAACTTGTGCCTAGTTGACCCCCACACAACTTCGTGATTTGCATTTCTTAGCTAATTCTCCATTGTAAAGTCTCCATAGTCTATCGTGCGCCAGGCACTGTGTCTTGGCGATATAAATACTAAACCCGTTTATTGACCACATATTAATTTGAACGCAATAGCGTTAATGGGAATTATGGGAATTAACCTATTACGCAATCGCCTCATGCCCTTAAGGCGGAGCTTAAGTGTACCCTCGTATTTTTGTGGCTGATCGGGATATTACTGTTGACGGGCAAAAAAAAAAGAAACGAAAAGGACGTAGCTTCATCACTTAAAAATCTGGCCAGCGTGATTGACAATCTTTTCGAGCTTGTTTTCTGCGGAGCCAGAGTGAAAATCGCTTGAGCTTGCTTGCCAGTAATGCTGAGTGCGAAAAATTGCGCTTCTCGTTTTGCCACTTGCCAGTTGTACAAGAATCCTCCCCGCCGATGTCATAGATTTCAAATGCATCCAACGCGTGTTGTACGCCTAACGCTCCGTTTTCTATGAGGTGCTTACGAAAGCCGGAGAGCGCTATGTTCCTTACCTGCGTCTGTTCTCTTAATGGCGAAACGAGTCTGCTTGGCTCACGTGAGGCTCTTTCGACGAAAAAGCGCCGGTTTATTGTTAATTTTTAAAACAAACACGCTTCTACCAAGGCTGACCCCAAAAGCAGTCCTCCGCAGCACCGCCATGTTGGATGAATTGAGGCGCCCCATCTAGGTCGTGAAAATCGCTAAAAACTACCCCAGTAGCTTATCTCACCTGATAAGGTGACAAGGCGGTCTGAGGGTATACACACGATTTGTGGCCCTTAACATATATATTTTTCCCTATCCCAAAGTTTCTTTACGCTACGTTGCTTAGGTTACCTAACCATAATGTACGCCACCTTACTTTAGAGTATTTTGCCTACATGCTTACCTCTACATTACATTTCTTGAAGTAGAGATTGGAAAAAAGCCACCTTCAAGTAAGCGCTGCTTTTTAGATGCAATCCTTGTGATTAAGTACACCCTCATTTCCCTATTAACTAAGCAAGGTAGGAAGTAAAGTCGCATCACAAATTTGTGTCCCGTTCTTATGCCAAAAAGCTCCTTTTCTTTTCGGCGATCTTTATAGACAAAAATTCTCACCCGAGATCATGCAGTATTTTCCACTATAACAATGCCTTGATGCCAGCGATGACAAGAATAGAACACGAGTTTTAATAGAAAAACAACTTCTTTACCCCATTCTTAATTCCAGCAGTTCAAAACTTCGTATGCAATGTTCACGTCTTTCAAGTTTAATCTGCCAGTGGCACGTCAGGAAAGAAAAAATAAATAAAGGAGAAAGAAGAAGAAGAATCAACAGCTTGGCAATCGCGAAGTTGAAATAGGGGCAGCAACAAATGCATCAAACTATTTCCTTGTCTCAGCCTGCCATATCAGTAGAACGACAAGCTCGCAGCGGCTGCAACAACAAAAAAGCAAAAATAAAGGGTAATACTCCGACCGTCAAACGCAACGTACGCTCGAAGATGCGCCCCGCGGATATGCTTTTGTGCAACGCAGACGTGACCTGAACGCAGCAAGCCAAGGCGAGACAACGCGATCTAACGCAAGCCGCTCACTACATCCAGCCAGAGATGCAGCAAACGAGGTATTCTCCGGTCTACGGTACACGCTTCCCCTGGTGTTTCTACGCTTCCCCCCCCCCCCTTTTTTTATTTCCTCTTTTTTCTCCTCGGCGTAGTGGCATAGCTACAACAGCAAAAGAGCAGTGAGGCTTTGTTGAGCAACGACGGTGGCTATCGGCGGCTCCGGCGTTTTACTTCGAGTTCTGCCTCGGTTCGTGTAAGCCGCCATCTTTCAAAGGACAAAGCAAAACAAAGGGTCTCCCTTGAAGGCGAGTAAACACTGCCGCGTTTACCGTTACTCAAGCAGCCGGAAACTGTCCCCCGCGAGACGTCGGCGAGCAAATGCCGCCCATAGACCTAAAGAGCCGCGCAAACAGGCACATATACCGAATCAGCAGTCACGGCCGGCATTCACGGAGTGGTAGAAAGAAGGGCGTTGCGGAAGAGAAAGATCCGTAAGCCTCGAAGTAAAACGACTCTTGCGAATGCTTGTGACGCTTTGTTTTGTTTAGTTCGTCGCTGGTGTTCCCCCGGGCGCTTGTTACGAGCGCTGAGATTTCCGCGTTCCCTGAAGGGGGGGGGGAAAGGAACGCATGTTCGTTTCCACACTTTATTTCCTCGTTTCTTTTTCTTCAAGTAAACCCTTCTGGAACGAATTTACTGCCTGATTGTTAACGGTCTTGCTTCTACCGCCAGCGTTCTGCAGAAACTCGGCACTTCGTTGCTTCACCGAAAACTCAGGTGCTGATGCTTCTCTGCCTCTTCGAGATTTTCGATAGCCAGGATTATAGACCAACGGCCACACTCTTCTAAGTGCTTCAAGAGTGGCGTGGTTTTTGTTTTCGGGTGGTCTGCCAAGGTCATAAATACTAAGCACGAAAAGCTTCAGAAAAAACGGTATGAACAACAAAAAACCCTCAATCGCTCAGTAACTGCATCTTACCGCTCTCTACTTGCTCGAAAAAGTGGAAGCGAATGCTCTAGTACAGCCTACATCCCACCTCATGACTATGTCCACCTTTAGGCCTGATATGACCACGTGACGGCATACGTCGCACTCTCGAGAGCACTCCCTACCCTGTGTACATGTATGCACCTTGCATCTAATTAAGGCTCGCACGGACAGCATTGTCGTTGGACAACGGGTAGACTCAAGAGTTTTCTGTTACGACATATATACTACTAAGCTGTTGTCATTAAACCCAAAAAGCGCTTTATACATCAATGGCCACAAACTACACACTTTATCTTAGATCACGTCATGGTGTCGTTGCGAAAAGGCTGCCAAGAATATCCGCTTTGCTCACCCTGTGACAGTTCGACCCTGACATCAATTAGCACGCTGAAAACAACGGTATGCTCGTTGGAGAGAGATTAAGACAAGGAATTCGTAAAAGCTCCCGGATCATTATAGACGGGAAGAAAAAAAATTTCTTTGCCAGATCAGCTGATTCATAAAAAAAGCACAGCAAATCTCAGAAAAATGCTTTTAATTTCATCGTGTGATGCGTTTATGTCTGCACGAGTCGAAAATTCGCTTTGTTTCTTTGCAGCCTAATTGAGGTATATTACATTGTGCAGTGATTCAAACACCGCTTTCAGGCACAATCTATTTTCCTACCACTTTTTGCTTGACTCGAGCTTTAAATATATACATGCAGGAAAATGCTTGTACGTTCAAACTCTCTACACTTTCTACGTTGACGTTCGAACATCATCATGTCTCAGCGTAGTTGTCGTACTTTCTGAGAGTTCTCACCATCTTTTCTTTAAAATGCATTTCAACCAGTAAATCGGCATATTTTATGCCCACTAAAAAAATACACAAGGCAAAAACAAGAAGCTTGAGAACGGGCAGAGCAACATAAATTAAACAAAGCTCCGGCAACCTAGACAAGTATAGCAGGGCTGTATTGAGGCCACATGTAATTTTTTTTTTGTTAAGTACAAATTGGCAAACAAGTAGTTCAAAAGGCGCCCACTGAGTACTAATACACAGTAGAGTATATAAAACAATTTGGCCAGAAACAGTGCCTTCCAGTACGTAAACAAACCGAAATCTTCCAATTTCACAACTTCAATATTTTTTTGTAATCAGCGCAAGCATATCGATCCGGTCATAATTAGTGCATAAAAATAAAGTTTTCATTGTGATTTCACAGATTAATTTTCATGCATTCCGCAGGAAAAAAAAAAGCCACTTGTGTGACGCCCATGAGCAAACTCAAGCTGGCGCCAAGTAGACCTCGGGTCTTATCGACACTGGCGAGACGCACCCCACGGCGTCTGCGAGCGTGTTTGAGTGAACTGGCTCAGCTCAATGGCGCCCGCAGGCTCGATTCAATAAGCGCGAGGTCACGAAACTTCATTACAACTTGATCGCTTTTCATCGCGGGCTAAGCTTCTTCCGTGTTCACTAGCTGGATGTATCTTATTACCCTTGTTTGCTCCGGCGAGATGTGAAGCTTCCTCTGGAATAGCAGTTTGTTGTATATTCTTTAGCATGAGGTTTCGCCTTGGCCATTATAACGACGGCTACTGATTTAAATTCATGCCAAAGAAAGAAATATTTGGCGTCATCGTTGTGCTCAGGGATTCTTTTTGTTGTCTACTGAGTGGTGGTTGGAACTATGGGTGAGTGAGTGAATCAGTGAGTGAGTGAGTGAGTAAGCTTGTGAGTGAGTGGAGTAAACGAATGAGCGAGTGAATGACTGGATTGAGTGAGTGGAGAGAGTGAGTGAGTGAGTGGAGTAAGTGAGTGAGTGAGTGGAGTGTGCGAGTGAGTGGGTGGAGTGTGTGGGTGAGTGAGTGAGCGAGCGGAGTAAGTGAGTGAGTGAGTGAATGAGCGAGTGAGCGAGTAAGTGGTGTGAATGAGTGGAGTGGAGTGTGTGAGTGAGTGATTGAGTGGAGTGTGTGAGTGAGTGAGTGAGTGGGCGAGTGGAGTAAGTGAGTGAGTGAGTGAGTGCGGTGGAGTGTGTGAGTGAGTGGTGTGAGTGAGTGAGTGGAGTGTGTGGGTGAGTGAGTGAGCGAGCGGAGTAAGTGAGTGAGTGAGTGAGTGAATGAGCGAGTGAGCGAGTAAGTGGTGTGAATGAGTGGAGTGGAGTGTGTGAGTGAGTGAGTGGAGTGTGTGAGTGAGTGAGTGAGTGAGTGAGTGAGTGGGCGAGTGCAGTAAGTGAGTGAGTGAGTGTGGTGGAGTGTGTGAGTGAGTGAGTGGAGTGTGTGGGTGAGTGAGTGACCGAGCGGAGTAAGTGAGTGAGTGAGTGAGTGAGTGAATGAGCGAGTGAGCGAGTAAGTGGTGTGTGTGAATGAGTGGAGTGGAGTGTGTGAGTGGAGTGTGTGAGTGAGTGAGTGAGTGAGTGAGTGAGTGAGTGGGCGAGTGGAGTAAGTGAGTGAGTGAGTGCGGTGGAGTGTGTGAGTGAGTGGTGTGAGTGAGTGAGTGGAGTGTGTGGGTGAGTGAGCGAGCGAGCGGAGTAAGTGAGTGAGTGAGTGAGTGAGTGAATGAGCGAGTGAGCGAGTAAGTGGTGTGAATGAGTGGAGTGGAGTGTGTGAGTGAGTGAGTGGAGTGTGTGAGTGAGTGAGTGAGTTAGTGGGCGAGTGGAGTAAGTGAGTGAGTGAGTGTGGTGGAGTGTGTGAGTGAGTGGTGTGAGTGAGTGAGTGGAGTGGAGTGTGTGAGTGAGTGAGTGGGCGAATGAAGTAAGTGAGTGAGTGAGTTAGTGAGTGAGTTAGTGAGTGAGTGAGTGAGTGAGGGAGTGAGCGAGTCACCGAGTGACTGAGTGGAGTAGAGTGTGTGAGTGAGTGAGTGAGTGGGCGAATGGAGTAAGTGAGTGAGTGAGGGAGTGAGCGAGTAACCGAGTGACTGAGTGAGTGAGTGAGTGAGTGAGGGAGTGAGGGAGTGAGCGAGTGAGTGAGTGAGGGAGTGAGCGAGTCACCGAGTGACTGAGTGGAGTAGAGTGTGTGAGTGAGTGAGTGAGTGGGCGAATGGAGTAAGTGAGTGAGTGAGGGAGTGAGCGAGTAACCGAGTGAGTGAGTGAGTGAGTGAGTGAGTGAATGAGTGAGTGAGTGAGTGAGTGAGTGAGTGAGTGAGTGAGTGAGTGAGTGAGTGAGTGAGTGAGTGAGTCAGCGAGCGAGCAAACGTGTGTGAAGTTTTATGCGTCTGTGTACATATATGACTCGATATGTTTAGCGGCTTTGCATGCTCTATAATGCATTTATTCAGAAGAAAGTTACACTTGGACCGCTAATATGTGATTCTGTGTACCTACGATGTTACGTCAGCGTCAGCTCGCTCACGACCACTGCATACAAAGACATCGCTCAATTATATTATATTCAAAATAACTCTGTCCTGCGCCAGCTGCGGCCATCTTATCCTTCCAAACCGGTTTACCTCCACGACTGGGTCTCTGCCGTCCCCTGCTACGCTTTCCTTCTCTTAGTGTAATGGAGTATTCACTCCATTACCCTAACGAAGAATAGATTATCTCCAATAGGCGTTCAATCTACCCCTCATGTCCATTTCTGACCTTATTTTTAACTGCGATATCATTAACTGGTGTTTGTTCGGTAACCCACAATGTTTTCGTCCTTCGTTCTAATGTTATGTAGCACATTATCCCCTCTATAACTTGCTGCACCGTCCTCGTTTGCATTTCAACCCCTTTCGACTGCATACAAATTTTAGCCCCATAGTTTAGCACTGGCAATGTATTAATATTATATCTACTGTACATACACCATAAGAGCTCTAACGCATGACCTGCACGCACTTAACAATTTTCTCCTTTTTTACACTTTTTCTGTCCTGTTTCGCTTTCATGACACGGATCCGCGGTCGCCATAGTTCACCTCAGTAGATGAACTCACGGCTTTCAGTACCTCGCTGCCTATTGTAATCCCATGTTTCGCTCCCAGGCCGTTGAATATTGCCTTCGTTTTCCTCCTAATCAGTTATAGTCGTACCGTCGGCTTTGTCTGTTCACTGCTTCAAGCACACGCTTCAGTTCCCCCCCCCCCCCCCCCCATTTATTAAGAGCATACGCATACAGTCAAGAAACCAATAAAGAATGTTATAAACGCCCCTGGGGACAGCCGAAAATTACCACTCGGATTTCAGCATGCCAAAATGTACCGTTCACTTTTAAGACTTCCTTTCAAGCTACCAAAGACACCCTGCATAACATGAAACAGACGTGCCGTCTTTCAAGGCCCATTCACGGGATCATGGCCCCTATCCAACGCATGATGTCTATTCTACATCCAAGAAAAGTACTGCGGCTATTGCAAGTATTGCTCGGAGCGAGTTCGAACCGGTAAGGGCGTCGGGAACTGACGTCACGCTGCTTTTCCACTGTAGGGGGACGCCAAAAGGCTGGAAGGTTAAAATAAAAGAAAGAAGGCGTTCACAGCCCGCATGCCGAGCACGGGCTGTGCAAGAACTCAACGAGAGGCCTTCGCCGGACCAAACTCACTTGTTGTCATTTCTTTTTCTGTTTTCTCTTCCACACTCCGACGCGGTGAAGCAAATTGCTTGCCAGAGCGGATTTCCGACGAAAAACAGAACCTACTGGCTCCACTCACCTAATGATGCCTGGAAAGTTTATCGACTCAATGCCTTCCATTCTTTCTCTTCTCTGAATAGCCCCTTGCTCTCGGGTGCATTCTCTTTCACATCTTTTCTTTTTATTTTTTGCTCGCCCTACTCCAGAACAGTCCACCCTAGCTGCACCCGCTTGCCTTGCGATCAACATGCTGCTTTCCTGCAACGCACCATAGCCTGCGCATACTGAGCTATCGACCTCCAATATTGAACGGTGCTTTGGCCGCAACGGTACAAAGCAATAAACCAAACGCAAACAAGGCGAAGGAACTGAACCAGGGGAAAAAAACGCTCACAGTGGGAAAATTGTTCCGGAAAGCCAGTACTCCGACGGCCGAGACAGCAAGCGCTCGGTCTATTCTCGAACACTCGGAACCGTATACACCATAAGCGCGCGCGGACAGGTATAATAGCGCACACAAGCGTCTGCGCCAGCCTATGCACACAGCATCGACCGTGTTTCATTGCGGTCAGTCTGCGGCTGGCTCCGGATGTGTCTCGTGCGTCATGTATACCTTTAGCCGGAGCCGCACCTTTGTTCGCGAGGACGCCCAGTGAGATACAAAGAGCTCGACCGAAATCTTCCGATGGGCGCGTTGTGCCAATTTTCGTCAATAAATGATGGCCTCGAGGTATCGATTGCGACCCGTATAATCCGGCTGATTGCCAGCCGTGGAACCGATATGGCCGAACAAAAAAATCAAGGTAGAGGCATACAGATTGCGCCAGACACGACGATTTATAGATTAGCGTTCAATAATTCAGAGACGTGGTTGGAAGAGTGCGCCCTGCGGCGCGAGATAAGCGAAGAAATAAACGTCAGACGGCCGTGGCTAATATCGACCTCCTCGAACCGGACGTAAAAGAAAACAAATAAAACAGATTGGCTGGGCACCGTTCTACAGGAAGCGACATTAGAAGATTTGCAGTGGGCGAGTAGACGAAATAATCGGCAAACGTTGACCTAAACCTCGTAAAAACAGATAAAGTGCCATAAATTTGGTGCCGGCTATGTCTATTAGGTTGCTTTGAATCAACGCAACTTGGTAAGTCCGAATATAACCTAACAAAAGTACAGTAAGACCAAAATAGCGTAACAGACTGAACAGCGTTGGAAGCAAGATTCACACCGACAAAAATATTTCTTTTATATTTAAAATATTTGAGGGAACGCAGGTAAAAGCTTTATATTGTAAGACACTGCCATATTTAAGTACCAATGCCTGCGCTACGCTGTTGCTTTGTTAAGCAAGCTTAAACATTTGCTAACACCACGAAACAAACTGCGTTTTTGTAACCTTGTGCTTCTTACGGTAATCATAAGGCAGGTTGCACATTCTAAGTTCCACTAAAACAAAGGCTCGGCTGCTCAAACTGATCCGGTACATGGCCTCAGCGTGCCGCCCCTGTAGGCTCGTCAACTGATTTTCTAACACGCTCTTTCGGATATCCTGCTCTGCGGTCCTCGTACGGGATAACCTTTCTGCCTTGTGCGCTAAACTTACTGGGACGCTTAAGCTTGTTACAACCTGTTCATTGCTGAGTTTACTTTCTGTTGCTTTTCAGCATGATAAACTTTCTTTGGAGAGCAGCTAAGGAAGTTTGACAAGTCTTTGCAGTTGTTAAGCGACTGACTCTTACGTTTCTCTCGTCCATGTATCGGAATTGTGAAGGACCACATCACACACCCGCAGCGGGTGGGCATGCATAACCAGAAAAGAATCCTTGCGCTCGTTCGGTGTGTTGCAATAGCTACGAAAGCCAATACACCCATGGCCACGGTGAACAGGTGTCAGTTTGTCGAAGCAGTTATCTCTGATGCTCGCTAGTTTCGCTATTACTGGTGTCGAGGCGGAATTCCGTTGTCCCTCAAGAGCCGTCCACTCCCAAATATAGGCATGCGGCCTCACTCCGGACCCAGCCGAGCTGCCTTAGGACGCTTTGTGATATTAGGATATTAGGCGGGCACTACTACTGGTATCTTTTCGAACCGGGTATATGGTACACCGTGTATGGAACATGGTGTATGCCGCATGACATATGGTATTTGGTATGTGGTACACGGCATAGGGCGTAGAGACTACGGCATACAGTTTGCGGTATATTGTATATGGTGTCGTGTATGGTACATGGTATATGGCCTCTTGTATCAAATGGCGTATGGTATATGGCATATAGTATGTGGTATATGGTACAAGTTGGCACATGGCGCATGGTATCTGATATATGACGTATGGTGCAGTTAGTAACAGCCAATCCTTTGCCAACGACCCCCTTAACATTGCACGTATAATGGTCATTTAACAAGGTTTTTCCGCGATAACATGTCTGTAGCCTGTCTCACTCATGCAACAAGAATTAATTATGTTCAAAGCAAGCGCAGCTCAGCCTGAGTCCTTCTCATGTGACTCCGCATTAGAAGTCCGCCTTCATGAAGATCACATACAGCTCACCCGTTGTTTGAAAGGCGCCAATGTAGAGCATTTCACTCGGTTCGAAATAAACACATTAAAAAAAGTGATATCCAACTCAATCTTTTCTTTTCCGCGAAGAAAAGGGCGCAATGGCAATTGTTCCATACCTCATACATCCAGGCCCACCTGACCACGTGGCCATATTCTCGCGATTGTCCACAGACAGCTCCACATCCCTCTTGCGGCAACGGTGGTTTGAGTAGTACTGGAAGCAGCAGATTTCGGTAACTACGAACGACCCGACGACGTCGTTTGCACACATTAAAAACGTCTCACACATCTACAGTTGCGAACAATCCACGCGTTAAAATCAGAGCGAAGAAGCCGACATCTCACGTCCCCTTGTCCTCCACTAATTAAGAAGCACTCCAACGGTCTCGGGTACCGCAAAAATGACTCATCACCGTCCTTTATTCATTCGCGTACTCATCAATCTCCCCTCCATTAAGCCTACTCACTTATGCCTCGTCCTAATCTCCTCGGCCACCACTTTCTCCGTCCCGAAAACGGCGAGCCTTGACCTTAATGCGGCGTCCGTCATCGGCCGACCTGCCCCGAGAGAAAAGCACGTGACCCGTGTACGTGATGCCCCGTCTGGGCCGCCCGAGCGCGCGCTGCCTTTCCATGCAGCTCGCCACCACGGCAGCGGCCTTAGCCCCGCTCTGTCTGCGCCGGGTCGATAGACTTTCCCCGAGCCCGGCACCGGCGGCCTACAGGCCACGTACTGCGACGCACCTGCACGACAGGGCCCTGCCCCTGCGGACGTGCCTCTCCGGCGGGGTTCGCAACAGAGTCCCATTTAATTTGGATGTACGACACACTTCGCCACAAGGCTCGTCTTCTTTCTCTCTTCCTTTGCGCCTCTCCTAACGCTATTGTTCCCAGAACTAGAATGGTAGCGTCGGTTCCTAAGTGTGTGTGTGTATCAAAGTGAAGTCTCCTAAGTGCGGCTAAGTTTGTTACAATGCGCACTTAGTACGACCGCTACTTGAGACACTTTTTCCTTGGAAAGCAGAGGAAGCTAAAGATTTGGCGGGCAGGCGCTAAACGCAGGGTGCTACAGCTAAGTGCTCTGCTGTCTTCCTGGAACCTCCAAGAAGTGCCGGTTCTGGGACAGATGAGCAAACTTTGTAATAAGCACAGGCGAGCGTGAGAGAAGCACTCGACACTGGCAGCGGTGCCCAGGTCCTCCCTTTGTTTCGTCGGTTATTTGCTCGCATAGCCTCTTCGAATTAGAAGCAGCCTTTCTTGCGTGCAACACTGTTCATCGTGGAGAACACTGCATGCATTCGATAGTCTTCCTGGTGGATTAATTTCCGCGGCGACAAACGCTGAGAACGTTTGAATGTCTTCAAGTGATGGAGCTGAGGCAGTGCTAAGTTTCAGTCGCAAGTTTGACTAATATTTCTTTTCGGGTGCATTTTGTTTTCTGCAGTTTCGTTGTGCTATGGAGGGACGGTCGGGAGGCCGAAAATTCCCGAATACGGAAATTTTCCGGAACACGGGAAAACCAAAAACAAAGGGATACGCACTGCGCGTGTGGTCCCCTCCTCGGAAGGAGCCTGAGAGTCCAGATCCTCCGGTGGTGGCTCGTGAAAAGACGGCGCACAATACATCCAGGCACAATACTGCTTCGAATACTATCTGCTTCGCCATCGGGTATCACTCTAAACATAAAGGAGTAAAGAAAGTAAGCTTTCCTCTAGCACACACCCTTTCATAAAAAGGAGTGGGCTTACGCTCTTTTTACTCCCACGTAGGCTCATTCGTGTTCGCAGTGTTGTCACGGAGGCTGCATTGATGTTGACTGTACAGCACGGAGAGGGGCATATGCGGGACTTTTGCTGACATCAGAGATGCGGTTTTCAAGGGGGCGTTGCGGACAAACTGAAGTAGACCTGTATCAGTAAACTGCGGCATCCTAACTGCAAATAGACCACTCTCACCAATAACATCGATTTTACATGCTAGAAAATACAAAAAGCTAAATACAGGTGTCGCCACCACCGGCCGACTTCGTAAGTAAAATCCGCGCGTCGACACTGAATTTGTTTTTCACGAATCTCAGAGGCTGTACTACACATCCGTTCACTCCAAGACGTTGATAACCACTTTTTCTCGGTGAACATGTGACGTGTTTCGAACAAGTAGTGGGGAGACTTTTAAATTCAATTTGCTCAACCATAACTCCATCTTTCACTGCCGGCTGGAAAAACGTTAACGTACCCAGCAAGAACCAGATAATTTGCTGCTGAGAAGAACGATAGTTGTAAGAGCAGAAACGCGACGGCCGTTGCGTGCCCGCAAATTTCCAAGAAATTAAGCATAATTACGACGTAAAAAGCACCGACAGGCGCTAATAATATGTTATTTGAAACCAAGCTCTGGGATTTTAAAAGCTTCCAGGCTACCTGAACCTGCCAGCCATACGAACGATCAAGCAGGAAGCATGTGTGGAAGCAGCTGCCGCAGCGGCTCAGTGGTTATGGCGTTCGGCTGCTGACCCGAAAGGCGCGGGTTCGTTCTCGGCCACGGCAGTCGAATTTCGACGGAGGCGAAATGCTAGAGTCCCGTGTACAGCGCGATGTCAGTGCACGTTAAATAATCCCGGGTGGTCGAAATTTCCGGAATCCTTCACTACGGCGTCCCTCATAGCCTTAGTTGCTTCGGGTCGTTAAACCCCCCAAAACCAAAACAATATCTAAGAAACTGAGGGTAGGTGCGCCACTCACATTTGCTTGAAAATGTGATGAAAACGGCCGCCAGTTGGTGTAGATTCATATTTAAGCAGCGCGAAAAAACGTAGACGCAACACAAAGGCGCTCACTATCAACTGAAATAATTCTTTCTGCGCGTGCAGAGAAGGCGCTGTGATTTCGTCTTTAAGGCGCAAAAACAAAAAGAACCTTAGAGCACTCGTTTAAGATAGCCCCCAGTGCTATCTCCTCGAAGGTAAGAAGTTTCCAAGAAAAAGTATGTCATTTTCAAGCAGGCTGATCGATGGAAGGCTTCGTGATATACACGTCTGCTTATTTTAGCCTCTGCACTCCCCCACGCCACATTCTCGCATATCCTTTTCGGCTGCCCTGCTGACCCTCCCCCACGGGGACAGCACGCCATCTCGAGCTGGGAGGACTGGGAGGTCCTGCTTATGTCTGCAGACCAGACATCGCAGCTTGCTGCGGTGACTTGGGCTGCCGACGTCATGTCCCGGCATGACCTACTTGATGCAGTGCGGGACCGCGCAGTGGCCCAGGGACCCAGCTGGGTCTAAAACTCACTTGCTGAATAAAGTTTTTTCTGTCTGTCTGTCTGTCTGCACTTGTTTCAGAAAGCTGGTCTCAAGTTTGTGGGTGAACATGTACCTGCAAAAAAGAAAAGTGGGCTCTAAGTTTGAGTTCGCTTAACTTTACGGTGGCTCAGCATGTCGGCGTAGAACAACACAGCGTAGGTCAAATGTTTGGGGGAAGCCCCCAAGCCGTATAGCTGCGCTTGGGTGGATGCCAATGAGTAATTACTCTGTGAGAATAACACAGCACCCTGAACTTGGCTACTGAGAGAAAAAGAAGAGAGGGGAGGGGCTTTAAATGTGTCGATAATCTCAAGAGCCCAAAGTACTTTCCTTTAAATCGCAGCCATCACCGCCTCGGCTCCTTCATTTGGACAATTTTACCCTCCTTTCATCAAGAAAGGAACTCTTCCGGCGCCGCACACGTGCTCTCATCCCTCCGTTTGCAGTAACCCTCCCCCGCGGTCTTACCCGTGCAGAGGAGGTTGCGCTTAGGAGGATGCGGGTCGGGGTTGCCCTCACACCAGCCGTCACTCGGAAGTGGCCTCAGTGCCGAGAATTGTTTCCTCGGCCAGGGTGTCCGATATGTAAACACGAGGACATTGAGGCCGACATTCATCACTTACTGTGGGACTGCCCAGCTCTCAAGCCTACAAGGATCCGGCACCTGATGGTAGCAGGTCTTTCACCAAGCAACCCTGCTTCATACATTGCCTGGACGCAGGGAGCGTACCATCGTTCTCTGCTGGACTTCATCAAATCAGCTAGCCTTTTTCCATTCATTTAATCTCTACTACATCATTCATCACACCTTCACCCATCATTGATGCCCTGGGGCAATAAATTTCGCTTTAATAACAATCGCAGCAAAGGCGGCATTATTAGAGACGGAGCGCAAGAACAACGTTTGGCGATCACCGTTAGAAAAAAGTTGCACTGGGCTAAGCCCTACGGACTTCCTTCGTTCCATTAAAACACGCTGCCCTGGCAACCACAGATGATACCAAAAGCGTCTCGCTTGTGGTTCGCTTTTAGACAAGTAAGCACTCTGGCAATCGTCATTGGCAAAAAGGAAGCGATCAACAAGCTGAGCCTATTGTTCTGACATCTTCAATACGTGCTAACCCTGGTGTTTTATTTTTTCGCCCTTTGTCTGATCACCTCGCGGCTAACCGGCGATTAAGCGAGCCATGCTTCACCATCTGCTTTACTAGAGCTTCTGCGCATATGCCAAGCCCGAATCCCCACACGGCCGCCGGCAATAATCTGCATGCAATTATCGATCGTTAATCGCTTCTAATTAAGAAGGAGGCCCAGATGCGTCCGGCACTCAGCGCTTTTATCACCCCTGCCCTCAATGAAAGTTCATTCCCTCCCCGGAACAAGCCCTTAGCGGCTGTCGCCAGTCTAGTCGATATGACCTCGCCTTCCTGGTCTGGAGAACTTCCCCCCTTGCACCGATCCCTGGATTCCATATTCGACCTCGGGGGCGTACTACCAATGAACCCATTCACTTCTTGTCTATTTTTATGCCTCCGGTTTATTCACAGATGAAAACTGTTATTCGATGATTGCAGCTAGGCACAACTCTCTTTGTTTATTCGAACTCAGTCTGCACTTATCTTTTATTCAGATTGGAGCAATAATTCAGGAACGTAATGTCTCGTTCTTTCATTTTCTCTTCCTCATCGCCCATCGACCCTATTTCTCCGAAAAATCCATGTCTGTATTCAGCTCATATTGGGCACCTTTTCCGCCCACTTTCCCACTCCGTGCCAATCGTTAACGTTCGCCCAAACTTCATAATTTTAATTATGTTATTTTAGATCTAATTGCCTCGGCTTTCGCGTGCCCTGCTTGCGCGTTTTGCCCAAATTCTCGCTTTCGCATGACATTTCCCTTACTTTCGAATCTCCTTCTCCAACGCATTTATCTACAACTTTCTGCACAGATTCCTTTTTTATTACTTTTGTTCTATCAGGTTCTCTCTGCCTAATTGCATTTTTCACATTGGCTTGCTAGCTATCCTCTCCCAAATTTTCTCCGCAAATTTCGTTCTCTTTATCCCCCTTATTCCATGCAGCATTTCACCCTACTTTTTAATTCATTCCCTTTCCACCTTTATCCTCTGCTTTCAATACATTCTCTCGCGTCTCCCTCAACCGTCTCTCCCTTACTTAAGTCGAGAAAACTGGGCTTTAGGGAAAAGGAGGAGGAAGGGAGGTAAATGGGGAAACAGGGAAAGACGGCCTCATCAGCGCTCCCTAACCTCCTCCGGTGGTGTTGGCCATCGGGCAGGCGACCACAGCACTTTATCGAAACGCAGCTGCCTCGCTCGTAGAGTGCATGCGCTAGCTTTTCCCCGTCTGGAGCGAAAACCGGGAGAAAGGAGAAAGGGGAGGGGAGCCGCGTGCGCAGGCTTAGGTCAGCGCTGCCAGTGGAGAATGGAGGGAGAGGTGGATGAGGCTTTGGAGGAAGAAAGATGCGGTGCGCGAAACCCGCGTCATTAAACGAGCGTGCGCGCCTGCCCCCCCCCCCCCCCCCCTTTCGCAGCCGCACCAGCAACGTCTAGCGTCGCTATTAGCACTGACTGACAGCCCTGGCCTGGAGGGGTACTGAGCGCTGGCGCCAGGGGTGCCGGCGCTCTGAGGAGCGTTAACGAGCTAAAATATTCTGGTTTTGCTGGAATGAGAAATAAATAAAGACGATATGAGGTAGGCGGGGAGACGAGTGGCGAGCAAAGGAGAGGGAAATGTTAGCGCGAGTTAACGTGCTCCGCGAAACGAAAGGGATGGAACTAAAAAAAAAGAATTCAAACGATTTGCGAGGAGATTGAGGCGGGAAATTTTGACAGGTCTTCCGAAGGGACGTGAAAGCTTCATACCTAGCTCGTAGCGAAGATCCCTATCCGAGTTTTTAAGAAAGAAGCCGGTGAGCTTGGCCGCGTTTGAAAGCCCCGTTCATGGTCCATGGGGCCCGGTCGGCAAAGTTATTCAATGTTATCTCCGGCTTCTGGATCGATAGCGAAGTTATGGGGAATTTTAAGGAACCCCCCTTTGAAGAATTGTCAGTCAGAAGGGGCAATCGGGCATTCAAGAACGGAACAGGCTAAAACAGCACGCCTCCTTTAGGCATGAAAATTTCAGACACTCCACTAGTGCGGAAATTGCGCGGTACACAACTGGCTGAAACAAGGATATGAGCTGATGCTGATGTCATCGAGATTTTTTTTTTTAGCGAAAGGCAGCGTCCATTGTCAAAGAACGTCTCATGTCTCTCGCGTGACAATGTGAAATAGTTACACGCGGGATATTTTACGTAGAAAAAAAAAGAATTTCTGGTTCCATCGAATAGAGAATCCCATAGGACCCGTCTTGTCTGTATTCGTTTGCGCACCGCATCAGGACCATTAGTTAGAGGCGGAGAACCAAGCAAAAACCGCTGAACTTTGACATGAAAAATTCAAAATCGTCCCCTGGGCTCCTTCTTCTTTCTTTAAGAAAATGCAGGACGGCTGCTAAACAGAAGAAAAAAAAACGTAAAACCATTCTTTTCCCATCGCGTTGTAACACAGACAGGTCGCATGTTTATCTGTCTCTGATTTAAAACGTCACCATATGCAGGTCTCGATGGAACAGCCCAGGCCAGTTTCTTAGAAGGGGGAAGACAGAGTAAAGGAGGGCTCCGTTTATCTCGTGTTCAAAGCTTCTGCCAGTTTTTTCGCGATGGAATCAAGCCTTAGAAAAACCTCCTGCGTTGCGTGCACGGTAGTGCTATGTGCCGCTTGTTTTGCGTCTCTACCGAAGAAAGCTGGCAGGGCGGAAGCGGGGGTGCTCTGAAGCCAAGGTGGAGGAATAATTTATCGTCTGTTTCGAAAAAAAAAAGCCCGTCGGGGCTCGCGCCGACAGCTGCCGCAGGGGGCGCTGCGGGTTCATACGTACGTGCGCGAGTGCGTGGAAGGAGGCGGAGAAGGTGTTACAACTGCATACGTTAGAGGCTGTGTGTGTGTGTCTGAGCTTCATTTACACTTTACGCCCGCATCGGTTGACAGATCGAAATGAAAATGAAAATTCCCGCGAGAGAAGACAACGGATAGTGAGAAGGTAACGGAGTGGCACCCCGAAGGGAGGTGGATCTTCGGCACACATTATATACATTGCAGTGTGTGTGTGTTTGGGGGGGAGGGGGATTGGACGAAGAGAAGAAGAGGTGAAGGGGGAGGGGAACCAGACGTTCGCAAATCACCCAAGGAGCGTCCCTCGCGGTTTCCGCACTCGAAATGGAACGAACGGAGAAAAACGAGCGACGAAGGGTGGTGCGGGAGAGGGGTAGAGAGATTCCGATCTCACTTTTCGTTCTTTTTTCCTTACTTTCCATGTTACTCGTTTAAAAAGCCTGGAGGCGAAACACAGCGAGGTAAAGCTGGCTAGCTGAACAAAATGAAAAGTAAATACGTGGAGAAAATTACGAGCTCAGTTGCGTCCTTTTCCGCAAAAAGAAAAAAAAATTAAAAGAGACGCAACAGCGTGGAGCTAGAGAGCAACGACTGAAAGGGAGCCAAAAATGAAGATGGAAGGATCCATTCAAGTTTTCTTTGCTTTCTTTCTTATCGGATCCCACGGGGAGACGTGCGCGAATGGCGATCGCGAGACGCGCATCCAGTGAGCATAAACATAAATCTTGATTGCACTCTGATTGCGATTCTATTCTCTTTTTATTTATTTATTTTTTCACCCTTCGTTGAGTTCGCTCGAGTCAGACTTTGCAAAGAGAACTGATGCGCAACGGACATACACGCGAAATAATCGTGGGACGAAGCGGATCGCGTGGAGACCCCGAAGGCGTAATAAACGATGCGGGTGCCGCGGGGCAGACGCCGTGTGGATGGCACGAAGATAAAAAAAAGACGAATCACGTAAGAAGCGAACGACGGGCAGCAGTTTAAAAATGCATGCTAGCAACACCCAGGTGTTTTGTTGCCAGTCGCTTCGAACATGATATCCAAATCCATTTCATTTTTGTTTGTTCCACTTTTATTAAATTGCTAAAGCTTCGCCCCTCCCCCCTGCCCCCCCCCCCCCCGCCCCCCAACCTCTGCGCCCATCCAATAACGAATAGCGAACTTGGGGTGGGGCGTCGCTTCAGCCAATGACAAACAGCGGGAAAGACAAAAATGAAATGAAAACGAAACAGAACCACCCCATTACGGCTTCCCTGAGGACGTCCGCTTGAAACGGCATTCGAGCGATCGTGTTTCCTAGCTTGTGTCGGCAACACTGAGGGCGCAGCGTTGCCTCCTTGATGATATTTATCACCCTGAACGTCCGCGGTTTCTCGGCCCGACACTTGCTTACCTTTAAACACCAAGAGGAGCAACCCATGATACTTGTGTGTTCAGTTCACTTCGTTGTGCCAAACGCCGTGACTTTTTCTGTATCGTTCAAATCGTTGCGCGCCGCGAGGCTCCACAAAAGAATGGCTTGCATCACGTTGAAGAGGTGGCAGGTGTCTGCTTGGAGTACGAGCGCGAAAAGTGTTTTCACCGCAGAGAGCGCCTCATTGTTTCTGCCGAGGAACTGCCTGACGTGTTCTTTTAAGGAACTCATTATCTTGGCAGAAGTTAATTGCTTCTTAGCTTGTTCTGTACGAAGTAGAAAATTCTCGCTCACGTCATCGCTGGGGAGCGAGTGCAGGGACGGGAAAGCCAGCCAGCAAGGCGGCTATCTGGGCCACTATATTACAGCAATAGATTTTTTTCGATTCTATTCCATTGTTATCATTCCCCGAGTCGAGTGGCTGCTTCCAGAGATAAAGATGTCATGGTGAACCCCCCCGAAGGACGAGAAAAAAGGAATCGGAATTGTTATATAATATGCGGCTCCTGAACCACAATAATCACATTCGCAGAGAACTGCGCAAGGTTTAAAATAAAGTTTTTTTTACTTCCTCCACTGCTATCAACAGACACATCGGGGGTGTCACAAACCTCACAGGAATCAAAAGCTCTGACAACGCTTTGGCTCAAGAGTTGCTGGCTCTGTACCGAAGTTTTCGCAGTTAAAAAATTTATCTGTAAATCAGCTTTGTTTTAAATAACTCTAACAGGGACCTTTGATGGCGTCATCAAAATTCTCTGTAAATCAGCCTTGTTTTAAATAACTCTAACAAGGGCCTTTGATAGCTTCATCATGGTCACCTAAATTGCCCCTAAATTTATTGCAGGGGCAAAGCCCCTTCGAGGGATGCCGCTGTCGATTAGTATAGACCGCAAGCCGCCTTCGTGTCAGCTGACGTCATGCCTGATCCCTTCCGCATTATAGAGTCCCGGGGAAAAGAGTTAGCTTACTGAAGTTCAACTACAGTGGGTTCAGTTAAGTAATTATTATTAATTTCTATCTTGCAATGAATAGTCTTAATTAGTTCCTATTAATTTTTAGACCACACCGAATAATCCCCAGAGCCGTGCGCATGTGAATAACTGTCCAACTTTGATTTTTATAGAAGGCTGCGCCCCCTCATCGACTATATTGCTTTTCGGTTGCTATAATGCTTTTTCCCTAGCGCAATGCAAAGACTTCTGGACCTTGTAGGAAAGTGTAAAGAGATCTTCACTGCAATTAAGTACAGGACCTGCTTGTCGAGCGATACTGCTCTTGAAACATAGAGGACAAAAGCTGGAATACCTTGAAGCAAAGAGGCCGAAACTGCCTTTGCTACGCACTGTAAACAAAAGGGAGTAAAAAGGGAGTATAAGCTGTCCTCTAGAGCACCCTTTTTATAACAGGGTGTGCGCTAGTGGACAGCTTATACTCTCTTTTTACTCCCATATGGGCGTATTAGTGTTTAGAGTGTGGGGGTTAAGTTGGGGAGAGTTACCGCTTTATGTACGGGACAGACAGCACGTCACGACCGGCTTTCCAAAGAAAAGTTTAGAGGTTCTAGACCCGCTACACTAGCGTCATATGCGCAGGGCGTCTTTCTTTTTCTTTTTTTTTCTTGTTTGCGAACCGAGCCCTCGAAAGGACACAGGACACGATCTAAGCGCAGTATTTTGAAGCCTTATTACTATAGCGGCTCAGTTTATTTGTTGTAGCTCGTTGCATTCAAACGAGATTACGTGACCATGAAAAGTGTTACGAAATAATCCATTAGAGTTAAGATCCGGGGTAAGAGCGTCGCTCACTGCATGCTTTTATGCCTCATAAATTTATGCGTCCTTGCATTTACAGCGGTTTCATAAAACTCCCACTCAAGACACGGGACTTGAAAAAGAGCCATAATGTTGGGAAATGTTTAGGCTACTACCTTTTACTATGTTCTTGCGGGAAAAAAAATAAAAGTGTGGAAAAGAGTGTTCACCATCTTTTAGGCCCAGTTTCAACACCCCCATTAAGATGTCATCCACCGAATAGCTGTTGCGACATTCTGCTGAGCGAACCTGCACAGGAATGTTTTTTTGCGCCACCGAATCTTTTATTCCTGCCCCATTCCTTCCTTTCATCATTTTGTTTAATGTTTGAGTCTCTGCGATTCACTATATCGTTTTACTAACGCTTTATTGTTGCTGTATTCTGTGGTCTCCATAGATGTTTCTCGTAACCAACAAGTCATTAAAACCTCAGTTCCCTATTGTAGTATCCCAACTTTCTTAGTTCAGATTTGATAATCGCACATAATTGTCTTCTATTAAATGACTTACCCAGCGCTTACTATGCCTCTCATTAAATTTCAATCTACCCCTCTGTAGTTGGAACTGTATGTCCTTGGCACGGTAACAGTGTAACGGGAAAGTACCTGTCCCTGCACACATATGTTCTAATTCTGAAGGTCTGACACTATCCCCCATCACTGGTTTGCAACCATGGCTGGAAATATGTTAAACCTATATCGTATATTAACAAACACTTCCGAACAAGTGGGCACAAACATATTAGTTCCTTTCTTTTCGTCAGTTTACGGACAGCCATCATGTTATGTTGATGCCACAGCACGGAATACCGGAATAGCGAACGTGCGACAATTCCTCCGCTTAGCGGCAGCACCATCCAAGTTCCTCTGAAGGGTTATAATGAACTCATCGTTGTAACAAAATACTTGCCGCTTCATTCTAGAGCCACTACGTTGCTCTAATTTCGCGCTAACCAGACTTCCCTTCATACTTTAAAATTTAAGCAAGCCCAGTTGTCTTAGGTAACGTCTTTCTCGGTCTAGTTAAGTCTACAGGCGCACTGAGATCCAGCCTGTTGCGCGCGCAGAATGAAATGTAACAAAGACCCGACTAACTTATTCTGAAGAAAGCAATGCAATCGCCGCGACTCTTCGCAAATAATCAGGTTGAGATTAGGCCATAGCACTTTTCCAAAGTTTTAAGGGCAGGACGTGGTTTCTCGCTCCCGTAATTAAAAAAGTTGCGAGCATTTTAAGCAGTTGCACCTCGAGCGTGAAGCGAGGCGTTACACGCCAGACAGACTCCGGCTTTATGTAGTTAGCAAAGTGAGCTGAACGACAGCTCGCCGCCGTAGAGTCGCATTTTGGTCCGACGTTCGCCCTGTGGCAATCATTTCAGAGCCCACGCTCTACTTTTCCCGACGCGGCAAAGCGGTGGTAATCGCTCAGTCTTACGCAACTTTACCATACAGCCGCGCCTTTAACTAGTAAGTGGGTTATCGGATTACGTTACCGCCGTCGGCGGGGCCTTTACACCATGTCGTCATGTACCGCAGTGACAAGAAAAAAAAAGTTGTCGACATTATTCCCGTAGCAACAGAAGGGTCGTCTAGAGTATATCGAACGGCATAAACTCACCTCAGAAGTAACGCGCGCAAAAGCGAGAGGGATAACAATAACAAAAAAAGATGTTGGTTACTTATAAAGAAGCTATTTCGAAGCAAAGCAATGACAGGAACTGTGAATGCGGCAAGGGTTCGGGCCTGTGGCGTCACTATATAACACGCCTAGACGGATAGTACTGCCTGCTTCGCTGTGCGCACTCGAAAACCATACAGCGCACGCACGCCACCGCGGAGACACGTTTCCCAACAGACGCATGACCAACCATCACGGCAAAGACCTCTCTTTTTTTTCTTGCTTTCTTTTATGCTTTCTTTTTCCCGCGTCCTGCGGATGCTCGTTGAAGAGAGGTTGTTTGCAGCCCGATGCCCGTTCCGCTCGACTCACCGTGTAACGGATATGCGTGACGTAAACGTGCCTCTCCCTCACTCCCTTCCGAACCACCTTTGTGTTGTTTTTGTTTGTTGTTTTCGAGCCAACGCTTAGGCGTACGGGCTCGCGGGCCGTCATACAGCTCGCCGAACATCGCAAATTCAAGCAGCACAGCAGTGAACGCAATCGCTCGTCGGTCGAAGTGACGACGCAACGCATTGTTTATCTGTCTCACCGTGTTCTGCATACACGTATCCCCTCCCGTCTTTTCTTCTCTCCCTCTAACACCACCCTTTCCGCTAAGCAGCACGGCGTGACGAAGCATAGAAAGGGGATCGGCACCCGAACACAAGTTAAACAATCACGTGCACTATCTTTGTGCGCTTTCGCAGCATTTTTTTTTTTTTTGCGAAGGTCACATCGGGCTTCCAGGGAGACAGGGTAGGATTACACCGGGAGCGGAACGGGATGTGCGGAGGAGACCACGTGTAACAAAAGGCGGCTGAGAAAACGTACAGAGAGAAAGAATAAATACAAAAAGAGATAGACAGAAATACGAAAGGACAGCGGGGCTTCGTTCGCGTCGAGGACCGTAGCGTGCTGCGACGGGATAACTAGGTCACATTACGCGGTACCTCGCGTCTACGCCCTGCTTGTTCTTTGTATACATTTACAAACCTGCAGACTCCCACACGTGACAAGAGGGAAAGTCGGGCGCACTCTCACGTAGTGCACGGCAGAGCTACAGCGACCACCACTACAACTACTACGACTCCGTGCAGTGTGTACACAAGGCACGCGGGAAGGTCACCGGTTTCTTTCATTACATTTTTCCCTCTGCTGTGGATTTGTTTCCCCTTGGCAGATGCAGCGATCATGTGTCCACTGTTCTGTCAGAAGGCACGCGCCGGGCGTGCTCGACGAGCCCGGATTCTGATCCCCCGCTCCCGTTTGCCCCTCACCGCATCCCTTATCATCTCCGTTTCTTCCGCCTCCTCTTTTCTTCCCCTTTTCACTTTATCATTTCATCTTTTTCTCTTCTTTCTATCCTCCATTCGCGGGCTGCTGCCCTCTTCTCTACCCTCCTCCGTCTTTTGCCAGCGTCGAAACGGCCAACTCCGTCGCGAGACCTGCCATCTGTGCCTGAACAGACGCGGTTTCTCCTTTTTGTCCTTTTTCTTCCTTTTTTTTTGGCCGCGCCGTAGTTTGCCCAGAGTCTGATTCCGCTTCTCTGGTGACGTTACACAGTCGTCATTGCTCCTCCTCTCCCTTTGTGATCGTTACGACGATCACGAGCGCAGTGAGCCTTTTGCCGACTGTGCTGGAAACGCGGCCCAAGCAAGCGATGGGTGCCGGGACTGTGTGTTTGCCATCGGTCGCCGCGCGGAATATAAGCCGAGCGGAGAAAGACAGACAGACTGATAAAGAGAGAGAAAGAAGGAAATAGAGGCAGGCGGGGGCGAAGGAACCGTATAGGACCTGTTCGACCGCAGCTGATGCTGGCTTCCATTACCGTATTCGGCGGTGCCGTCCCAGAAAGTGCAAAGATGTGCCGGGCTTAGGCAGCGCCGTTTGCTCTCCGCACAGTCGCGCAGAAAAGCGACCCGCTCGCTGCATGGACGCGCTCGGATTTGTTCTTTTATTTCATTTATGCCGTTCTTTTCGTCGTCGCGAATGTCTACGGAGAACGGTACAGATGTTCCATGAGGCGAGAATTAATTCCGCCGTTTCGCGACGACAGCTCCCCCTGACATCTTTCGCCGGCGGCACTTAGTGGCTGTGCAAAGAGGGTTTGGGAAAAGCGTCGCCTGTTTCGTAATTAGTCCGGGACACATTCGTAACGCGTCGCCAGTTCCTGCAGCGCTCCTGAACAAGCGAAGTCAATCGTTCGCGGAGCGCAAACCGTGGCGCTTCGGGCTACGTTTGCTCCCGTCGCGAGTTGCTCTACGCTTTTCTGAACGCGCGCAGTGTATGAATCTTACTATGATAAAAATGTAATTAATGTCTAGCTTATTACTATACGTAAAACACTCTGGGACAACGGTTTATCTTCGTCAGCCCCGGGCAAGGCGGTAAGGGGCCTTTGATGGACGAAAGATGCGAAAAGTCACTGGACCCAGGGAAACCACAAGAGAGGGCAATTCTTTTGGGGGGAAATGAGAGGGGTGTTGATTAGGGTGTGAAGTTAGCTCAAATTAGCTCCTTTCCGCAAGCCGTCCTCCCCCGGAGGATAGAACGCACGTTGGCGTGGCCTTAAGGGGTCCGCGCTCGAGCCAGGAGTTTGGTATGTACTCGTATATAGTTGTCTATCCTATTCCTGCAGAATGCTGCACAGCTACGTAGAGAGACTTAGCATAGGTACAGGAATAGGGGGAATGCTGTACCCAGCCTTATCTTACGGTGGTCTTCGAACCAACCACCTCCCGCGACCCCGGCGGAAGCCCAAGACGCGCGAAACGAGGAGCGAGCTAATAAAGCCAACAGTCTAAAAAAGTGTAGCGGTATCATCCGAGTGAGGGCTGTCTATTTACTGAACACACAAGTGCCGGTCGTCAGTCAGCTGGACCCTAAATTTTAGCCCTCGCCGCCGAGGAAGCGAGGGTGGCGTGCCGTCGTGTCACCGGCCTGAGCATACGCACCTGATGGAAACCTGGAGGCTGCCCAACGGAATCCGCACCTGCCGCCTCTCCAGAACTAAGCTTAGTGCCTCGAGACACTCAACTACGGCTCTGGTTGCTTTGCTGGAGGCTTAAAGCTGGCTCACATGCAAGCGACTGAGCGATTGAGCGGCTCCTGGCAGCGAAAATTAAAAAAAAAATTGTTGGAACCTCGCCGCTCATCGCAGCGACGACTCAAAATAGGTCTTTCCTCAGCCGCGGCAGGATTCGCTAGCATTTTCGCTTGCGTGTGAAACAGGCTTTAGAGTAACATATATGCGTATACAACTTCCTTCGAACCGTCGAGGTAAAGGAAAATGTAGTGAGATCAATACATATCAAGTCGCGTCACTATACGTATATAGCGTCGTGCTACATGACATTCTTTTCACTGCTTGCCTAGGCCTCGGCTGGCGCAGCAAGGTGCGGGGATCACCGATGCGCGGGCGGGACAGGTCAAGTCAGTCGCGCCACAGAGTGACGTAGCTTGATAGACATCGGGCAGGAGCACGATTTTCGAATTACGAGAGAAATGGCAAACATTTACTGGGCCACAGCACTCACTGTAATCGCGTTTTCAGAAATTCCAGAAACTGATATGGCCAGAGCTACAAACATATAATTGCAACCAGGCGTCAAACTTTAATAGTTCAAAAGTTCATTATTGGGGACGAGTTTGCCAGCTTACTGGTTAAGACGATTCGCCGAATTTCTGGCGTCTGCGAACACCGCTTATACGATGCCGCAAAAGCCGTATTCTTACCCTCAAAAAGCGCATTTTTGAAAAATACTTACATTTTTCCCGACAACACCCTGTATACTAATCCCTTTAGAGAACGAACAGCCATGCATCCCAAGTGCGGTCGCCGCTAACGTATCGGTAAAATTTATTCGTCAGCAATCAATTTTGCCTTAATAAGGCTGTGCTGGCATTGTACTGACTATCAACTGATGTCTTTTTTTTTCATGATGTATAAGTAAATTATTGCCTGTCCTTCTTGCCACGTTCACTCCCGCCCACAATTCTCTTCAGCATCTATCACTTCTCGCATGTCCTGCCCATATCTCCTTCCTATAACACTGCTCACCTCACCAGTGAAAGAAAATTTAAATTCGTTTGAGCCTCGTAGTACGGTGCTTTTCAAAGCCTGGCTTGCTTGCAGTGTAGTTTTAATCTGCTAATCGTTATATTGTTACGAAGACGAAGAAGTGGGCAGTGGCGCGGGACGGAGCGCTCGCGCTAGGCCCTGAGCCATTAAGTCATATCTATTCTTATAATTTTGAAATCAAAACTCTCATCCCTTTTCTGTTCATGAGAAAGAATTCACCGGTGTTGCGCTCCCACGAGCTTTTCCCTTTTATTAACTGCGTTCAGGTGAATAGTCACCCGATTGTTGGCCGATCCCCCAGTGTGGGTATGTGCCATCTTTTGATAGGCTAACAACAACAACAAATCATATCTTCATTCTGTCATCATGTCGTGCTTTCCTTGGCTTGCCACATCGTAACAATATATTTAAAACGAAAAATAGCGAATTCAATCACACAAGCCTTATCATGACGTAACAAAAATCCGCACGCACAAAAGATGATTTTGCGTGATTTACATCACGTGAATCACCTAAGTGAGGTCACGAAAAAGGTGATATGCTTAATCTGCCTGTCACTCTTTGGCCGGACACCGATAGCTCTTTTCACCTCATCGTTTTAAAATTCAGCTCGAACGAGACGCGGTGAAGCTTCTCCCAGGAAGTGTTTACGAACTCTCCGCCACACTCCCGAACAAACCGAGAACTGCTCTTACGATTCCAGCGACGGCGTGCAGACTGGTGTTATTCCAGTCAATCGCGCATACCAGGGCTGCTTACGCGGCCTCCTTTATCGGGTCGAGATCGTAAAAGGAAGGCCGTAAAACTGGGGAAGAGACCGAATGAGGAGGCATAAAAGGGGAAAAAAAGAAGAGAAATCAGAAATAGGGAGGAGGTGACTTGGCTACGCGTTCGTTGAGGAAGAAAAGAGAAAAAAAAAGGGGTGGCGGGACTCAGCAAGGCGATTATTAATAAGCTTAAAGCGGCCGTCGTGCGGACCTATAGGTACACGGTCGGTCGAGTTCAGCGCCAAATTTTATTGACTGTTTTATGCCGACGACTCTCGCTGTAGACGTGCTGGCCTGAAGGTGCTCATCTTGCAATATACGAGCCAGGATATCCAAATTTAAGGCTCTGGTAAGGGCAAAAAATTCGTTCGCCTAATAAACTAGGAGCTTTTCTTGTGTCCATTCTGTGCTGAAGAAAACTTTCTGTAAAGACGGTCTCAGTGCCGTTAGTTCTTTCAGGAAGTAATATATTTCTTAGTATGCATTTCATTAATTTTTTTATTATTGACTGGCACACATTTTTTAATAATTCCCGACGACCAGTGATGCCATATCAAAACGAAAAAAAATAAGAATATTAACTGAGGTCTCCTTTTCAAATCCACTTTGTTTTGTTTGGCCGAGATCATTTCGCTGACATATGCTATGACATCAAATATGCAATGATAGATGAGAACAGTGCGGAACGTCTCAAGACGTATGATTCATAGTTAGAGGTCATGGTGGCTCCTAAATGAAAAAAGTGCGCACGCGAACATACTATGTGATGCTACCAACATGCGTTAGCAGTCTTGGTTGTAAATTTCGCTTTTACATTGATCGCTTTACCATTGGCGTCTTTAAATTTTATTTTGCCGTTGTTTTAGAGCGAAAGCCCTACTCCCGCCATACAAAGTTGAAGGTGATATGGCTATGAAATTTGACCTTCAAACCAGGAGGAGCGAAGACTTAGCTCTGACGTCGTGCCAGGTGACTCGGTGCGCCTCGCCACAGCTGCGTATGCGGAGCCGACGGCACTCTCGCAACTGCCAGAAATCGCTTGACGCGCCGTTCGCTATGTAAAAGCGTGTGGAGTGTGCTTACCTTCGTGTGCTTACCTTCACAGAGCTTTCGTTCTTCTTACTAGATTCAGCCTGGTTGAACCACAGCTTACTTTTTTCTATTCCGCTACCCTTTAAAGACGAATACGCCTATAGGGGAGTAAAAACGGGGTAAGCTTTCCTCTAGAGCACTCCCTGTTATAAAAAGGTAGTGTGCGAGAGGACAGCTTACTCCCCTTTTTACTCCTTTCTGTTAGTTGTTGTAGCATGCAGGCTTGTAGGTGGAAAATGTAATTTATCTAGTGTGCTTCGGGGGGCTGAAAGCTTCACAGACATATAGATAGATGAATTTCAACGAAAGGAGGCTATACGCCTAACGCAGTAATAACGCGAAGAGCGCCTGTATTATTCAATGGGTGCATGCTGCGAAAGGCAGTGCGCTTGGGATTTTATTATTTCTCCTATTTGTTAACGCCTTTACTGCGCCACGTGATAATGACGAGTTAGAAAGCTTGTGAGACACTTAACCAATGGTTACGTTTGGTAATGCGAGAGCATAGTGCTCCGTTGCAGCTTCATCTTCGTTGATACACTACAAAGCAGGCGAATGAATGAATAAAAAATGGCCAGGCTTAGCTTGGTTAAGCCAAGAATGCGTTGTATATCTCGATGGAGTTCCGTGCTGCTCCGTTGACTCGATAGGCTATTGACTCGATCGCCATTGAGACTGCCCGTGTAGCAGCGCTCGATCGCCTTTGAGTCGATAGACTATCGGTTCGAGGGCCCTCGAAATGCCCGTGTGACAGGGGTATATATAAGACTGTCCCGGCGAAGGAGCGCAGCTCTTTTATACATATGCCGTGACGTCAATCATAGCGCAGTGCCCCTAGCGGAAGGAGCGGGAGTCAGGTGGTGGCTGCGGCCGCGCGCGACCACGCCAGTTGGGGCTTAGCTTTTCCTCCGTGACGTCACGCGCCGGCGCAGCGCCCCTAGCGGGAGGAGCGGGAGTCAGGTGGTGGCTGCGGCCGCGCGCGACCGCGCGAGTTGGGGCCCAGCTTTTCCTCCGTGACGTCACGCGCCGGCGCAGCGCCCCTAGAGGGAGGAGCGGGAGTCAGGTGCTGGCTGCGGCCGCGCGCGACCGCGCGAGTTGGGGCCCAGCTTTTCCTCCGTGACGTGACGCGCCGGCGCAGCGCCCCTAGCGGGAGGAGCGGGAGTCAGGTGGTGGCTGCGGCCGCGCGCGACCGCGCGAGTTGGGGCCCAGCTTTTCCTCCGGTTGTCGTGACGTCACATGGTTTGGTGGCTGCCCGGCCGCGCCCAAGGGCTGAACTGAGTGATTGCAATATGCAACGCATAAAAATGACCCTGAATTGGCGCAGTTATAGGGCAAAATATGCGAATTAGGTGAGCTAGCACTTCGAGTTTCACTTCGGTTCTGGTGTTCGGATCCATTATCTCCTTTAATTACGGCCAAACACAGAGTAACTAGGAAGTGTCAGTGACTGTCATTTTTTAGAACCGCCTTTTACCAAGCTGTTCCTCTCTCTTTCTCCAGGTGCCGTTGTTGACACAACTTCTATTACAGATTTGCTGAGGGGGTCTGAAATGCGCTCTCGATGAAGTTGCGGTATGCCTCGAATGTTAAAAAAATCGCTTCACGAATATCCTCCAGCAAGAGATTTTTTAAGGCCTTCGTTAGAAGTTGAGTTTACTGCGGTCAGAATTTCTATTACAGCGTTTTCGCGCCTTTCCCTCTCCTCTCGTCACTCTTTGCGCGCTGTAAGATCGGCGTTCCACCGCCGGACCTTAACACTCGGCCCCACCGCCAGCTGCCAAAGTGTGCGGAGAAATTACCGGAGAACGGACCTTTCAGACGGAACGGACGCGGCTGACTGGCCGCAGCCAGCGTCTGAAAGAATCTAAAAGCCACCTCTTAAACGACAAACGCAGGAGCCTTAAGCGAAGAAGGGCGCGAGAATGGAAAAGTTCCCCGAAAGGACTCGCCGACTTTTGCACGTGACTGTGGGTTCTGCTGGGACTGGATTAGCGACATCGGCGTGTCAGTCTTGGTGTCGTGCCCGAGACAGTAGAGATCCGAACTTTCGGGGGAAAAGGAAGAGCTTTATATGTGCAAAGGGTTACATGTTGCGGGTTTTGTGGAGAAGAGCCAGCTGATACATGTTAGTGGTGCTCTGTAAGAGTAGTGACAAAGTTCCCCAGGTCTCCCCACATTGTCCCTATGCTATCAGGCCACGTGATGTGACGCACCGTGGGAGAGGGCCAGGAAGGCTGGCCAGGAACGAAGGGTAGTTTGGCGCCGGTTTGTTTATTAGTCGCGCTGCGGCGGCTCTTCGGAGGTGGCATACAAGCTGCTGCAAACAGGCTGCGGCGCCGGTCGCGTTCTTTCCACCGCTGGAAAGAGGCTGTTTATAGTAGCTTAGTTGGAAACACTTTTGACCACACATCAAGCTAAAATCGGTACCCGGGCACAACAGTTCTCTGCGGCGCGTAGGAGTGTATTATTTGGCTGAGGTGTTCATAACAACTCAATTAGTGATTGAGCAAGTTTATGTACTCTTCTTAGGAGGTGTTTCAGGACCCCTTTATGTGATCCTTCCTTACTACTTCATTAAATGGTTGCAGTATTAATGAATATCAAATAGACGTCGTGTTTAAAAAAAATGCAGTTAACTGGCAAAGGAAGCTGCCTGTCGTAACAGTTATCACCTAACAGATAATAACAAATGTATTTAATCATGAATAGCAACTGACTTAAGGGTCACCTATTCTTCAGCAAAGCCGCTTAAATATCATAAAAGCTGCTTTTGAGAGATGTTCAAAGACGATTATACCTTTGAGGCATTTAACGCAGAAAAGGGTTTCGACATAATACGCAGAGTTATATATTCTCCGCCTGCGACGAAAGTGAAATTTCGAATCGGGTTCGGAAAGCTTACTCTTAATAAATAAAAAAAACGCACGCCCTCTCCATGGCGCCAAGGCATCACAAGCTACAGAACTGCGATAATAAAAATGTATAGAGAAGCACACGCATCACGAGTGCAGCGCTACAGGCGCCCGATGGGTTTAAAGTGCTCGGATGAATGAACGCATTGTAAGCACTCTTGTAGGATATTACTTCATTTGCGACGGGCAGCAGTTGAAAGGGCGCACGAAACTTTTTCCAACTATGACCGACGAAGCGTCCCGATCGGAAGGGCCCATTGCAGGCATCCGAGGTTCGAGATAACAGAAAACGCGGGCGGCTTTCACTATCCCTGCTGAGTGATGCGTTGCCACTACTGGTGGCTGCAATTCTGGGGCGCTCGTGCGCGAAAATTGAGGGGCACAGATTATTCTTTCTTTTCTCTCTCTCACTCTCTCTCTCTCGCCCCTCGCTCGATGAAGAAAGCTCAAAGTGAAGCGGTGCTAATGTCGGCGGACCATTCAAGCACGATGGGTGGCATACGCGCTAAGCGGCGCAGAAGCCCGTTTTATGACCCAGTAATTTCATTCAAGACAGGACATCGAAAACAAAGTACGGAAAGAAAAAAAATATTTGGATAGAGGAAAAACTAGCTTGCAGAGTGTGTAGCAACAGTTCGCTTTAAAGAAGTAAGACAACGTATAGTGCTCGTTAATCCTGAATAGGAGACAGAATAGTTCAAGGCACACTGAGTTTAATTTATTTGACGAAAACATACTGCTGTTCTATCCTACTTTGAACCTCGTTGGCCTTTTATAAACGTGTTCCTTCGAGCATACTAGTGATGTTAATTCTTTTTATTATTCTCCTTTATATGTTACACTCCATGAAATGTTTTCGTTCATTGTAATAATTTCTTCCAATAGGTGTTCGCTTATTATCCCTCTTCGTAATGTATGTACTTTGTTCTCGCGATACATTATGTGGCTTTCTCTCACAGTTTCTTTCTTACAGGCTTGCTTTTGTGTAGTGTCACTATTCTGATTGTTATTGAAATCCCCCTTGTGTAAAATCGAACCCGACCGCGGCGGCTGCGTTTTTATGGAGGAAAAACGCTAAGACGCCCGTGTGCTGTGCGATGTCAGTGCACGTTAAAGATCCCCAGGTGGTCGAAATTATTCCGGAGCCCTCCACTACGGCACCTCTTCTTCCATTCTACTTTAACTCCCTCCTTTATCCCTTTCCCTTACGGCGCGGTTCAGGTGTCCAACGATATATGAGACAGATACTGCGCCATTTCCTTTCCCCCAAAAACGAATTATTATTATTATTATTATTATTATTATTATTATTATTATTATTAATATTATTATTATTAATATTATTATTATTATTATTATTATTATTATTATTATTATTATTATTATTATTATTATTAAAATTGTGTCCGGCCTTTAGACATTTAAACTGCCTACGTAGAAATAGTGGCGCAAATGTTGGGGTCACACGCAAACAGAAAAGATTAGAGCAGTACGACCTTTGACTTATCTTTACTTTTCACTTAACGACCGACCAACCGAGCGACCTATACCAAACCTGTCTCTGAAATGTTTGCCGCTGCTTTGTATTGTAGCGGTGCTCATTATTTTCATCGCTTTTTCCTCCCGGAGTTTCTTTCAGGCCCGACCGCCCAACTCCCTTTTTCATATTCTAGCTGTCCCACCAACTACATGAGGAACAAATCCAATTATTTCTAAAGCCGGTGCTCTCATGACATCGCAAAAAAAATTCTCTTTTAAATAAATTAATGATAAATATTATAAGTTCTATAACAAAGTATCTGTGGCAATCTTCATCAGCCACAGAAGGCACGTGTCACACTACTTCTTTAGCCATTTCTCTCTAGAATCGAAGCTGGAAAACTATCGGCAGATTCAAAGCGTGTCTGACGCGATCGAGATAGAACAAAAAAGACAAAAACGTCGAAGCGGCCACTGAGTGCCTAAAATCTGTGACAACCTTAAGTCACAGCTGTATTGTATTATATTCGTGGCATCTGAGATGTAAAGAGAGTAAGAGGAAGTGGAGTCTTAGCTCTCGCCTTTGAAGGAAAATTGTACCAGCGAACGAACTCGACGCTCGAGCAACCATGGTAATGAAGCACAAGCGCTGCCGCATGAATTGGCTGCCAGGTTTTGACTGCAGGACTCTACGAAGGGTGTTCGCTATTGTGACAGTGAAAAAAAAAAAAAGAATGGGCGAACAGTCCTTTCTTGGCTTATCTTGAGTTTGAAAAAATATCTCCTACAAAAAAAAAAAGGTATGTGGTAGCCTGCCTTAAGACGCGAGGCTGCTAATAGGCAGCCCGAAATTGTGCTGCCATACATGTGCCCTGGGGCGTACGTTTAATAAAAAGCCTTTTCTTTTCTTTCGTGACTTCTATTTACCGAATGACGAAGCATAAATTCGAGAGTTGGCATTTAAAGCCACTGTGCAAGTAAAGGTCGAAGTATATAGTGTACTAATTTGGCGCGGACATTATTAAAGACACACTGAAGAGAGTTTCATTTACATTTTTTTTATTCGATTCTCTGGCATTTTGTTAGGTTAAGATGTAGGGAGCTACGATGGCGGCAGCAAAAGCGTCGTTCGTTGCTCAGAAAGTTGGATTCAAAAATTTTCCCCAGCATTCAATCGAACTCGTGAGGTTCCCACCGAAAAGGAACCCGTGATCACAGTTTGGAAGTGAATGGCTGTACTGCCTAGCCTCAGGGATCCGCCGACAAAACTGTGTTGCCTACGCACCGACGTTTCCTTGTTAAAACGGCCGATGGGGGCGACACGCGTATTTCGTTTTCTGACCTTTTCTACCTCATAAAAGCTGCATTGTCAGCTAACATAGCGTCTTTGTGATTATAACGTGGTATTCTGTTCTTAGAGGCCAAATTCAATTTGTCTTCAATAATCGATTTGCTGAATAACAACGGCCACAAGAAAAAATGTTGCGCGCATGTCGTTCTATGTGCCTTGTACGGTTTATGGCACGTACAGTCAGCGAATCTCAATTCGATCTCTCACGAGTCCTTTTGAGCCAGGCGAAAAGCATGCTGCGATTATTTTCATTTGCCCTTTCGCGATACAGGCTGAAGTCTGCTGAAACCCCGCGCCCTTCAAATTCATGCCCACGTTTACGATGGCACTGACCACTGTCATTCAAAGAAAAAACTATGCTCATTCACTTGTTAGCTCATTAGCCTTGTTAGTTAGTTTAAACACGACGAGAGAGAGAGAGAGAAAGCCTTAGTTGAACAGAATATTTTCACGGAAGACGCGGACACAGTTCAACAGGGACAAAGGCAGTGTTGTTGTGGTGGTTGTTTGCCTCGCAGTGTTCCAGCAGCCAGAGAGAGCGAGACACTTGAGCTCCTTCGATTTCATGCGCCATCTGAGAACGCAAGGCGGCAATATTAGGCGTCGAGAGTGTCTGGAACATGGTAATATGCAGCACTGGTGATATGCAGCAACAAGTTGTAATTAAAAAAAAAAGAAACTGCAGATTCCATAGAAATTCTGCGCGAACATGGTGATTAATATGACCGCCTCTTTCGCCTCGTTTCGAAATATTACCTATAAAATGCTTCCTGCGCTGAAATGAATTGAAATTGGTTGCTGTGGAAGGAGATGACGCAACAACCGTCTCACATATCTCGGTGGACACCAGAACCGCGCCGCAAGGGAAGGGATAAAGGAGGGAGTAAAATAAGACAGAAAGAAAAAAGAAAGAAAGAAAGATAGAAAGAAAGGAAGGAAGAAAGAAAGAAAGAAAGAAAGAAAGAAAGAAAGAAAGAAAGAAAGAAAGAAAGAAAGAAAGAAAGAAAGAAAGAAAGAAAGAAAGAAAGAGGTGCCATAGTGGAGGGCTCCGGACTAATGTAGACCCCCTGGGGATCTTTAACGAGCACTAACATCGCACACCACTCGTGTGCCTTTTGCCTCCATCGAAACGCGGCCGCCGCGGTCGGGTTCGAACCCGGGTACTCCGGCTCAGTAGCCGAGCGCCCTAACCAATTAGTCACCGTGGATTTTTTTTATTTATTGCACTGAGCCACCGTGGCGGGCTCGTCCTGCGCTTACAACTTTTTCTGACGGCTACAAAAAGTCAATGGGATGAACTGGAAACTCGAAATTCCCGCGATGATATTCAGTGTTTACTGGCACGCGGTAGATGGTGGCAGCCGTGCAAACTAGAAGCGCTGCTGCAGATTTCCTGACCTTGGTATGCAGTGGGAGCTAAGAGTGTACTGCCATTTCAGAGGTGCTTGGGCCCATTCAAGCTGCTTTTTAGCAGCTTTTAGCCCTTGCATCTCCCTCGGATGAAACTTGCATTCTGGAAAAATAAAGTGAAATGAAATGAAATGAAATGCGCGCCATCTGCTGCTTGTAGTCAACTAGCAGCTCTTCATACAGCTTCTCATTGAATTGCGAAGCCGCAAGCTGGTAAAAAGACAATGTTGACCGACTAACTAAACTGAGAAGCACTGCTGCAATCTCTTACGCCACAACACATGCAAGAAGAGCTAGCTACGTCATTGTCATATGCCAGTGTATCAAGGCTCCTTGTTTGCTCTATATCGTCGTGGTGGAAAGCTATAGAGTCTTCTTGAAACCTTCGCAGTTGAAAAATTCCGACTTTTCCCGCATCTATGTAGCTTGCCTTTGTAGACATATTACTATTGAAAGCCGTGGGCTTATCTGAGTAACCACTGAGAGAGGACCAAATGGATGCAGAATGGACAATGGAATATGCACAGATTGTATAATAGGGCCCCTGGTTCACCTTGAGGGATTCTGAAAAAAAAAATACTGAACTTGTTAGCGAGCAGGCACTGGTTACCAGCTCGCTACGACAAAGTGATAAGTGCTCGCAATAACAGCGCGGTTATATCGGTGCACTCTGACTTACCCGAATTTAATCGTTTTCCCTGGGGTGCAGTGTGCAGCTGCCACACGGAAGCCGCGTTCAGAAGCCGCGTTCTGAGCGTTCCTACATTCTTGCGGCGTGCGGTTTCCACATCCTGGTGAGTAAACAAAATTAAGAGGGCGCAAATAAAAAAAAAATTGAAGCGATCACAAGTGTCGATGCTGCAGCATCTTGAAGTCGGCGTCCGGAACCGGGTTTTCAGTGCTTCGGAGGATTCTGAGGACACCTTCCCTCTTCAGCGCTTCGCAAACTGCCACAAGAGTGTTCAACGACCTCCATCGCAGAAAGGCATTTGATCACTTCTGAAACACCGACTCCCAAGTGGTCGAGAGTACAACGACCTTCCACACCTGCGCTTGAAACAAACTTTCTTCGCGCTTATGTACTAACATATAAAGCTGCACCCCGCATCGGTTCAAGTGCCATGGAAGTACCTACTTTTATCCATTTCTTCTCTCCTTTTTCCCTTGCTTTCGGTAGGTTATACGCAGCCCAGCTTCCGAAGATTAAAAAGGGAGTACGCCCGAGTCGATTCCACGGCTCGCACACGTCGTGCGATGAACCTGAGGCTCCCTGTTTACCTGCCCATGGTTTAGTTGATTGCGTATAGATAAAAACAAAATAGAGAAAAACAAGAACAGGGGGAGTCAGAAGGAAGTATCGGTGCCTCCGAATTCTCGAACTCGCAGCGGTTTGCTGCAAAGGGCTCGCGTATAAATATTCGAGGCGGTCAAAACCATTTTGCCGCTGCTGGCGGCGTAGAGAGAATTTTATAGGCTGCTACTGCACGCTCAATGTGCGGCCATAAACTTTTACGAGGGACACACGCCGGGACGATTTGAGCAGACAGGGATACAGCAAAAGGTAAAAGAGAGAAAGGAGGCAGGATCCCTGTGGCGAATGCGCACGACTGCTGCCAAAACAGGCTCTCTGTGTGCATGTTGGAGAGAGACTGTGCGTGCATGCGTGCGTGCGTGCTTTCGTGCGTGCGTGCGTGCGTGCGTGCGTGCGTGCGTGCGCGCGCGGGTGAGCGCGGGTGAGCGAGCGGTAGAAGAGTGAACACAGGCAAGTATCAAGCAAAACTAAAAATAGGTAACGAGGCAAAGTTCGCTGAAACATGAGGACATTGCGAGTGACGGCGGGGAATGCGTTCAGACCGAAGCGTTATGATCAGCTGTGTTCTGCCGTCGCTCTTCTTTTCCTTTTATGCAGGTACGGGAAAGTTTTCGAACAAGCTTTCAAACGTGGTCATTGCCAAAACAGAAAAAAAACGCTGCTCTTAATTACACGGTAAAACGGCACTCGCGATCCGGCCTGCTGTGTACACAAGCTTTCCAAGAGTTTGCGCAGCTGTTCGCGCTCGTGCGTTTAATGGAAGCTGCTGGCGGAAAAAACTACACACGCAGATTACAAGCTTCTCTCTCCCTCTTCCTGTCTCTCTCTCCTTCTATTCGCGTTCTTTTTTTTAGGCCTGATTGGAGTTGTCAGAAAGGAATAGGTTTCAGAACGCCAGGTGCAAGTAATGGCAGGAAAAAGATGCTAATGCAGACGGCATAAGGAAACAAGTTTACTCATGGAGGGTGATATAGAGCAGTACAACTCATATAACCCGAGGGAACTTTATACGCTTTTGATGGGTTCGCCACCCGAACACTGAACTCTTGTCGAATCACTAATCACGATGAAAAAAAAACGCAATGCAAACGTTTTGTAATCAAAGGAAAGGCGGAGTAATTGTCATGCACTCGGCGTGCGCCTCAATCCAGTCGTGAGAAAAGGGATGTGGAAGGAAGTAGTGAAGGGGAGGGGGGGGGTTGAGTGGAAGAATCTCCGTAATCGAGTGTTCCAGATGACCACCTGCCGCTCTCTGATATTCAACGACATCGCACGGGTCGCGGACGTTTTCGTGTTTCGCCTCCATTGAACTGGGGCCGCTGCGATAGAGAGTTTTTCAACGCGACCTCGGGCTCAAAAATCAAACCCCATCCCCCCTCAACCACGGCTGCAGGGCATAAGGAAAACGCTACGCGGTTTTCAGGAACTTAGGAGGATGAAAAAGGGAAACAGCTGTGTGTGGTTCAGACCGAGTGCGCGTTTCTGGGCGTTCTCACAAACACGTTTGATGGAGAACCACAGATGACCAAGTACGCTGACGCCAGAAGGATTTGGAGTGTGCAAACTCCGAGACGTCGAGCGGACGATGTGCGCGGGTTGAATCTTTCAGTAAGTTCGGCCGAAAAACACAGCCGTCTACCGCTACGCAACGCTAACCTTCCACACAGGCTTGGCGAATAGACACGCCTGAGTCTGTTTGGGCGGCGGCACACTGTGCGTATTGTCATTGTTAACCGCGTGAGTGACCGGAAGCGGGTTTGCATGAATTATCCATTAATATGTGCATATTCTACGCGCATGTCATGTGCAGCGCCTTTCTCGTATATTGTGTATTCAGCGCATATAACGTAGCATGCATAGTGTCCGTGGTTAATATCTGAGCTTTTAGGTTTTTCGTGTAAAATCTACAGTGCAGAGACTGCGTTCACTAAAGCTGAGTGCACAGTGTATGCAGTATGTATGCAGTGCATGCAACGTAGTATACAAAGCGCATGTGGTTAATATTCGAACTCTGAGGATGCTAATCGCATACGTTAATATATACAAAAGTTAAGAAATGCTGACACCAACCCAACCAGGCCGACTTGCGTCGAAGATGTTCTCGTACACGTTCATAAAACGTACTAGAGATTGACTAAATCACTATAAGAGTAGCGCCAGGCGTCGTTATGTGGACGTCAATCTTGCGTCAGGAAGTGTCCATTTAAGTGACACTCCGGCAGCAGTGGCGACGCTTCGCTTAAGGCGACGTACATGTACCTGACATCAGAGTACCTAAATGACCGCAGTTATAGCTCTATATTAAGGCTAATACTGTCCTTTTCTGTTTTAGCACCCCCACAAGTACCACCAACTGCTCGTGCAGCGTTAAATGCCGATATTGTATCCCCGTATGGGATGTGTCTGGAAACATCACCGCTAGAATGAGCTCTTGGCTGCCTACAAATGTTGCCATCACTGTGTATTTCTTTTATTCTTCGGGCCGGAACAAATGGAAAGCGAGACCCCTTGCCAGAAAATTTCAGGAATTAAAATCTCATTGCGGAATGCCCAGCTGGATATTACTGCTGGGAAATTACCGAGCTGGTCAAATGCTTAGCGGAATCCCTTAAGGTGGAGTAGATTTGTAATAAGGGAGTAATTACTCATTGGCATCCACCCAAGCGCAGCCATACAGTTACAAAGGAAAGCTACACAGGTTTCTCAGAAGCTTCGCAGGTCAAGAAAAATTCTTCCTGGCCCGGGGTTCGAACACGGGGCCATCGCTTAACTGGAGTAGTCGCTCTACCACTGAGCTAACCGAGACGGCAAGGTTATGGTAGGGCGAGAGCGAATTGACCAATTACTTTAAGTGGGAAAAGTTACCCAGAACACGATAGAATTCGAACAGCTGCTTTCACAAAAACCGAAGCTAAAATATTTATCATGTTCATTGTTCGCGAGCTTAGCTACAGAGCATCTTCGCAAACAAAAACAAAATGCGTCATACTTAGCAGATTGTTTTGTAGGGCGAAAGTTTTAGCAGCCCGAACAGCGCCTCAAATGAGGCATTCTCCGTTAAGTCACATAATCGCTTTAGTTATCACCGTTAGAGTTAAGTAAACTCGTAACTGAACCTCCAAACGCGTCACTCTTGTGACGTTTTTTCTTTATTCCCGTTTCACAATCAGGTGAAGCAGTGACGTTGAAATTGGTGCCGTATTAGGTTATTGGACGTTGAACGTGTTGTTTCGTTTGTTTGTTCCTTTGTTTGCTTGCTTGCTGGTCTGTCTGTCCGTCTGTCCGTCTGTCCGTCCGTCTGTCTGTCCGTCCGTCTGTCTGTCTGTCTGTCTGTCTGTCCGCCCGTCCGTCCGTCCGTCCGTCCGTCCGTCCGTCCGCCCGTCTGTCTGTCTGTCTGTCTGTCTGTCTGTCTGTCTGTCTGTCTGTCTGTCTGTCTGTCTGTCTGTCTGTCTGTCTGTCTGTCTGTCTGTCTGTCTGTCTGTCTGTCTGTCTGTCCGTCCGTCCGTCTGTCTGTCTGTCTGTCTGTCCGTCTGTCCGTCTGTCCGTCTGTCCGTCCGTCCGTCCGTCCGTCTGTCCGTCTGTCCGTCCGTCCGTCCGCCCGTCCGTCCGTCCGTCCGTCCGTCCGTCCGTCTGTCCGTCCGTCCGTCCGTCTGTCTGTCTGTCTGTCTGTCTGTCTGTCTGTCTGTCTGTCTGTCTGTCTGTCTGTCTGTCTGTCCGTCCGTCCGTCCGTCCGTCCGTCCGTCCGTCCGTCTGTCTGTCTGTCTGTCTGTCTGTCTGTCTGTCTGTCTGTCCGTCCGTCCGTCCGTCCGTCCGTCCGTCCGTCCGTCCGTCCGTCCGTCCGTCTGTCTGTCTGTCTGTCTGTCTGTCTGTCTGTCTGTCTGTCTGTCTGTCTGTCTGTCTGTCTGTCTGTCTGTCTGTCCGTCTGTCTGTCTGCTCTGTCTGTAATCGCGACCCAGCACCTTGGCGACAGAAAAAATCGCTTTCTCGAACGTCCAACACCCGACCGACTGCGCTCATTGCACATAGAACCGAACTACGGTGAAGCAAACATTCTCACCCACCGCGGAGGAGGAAATAGTTGCGTGGCAACGCAGATAGATGGCGATAGGTTCGGAGTCCGTCAGCGTCCCTTTCGCAACGTTCGAGTGGGAAGAAAAACATATCCGCTCGCGCAGCATGGGATCGAGCTGAGGACGATAAATTGCCCCGCTCGCACACACACGCGGCATGCGTTTCGCAAGCAAGCATTCTTGCCAACGCCGGGCACACTGACTGCTCTGCGTTCGACCGGAAAGCAGGGCGTCGGGTCGAGAACACTCCGCAAGATTGAGACGGAATGGGCGTTCCTTTTCGGCACCAGCCGCAAATGCACTCCCCTATTTGTTGCCGTGAAAGGAGCGTCTCAAGGTAAACCAACAAATAACGAACCAGTGAGTGATGTTTGGAGAGTGTAGATGGGCGGTACACGAAGCGAGACAGAAAGAGCGATTTTTGCTCTCAAGGGGTAACTCTGTTTCTTCTGTCCAAACATGGCCAAAATAGTCTCGTGCCACGCCGTCGACGTACCCGCACTATCGCTCGGTTGTACCATTTGGAAATTGGGCTTTTTTTTCGTTTCTTCGCTGCGAAATCTCTGTAGCGTGATGCTCGAAGTGATAGCGCAGGCTCATCGGTCAACGACATTATCGCGTGTTCAGGTGCGCTATCGCCGTGAGAAATGCGCTGGACGCCACCGCCCAAGGGAAACGTGTTGCTTTGTTGTCCTCAAGTCTCTTTTACTAGAAGACTTGTAGTGAGCAAGCTCTTCCTTTCTTTCCTTCCTCCCTTCCCTCCTTTCTTTCCTCTTTCTTTCCATCCTTCTTTCTTCCTTCCTTTCTTTCTCTTCTTTCTTTCTTTCCTTCTTTCTTTCTCATATTCTTTTGTTCTTTTCTTCCTTCCTTCCTTCGTTCCTTCCTTCCGTCCTCCCTTCTTTATTCCTTTCTTTCTTCTTTCTTGCTTACTTTCTTTCTTTCTCTCTTCTTTCCCTTCCTATCCTTCCGTTCCCTTGTGGACTTTTTCCATCTCACGCTTAGTATACCATGATCGATACTTCCTTAAGTATTTATCTCTGAAAGCTGTCAATGAGAGAAGAAGCAAGCTTCTTAATTTTTAGCGGGGAAGCCTTGTACTGTTTAGGAAGGTATGGATATAATGTTAAGCATGCCACAACACATCACGGATGTATTGCTGGCGTTTATCACATTTCTGAAAGTGGAACGCGTCTGTTATCCAGCCTTTGCTGGCTCTACACAGGGGTGAACTCTCGCATTCGGCACATAATGAAAGAGACTTCCCTTGCGGTCGCGCAAAGGTAGCAAGATACGTTTATTATTCTTTCTTTGTTCGCTTTGTGACGCCAAGCGCACGCGGCCAGTATAAGAATGTTTAAACTCGAGGCCTCTGTGATTCAACTTCACTTGGTAATTACCATCGTGTCTTGTTTGCTTTTTTTTCCTTTACGTTATTCTTACCTGATTTTGGCTTCCTTTCATCATGCGCATAACTGACCTGAGCATTTTAACGGCGTAAAGAGTGGTGGTCAAAAGTCTCCAGGCCACAGAGTCTACTTTTTAGAAGCATAGTCGGCGGCTTAAATTGCCTATAAAGCTACTACTACCCCTAAGAATAAGTGTAAGACTTTTAGTCACCCCCCAGGGATTACGAGCTTTTTTGGGCGCAGCACATTCGTGAAGAACAAACATGTAGCCTGGGAACGTATACTAACAACGGAGGAATGATAAGTGACCAGCAAAGAAGGTAATAAAAAACTTTGTTGAGAGCGCCGAAGAAGCCACTCTCGGGAATGAGAAAACAAAAAGAGAACACTTAACACGAGCAACAGAGCGCTAACGACGAAAGTGAAAACATAACGAAGACACATTCACACACGACACCATCGGGACAGCGCTCTTTTTGTCGATCCAAAAAGGAGAAAAAAAGGCCCCTCACTTCAAGCCCGCTAATAACAAAGTTCCCGAAGAGGCGGCTTTTTCAATATACGTCCCGCCGCGTAACGAAAAACCGATTGCCGCTCCTTTCGCTTCGAGCGCCTCTGTGGTGGAAAAATGAACACGTAAAACTTAGCGCTACAAGAGCGAGAAAAGAAATGGCTAAAATGTACTTACGCCGGCAATAAAGCATTTCGTTCGAGGCGAATAGAAAGGAGAGCTATTTAAGGGCCCCGTGGAAGAGACAAGCAAGGAAACGAGGAGGAGGAGGAGGAGGAGGAGGAGGAGGAGGAGGAGGAGGAGGAGGAAAAAAGAGTGGATGGGGTTGTGAGGGAAGCGAAACAGATTTTCCGCCTTAAGAGCTCTTCCTCAGGGCGGTAATAAAGAAGATAGGCAATCGCTGCTATAGATGTCCACACCGTCAAGGCTTAGAGGAGAAAGGGGATAGGAGAAAGGGCAATCTCGAAACTCCATAAAGCGAAGATTCGCTAATCCCTCTCCTCAGGTTCGACAGGCAGCGGAGGCTAAAAAGGAAACAAAAGGATGGGTAGAGGTGGTAAAAGCAGCTAGGGGAAGGCCCTGAGGCGCCAAGGATGCTTCTAGAAGCGGCTATGGCTCTGCCTAGCTGCTATTTGCGAAACCTTGTGTCTTTGGGTCTTAGTGTCGAAGCCTAACATCTTTTTATCGTGATGGACGGCGGCTATATTTTGTAACACGAATTTGATCTCGTAACATGGCTTGCCAAACGGTGTTATAGCGACTCTGCGGCTAGCGAGGAGGTTTCGACAGTATATTTCATAACTGTGTTGTGCGTGTGTTTGTGTGTAAGGAGAGGGGCTTGCATCTCTTTGTTTTCCTTTTATTGGCCCCTTAAGAATGAGCTCGTCGAGAGAGACAGGGACTTGGTGCATGAACGAGTTATGAAAATGTTGAAAACTCCAGCGTGAAATTAAATGTATTGTTCAAAAAGTAAATAATTAAATAAAAATATGTCGTGTTGAAGCTGACACGACGATAAAGATTGCTTCCGACAACTTTTCACGAGCGTGTAGCAGAACTTGAGGAATGGATACGGTGTATATTTCACTGCTGTTAATCCTGGTGTGTGTTTAACGAGCAAAACTATGCCTAAACCATGTTATCATGCGTTCTAGGAATTTATTTTCCTCATGATTATCTGGGGCCTTTAATTGTAAAGCGCCAACTTGTTTCTTAATATAACAGTGGATTAACAATACCATGTCTCTAAACGAACAACGAGCAGCGTTCGAGCTCAATAACAACTCAACCACATAGCTGCAGCAAGTGTTGGCAGGGCGACGCGTGCGATATGAGGTATCTGAGACAGAAAAGAGATAAAAAGCAAGCAAATGGTCCTCTCTACTCGTGCACTATGGGAAATTAACAGGAGCTGGATTCACGATATCAGATTCACACTCCTTTGTCTTGCATTCTCACCTCAGGAACTGAGAAAAATTCACGTTGCTAGAACGTTGTTCAGTATATTTCACTGCACATTTGTGTGGGCGTACGTGCGTGCGTGTGTGTTCTTTATTTTTCAGACGAAGATATTACTTGACCATACTAATGCGACAGCATTAGAACCCCCTTGTCGGGAAAAAAATTGTCCCATGATTTACTTCGTTAAACTCTGCGACGGAGGTGCGCTAGCACAATATGTATGTACCCTTCGCAGAAGATACTCATGACGGTTTGGCAGAAAATCTACGCGGCAGCTGGCGCGCGACGTGTTTTCTGCCTTTCCGCTTGGTTGCAGCTGCCGCGAAACCAGTTTGGCTCCTTTCCACTAGGCTTCAGTAGGAGCGCTACTCGCTACTCTGGCGTGCACAGGTTTTGCCCTTTCCACATGGCTGCAGCCGCCGCGAAACCGTGTTCCTCCTCCACCAGGACTCATAACGGCTTTTTCGCCAGTGACCCACCCAGTGCTAGCGCACGAAAAGTAAAGGGCGATTTCTCCCTCTTTAGTTTGCCACCTGCCGCGTTTGGCAGGCGGCAGTTGGCAAGTGGGGGCTTCATCCGTAGACAGGACGACTTTTTCGCTAGCGAGGCATCTAGTGCTAGCGCACTGAAACTTTCCGGCATCCGGTGCTCTCTGAAGCCTGCAAGAACTACCTGTCACTCGCCACGGTTGGCAGACGGCAAAGTGGAGAGAGGACCTCCTCCTCTCCACTTTTAAGGGAGAGGAATGAGAGGCCGGAAAGTGTCTGCCATCACGGGCAGAGCAAGTTGTGATGCGGGTGGAAGAATGCGCAAACTTGTCAGGGGTTGTCATGGGAATAACCCGGAGGATGGATACAGTGCAAGGCCCGTTTCACATGCTGGGACTATACCGAAAATATTCGATGCAGTCGATGCGGCCGCGGTGTGATTTTCGGTCACTGCTTTCACATGCAACACCGACACAGCGAATTCGGTCGGAGGGACAGGAAAGGCTTGCATAGGCAACTCATTCTTAAACGCGACAGAAACGTCACACGGAATGTGTTGATGATTTTATGACCAGCGTATTTTTAGATGCAAGCTAGGCAATATTTCGCATGTTTTCATTAGAGTAAACAGTTTTGCTTCCAGCCTGGAAACAGCCCCCGCGTGACCCCACGTCGCACGCCGTCTCGGCGCTCCCCACTGGTCAGTCGCAGAGCGAACGCTGCGACTGAATACCAACCAGACGGAACTCGATCGCAAGCCGTCTGCGACTAGACCGACGGAATTCGCAGTGTCGCAGGCGAAAATCGCATGCGTGTGAAACGGGTCGAAGGTGGAGGGTGAGAAGAAACGTTAGTTCGGAAGAGGTGCGGAGACAGCACAGCAGCGCGCGCGTGCCGTTTGCCTCTCTTCCGTTGAATGGGCTGTGTGGGAGCCACACAGAAAACCAAGTGTGCAGTAAAGTTTGGTGTGAAGAAATGATTGCGATGTGCCGAGTCATGAAAGTGTAGTGCTACGCATTTTCGTCGGATCGGCCCACCGATCGCCTCTCAGTTTTCTCATCCCGCGGTTATCGGGTCAGTTCAAGAAATGTCCGCTAACATTCAGGTTGAAATTAACTTGATATTGGGAGCTCGCTTCATCCCAAAGGAAGGACGTTAAAAAAGCGCACAGATGCGAAAGAAAATTTACGGACTCCAAGGCGGAATCTCCGCATCAAACTGGATGACTTGTATTGAACAGTGTGATTTCTTAAAGGAAAGCTCTGGCACTCGCCCGAACTGCACCCTGCCCTTAAGTCGAACGGATAAGTATTGTCGACATCATTTTTTCGAAGAATCATCCAATTAGCTCAAATGCATTAATCGAATATTTTATGCCTTCACCCATAAGTGCTAGGTTAAGTATCAGAATTCCGATTTACTGCAATAGCCTTATGCGAGGTTCAACGTCCCTAATTTGCTCGCGAGCTACGAGACGCTGCAGTGCAATCCTTCGGATTAATATCGAGAACATACGTCTCCTCACTAAACGCTTACATCGCACAGTACACGGGCGCTGTTTAAATTTGGCCTCAATCGAAACGCAACCGTCGCGGCTGGCATTTGACTAAAGAGAATTTCGACGTTCTAGATCATACGACAGTGTATCCGCTGCTCATCTGACGTGTTGCTGAGAGCCGGGTCGGAGCACGCTGACAGGAAGGGCGAGTATAATGGAAAGCATTTTTTTCTTTCAGTACCGGCTCAGGCCAACCTGCCGATCATGTTATTTTTGTCACTTCTATAACTTTCTCTCCGAAGCTGTGGAAATGGCGCCTTGGAGATACCGCCTCGCTTCTGCCCCAACGCCGGAGGCCAGACAGAAAGTTCTCTTCCACTCTGCGAACATTGTTTGCGTATACCCGAGGCTGTCCTGTCCCTGCGTGGGGTTTCTCTGGTTCATCCGTTGCAGGATCGTGCATCCCATGCCTATTTTCTCTTCATTTATTTACCCTCGACTTCTGAAAGGTTTGCGGGGCAGCCGCCAACACTTGAACAACATGCCCGGAGTGTATTCATAGTGTATACAAGGTATATTGGCCGCGGCCTGTTTACATAGCCTTCTACAAAAACGCCAGCCGGCGCTTAGTGGTTTCGGGAAGATGCGCCAACCCTCACGTGATTGCATTTCCAGCATGAAAGTAGGAAAATATAAAGAGACTACTTCCAATGGCCTCTGTTTGGACGCTGCATTTTTGTACCAGCTGCTCATGCAGTGCTGGTGCGAAACCTCGGTTCCTTTCTTCGGGTGGTGCTTGAACAGTCGTTTGTAGTGGCTGGCGCGGCACTGGAATTGCGAACAGTTCCCCTCTCAGGATGACATCCGGACTAGAAGTGGCTGCTGTGGTGTGTCCAAATGCCAAGTTCGATCCACGCTGGTTTTGGAAAACATCACGTCAGGAGTCCTAGCCCCCTAATACATACGCAAACAACGGCGAGAAACTCTCTTTTCTTTTTTGTTTTTTTTTTGTATCCGGTTTCGCCAGAATACTCGATGAGCATTCGATTTCGCACAAGTTCTAGATTAAGGCGAGGAAAGACAGACATCGAATGACATCATTCACTATTCACGAGGTCGGACGCAAGATTCCCGCGCACAGCTTTGGTGGTCGTGGGGCAATCGGAGCCTTGAAGAGGAGAAAAAAAAAAAGAGAGCTGCAAATGGAGCAATAGTGCGAGGCACGTATGGTAAAAAAAAAAAAACGAAGAACCTCTCTTTGTCTTTGCGCTCCGAGGACAAGAAATTGCGTGCAAGCCATAGTTTGCACGAGAGACGGCCATCACAAAACACTTACGTCTCAAGTTCGAACCTTTCGAGCTGCCGTGCGTGTTATCACCGAATTCCTGCTAGGCAACCTATTCGATAACAACGCTGAATAATTCAATAACACGTCGTTTTTTTTTTCGTCGCGAGTAAGCCCGCCTTGCTTGGTGGATAGCATCATGCCTACGACGGCGAAATCATGGGTGTTCACTCAGGCTAACTCATAAGAGTTTGATCAACCTGGGGGCTCACTCAGACTCACACAAACCAGAGCTCACTAGAACTCATGAATTCAAGCTCATTTGGGCTCACAACTCATTTGGACTCACTCCAACTACCGACTCATCCGGATCCAGCCACTCGTTTTATCTCACACCTGACTTCGACTCACGACGCACCTGGGCTCATTTAAGTACTCCTTTCGACTCACGACTCATTTGGACTCACTTATTTCAACTCATGACTAATCTGGACACACACATTTTCATTCCGACTCATGACCCATCTGAGCTCACTCACTCATCTGAACTTTATTTATTTAAGAGCCATAGATGCCCTTGCGCCATAAAAATCCATAATCATAATAATATTTATTTATTAATACTGCAGAGTCGCTTTGACTCCAAAACTCATTAGGGCTCACTCACTCGTTTCGACTCATGACTCCATTCGGCGCACTCACTACATTCAACCCGTGGCTCAATAAGGCTCACTCACTCGTTTCGACTCATGACTTCATTCGGCGCACTCACTACACTCAACCCGTGGCTCAATAGGGCTCACTCGTTTCGACTCATGACTCCATTCGGCGCACTCACCACCCTCAACCCGTGGCTCACTCACTCGTTTCGACTAGACACACATAGGCTGACTGAAGTGACCAAGTGACACGCCCCCAAGCCGACCACGACGCACGACAAGGGACCTCGGTCAAAGTTTTCGACACATCCGCACGCGGTTAATTACCGCACCTCAACCCGCGTAACCTAGGGAAAGGGAAGGGACAAAACGCCACCTTCCTCGCCTCCACGGAATCCTCTTCTTCGGTCGCCCACAGACGTCGCCAAGCCGCCTCGCCCTCAAGCGTTCTTGGCCACGGCAGTAAACATTTCCTCCCCTCGTCGGTCTGCAGACGAGGAGCAAAAAAAAAAGGATGCTTGCACACCGTCGTCACGAAAACACAGACGATGATCTGAGCCTGATGCGGTAATCATGACTCAGATGATGATCTGAATGTGAGTTCGGACTCACTGACGGCTCAGATCATTATCCGAACAACTCTGATGATGACCTGAATGTGAGCCTGCGCAAACCTCGGTAAGTAGACTCATGAGTGAGTCCGTCGACCAATGAGCATAAGATAAGCTTGATTACTGAAGATTAATGTGATCGAGAAGCGGTATGAAGAGGTATAAACGGCGCCTTCTTATGGAGGTAATGCGTCCAAAATTCCTGCCAATTGTGTGGTAGTAGGAATCAATACCTTTTTTTTTTTTTACGCGACACACTTAAGCAGGTTTCAGAAGTGTGTTTACTGGAAGCATAGTTACTGCGAAAAATATCATCGCGAACTAGTGTGCCACGCAAATGCAAATCATCTTCAATACACCGCGGAGAGGGTTATAGATAAATCCGTAAGTGCCGCAAGTTATTAGCCCACTTCCTATCTCGGTTGGGCACATTTGAGCGCATCTAGACAATAGCCTAAATTTTAAGCGACGGCAAAAAAAATTGTTCACAGTGACAGGAAATGTGCACGCAGCCCGAGCCCTAGAGTTGCGACTACAAACTTTTCTCTCTCTCTCTCTCTTTTCTGTATGTTCACCACGTTCCTGGGCAGCTCTGAAAACACTGAAAATAAAAACAAGGAAACTAACAAGAAAGTGTTGTTGCGTCCTCTACAGGGTATAAACTAAGGCTCGTTCCCTTCATCGCGGACCATCAGCGCCAAACGTCACCTGCGACAATGGAAGTACTGAGGCGCGCGCCAACACCCAGAAGCACATCTCTGCATGCCGGATCCGCCAGAAGAGAGCGTACGTCAACGGCCACCACGTCCGATGCCCATCGGGTTCGCGACAAGGTAGGAGACCGGCTATTCAACGTCATCCGACTGTTCGTACGAACACATCAGATGTGTTATTGTCCCCGCTACAGCAGCAAAAGCAGAGGGGAGAGGACGAGGAACCGAACAGCAACACCACACGGTCCACCGTGCACCCGCATTATAGTGCTCGCTTCGGCCGACCCCTTCTGTATACCAAAGGGGCCGCGCGCATTACAGAGTGGCCGAAACGCTTCTTCTTTCTAGGAGCGCGGGGCGCGCGACACGTTGTTTGATGGATCGCTGACGCAGTTTCTGCGCGCGCGGTCATATTTTGGCGCGCAGGAAGCAGGTTAGCGCGCGGAACAACGGTTAGGCTTGCGGTCGATGCGTGCTGCTGGGAACGAACGAGGCGGCAGTGATGAACTTTCCCATCCTTTCTCACCCTTTCTCATCCTTTTTCTCCCTTGGCCCGTTCTCCGCACGACGTGCGCGTTGTTGCTCGTCTTTCGCTCCGTTGAAAGTTTAATTTTGCTGGAAGAACGCGGGAAGATAGCGAGGGCACGTGTAGGTTCGCAGCAGCTCGTCGCGGCACTCATCCGTCATGCGAGCCGATGGCCTTTCGGGAGGAAAAAGCTAATTGCGGGGAAATCGAACACCACCTTCCGCCGGTCAGATTGAGGAAGGCGCGCGGGGATTTTTCCGTTATGTTTTTCTTTTTTCTTTAGCTGAACTTGTAAGGAGAGCTTTGTGCCTCATAATGGAGATGGCTGCTTTTTAGAGCGCAGCTCTTGACGCCAGTTCATGGGTTGGGCCTCGTCGCCGCCGTCGAAATAACCGAGGCAAGCCACCAATAAATAAATAAATAAATAAATAAATAAATAATAAATAAATAAATAAATAAATAAATAAATAAATAAATAAATAAATAAATAAATAAATAAATAAATAAATAAAGCCTGGACTGGGATTCGAACCCGGGGCCCCGCGAACAAATGAAATTCGCTGGCCATTGCATAATAGCCGCAACTGATCACGCCTCGTGTTAAACTGCAACACTCTCTTGCGCTCTGCACTGCATATCGTCGTCTTCTTCAACTGATACTGCTATCGGACTAATATACACATTCTCGCGCGCTGTGTAATGCACATTGTCGGCTTCATCAACTAATAATATTATCGAACTAATATCGTCGCCAGGTGTGCCGACGACTCAGCAAACCGAAACAGTGAGCCTACAGAGCCTGAGACACCTACACTGCTGCGCTCAAATTTCGAATTAGGGAGCATCGTTATCATACTTCCAATTTTTTTTTCAAAAATAAAAGGCCGCAAGATGACTGAAAACCAAATATGCAACACATCTACGACATGTAATACAAAATTAAACGATATATTCCTTTAGAAAATATCCAGAACGAAATGGACAGTAAGCTTATCCGCCTACGTACTTATCAGCCTTTGACGTCAACATTTTTGAGGGCTATTATTAAGTAAGCATTTATCCATGCTTCCGGTGCACTTGAAGTCGTGAGACACTAGTCTGAAAAGTTTCAAAGCACAATATATCTGTTGTCCTTCAATATACATGCAGTTGTTCTTCACCGCCGCTGCTCCGCTCTTTATTGCTTTTAAGGTGTCTATTCTTTTATTCTTCATACCAGTCATTACGAGATACAATTAGTAGCGAGCTAAAAACCAAGTTCTTCGTTTTATGGGCAATATACACATGGTGCTGCACGTTCTTAATCGAACATTGCTATATATACCCACATCACCTCGTACGTATTTGCATTAGAGTACGTGCAGCTTAAATATTGTTTGCATGTGCAAAGGTGTATCGGGGTGCCATAGTGTGGATGAAATAGTGTACGTGTCTGGAAACTTTAATGCGCAAGTATGTGCGCTACTATCCCTAACGAGTGACCTTAACGTGTTCAAAGATTCATTTCACAGATCTCTACCTCTAGCGAGCGTCGATAAGCACACGTGTTCTTTCATTAGCGCTAGGACCTAAACTGTTGCATATAAACGCGGTAGTGTCTATAGGACTCGTTTGAATTCAGTTACGTCCGAAGGTTGAACTTTATTGACCGCGCTTCTGTGCCCGCGGTAACCTGTAACGAGGCTGAAGGAACTTGGGGCTCGACGACCTAAGTTTGTAAATGAATGCGTGAATTGGACTGAGAGAACTGAAGAGGAGCAGGTAGATGTAATTGGACAGCATTCAGGATTACCACATTTATCCGGTCGTGCAGAAACATCTCAAACCAGATATCCACCCTCATAAGGGTGCTTCTTTTAATCCAAAAGTTCAGTGCAGTCAATCGTGCTTGTATTTGTGAGCGCCTTATAGTCTTTCGCGCTGTCCCACATGGTTGGTAAACTTCGCAAGGTATAGCATCGATCAAGTCCGATCTTTTGGGTAAAACAACATGAACTGCTACAGAGTGATTAGGAGGACTGGCAGGCTAGTTTGACGTTCTTTAATTTTTGATATTCCTGGGATTTTTCCTGCTGTATCTTCTTCATTTAACTATTTTATTAAAGTATTTTGCCCCAAAGTTTATAAACGAAAATGTCACCCATGATAAAATTTGTCTTTACTTCATCAGAAATAAGCTTATGACTAGAACTAGGTTGTCAGAAACTGTAATTAAGCTAAGTCCAAGTAGCAGGGGCTACACTATCAATAAACGATTATTGGGTCAACTTTCAACTTCATCTGGTGGCTCAGTGGTTATAGCGCTCGGCTGCTCACCCAAAATTTGCGGGTTAGATCCCGGCCGCGGTGGTCGAATTTCGATGGAGGCGAAATTCTAGAGGTACGTGTACTGTGCGATGTCAGTGCACCTGAAATAACCGCATGTGGTCGAAATTTCCGGAGCCCTTAACTGCGGCGTCCCTCATAGCCTGAGTTGCTTTGGGACGTTAAACCCTCAAAAACCATAATCCAAATCAGCTTCATTTCAACATCGGGGAAATCGGATTACAAAGCAAGGTGGACGCATGAGCTTATTTCCCGCGTCTTCGTGCCCAAATAATCGTCTCTTGTAGCCATTTGCCTCCACAGTGTACGTCAGCCGATGACAGGAATTCATAATGGGTTCTTCGCGCGCCAGATATCCTCCGTCTTGCACAGTAACCGCAAAATAGCGATGATGAAGTCAGGTATACCTGCATTCATGCGTCATGCTGAGACTGACGAATTAGTTGCTGACTTGGCTCAGCTGCGTCATGGCTTCGGCGAAAGCCGATTGCGACGCATGAAGTAGGTAATCCGAGTGGCGGCCAGCTTATCAGGTACGGGCCAACGAGGCCATTAACGAATCAGTGCGGTCGGCATGAACAGGGCCACAGGCCGGGCCACTCACCGGCGAGGCAGGAGGCGACGGCTGCTACCAGGAAAGACAGCACGACGGCGGGGCCGGCCTCTTCGCGGGCCACACGCGGGAGAAGGACGTAGACGCCAGTGCCCAGGCTCACGGCCACGCCTGCGCAAAGAAAGAGGGGGAGGGGGGGGAGGCAAGTTATTATCTTCAGTACATTCAAAGCAAGCACAAGTGCACTGATATATCGTATTCTTAATTCATTTCTTATGCGGGGCTCACCACCGGTTCGCTCATCTCCAGCTGCTCTTGATAAAACAATTCCAATTTATTTATTTATTTAGTCCTCAAATGCCCCTTGGACATGGATTTTACATGAGGGGTGGGCGGCTTCACAGACAATTTCAAGGGTGGGTGGCTTCACAAAAGAAAATTTGCAATGGCTGTCCTGAAATTTGTCGCACTGGAGTGGTGAACCGCTTCTTCAGGTAGATCATTCCAGCCTTTCGCTGTTAGTGGAAAACCCGAGTGAAGGTTCGATGATGTGCGCGCGTGCGGCGGGTATACAGACTTGAAATGACTAGTCCGAGATGAATGGCGGTGAACGGGAGATATAACGCTGTTGTCAATCGGAAAATGATAGAACTTATGGTAGAGAACGAGCCTGGCTATTTTACGTCGTTTCTAGATTGCGAAGATTTGCATTAGATTTTAGAGCTGGGACACTAGTATAGGAAGAATAGTCATTAAAAATAAACCGAGCTGCCCGATATTGGATAGATTCAATGGAGTTAGAAAGATTAGTCTGATGAGGGTCCCAAACTGAGCATGCATATTCTAGCTTGGGCATTATAAGGGTTTTGCAAGCAAGGGTTTTTACGGAAGGGGAGCAGAATTTAAGATTTCGCCTTAGAAAGCCGAGAGTCCGGTGGGATCTCGCTTATTCGCGTTAATTCGAACTCTCGCTTGTTACGAAGTCGCACTTTCCTCTCTGCAAACCACGATATTTCGAAAAAAAATTTGCCCCCGAGTGTTCGAATAATTATGATTCGGCTGGAACACTTCATTAATTTTGCCTCGCAACTAAGAGTGCGATTAAATTTTCTGCCAAAATTAATCTGTTCCTCCCTGCAGCCCGTAGTGTTAGGGCAAGAAACAAGTATAATTTTTTGGGGAAAAAAACATTTTGTTTGAATGGTGCGCTATGGACTTATGCGCTCAGACTGCTCCACCGTCCGCTTTTCAAAGTTCGGATTTCTTTTTTGTTGATTGTGCGCATTCTTGCATGGCTGCCTATCTCTCACATGTTTTTTTTTTGTTTATCTGGCATTGTAAATTGTATGAAATCCGTACTCACTGCTTCTTTTCGCAGTAACTAATAAATAAATAAAAATAAATAAATAAAGAAACAATGGAATGGATTGTAGTGATGCGTTAAAACAACTCAGGTGTTTTATCATATCATGAAAGACCTTTTGTTTGTAAATTTATAATTATATTCGGTTTCATTTTGCTCTGTATTTCTGCATCATTTTTTGGGGGGTAAAGTGCATGTTGATATTGGTTGCTTGCGGATTGCAACAAAGCTCTAATGTAATTCGTCTATCAATTTCCAACACGTTTTATTGCGCATTTAGTAACAGGCATCCCTGGAAGTACACTTTAGCGCCCGCTTAGAATTTCTGTGGATGCAAACAGTGAGGAAAAAAGAAAAACGCAGCCGCCGCGTTTTTATGGAGGCAAAACGCTAAGGCGCCCGCGTACTGTGCGATGTCAGTGCACGTTAAATATCCTCAGGTGGTCGAAATTAATCCTGGGACCTCCACTACTGCACCTCTTCCTTCTTTTCCTTTCACTCCCTCCTTTATCCCTTCCCTTACCGCGCGGTTCAGGTGTCCGCCGATATATGAGACAGATACGGCGCCATTTCCTTTCCCCAAAAGCCAGTTATTATTATTATTATTATTATTATTATTCTTCTTATTATTATTATTATTATTATTATTATTATTATTATTATTATTATTATTATTATTATTATTATTATTATTATTATTATTATTATTATTATTATTATTATTATTATTATTATTATTATTATTATTATTATTGCGTGGAGAGAGAGGAAGGAAAAGAAACTACAGGAAAGGCACGGCAATCCACGCAATCCTTGGCGTGTTATTTCTCTCAGGTGTTTCGGACCCCTCTCTTCTTCCTTCTCCACACATTATTTGTGCTTAATCTTATGTCCTACGGCCTTACACGCGGCTTACAGATAATGTGGGCTTTGTGGTGTAAGCCGTGACTAAACCTCTCGCAACGTTAATAGACTGCGACAGCCGCCGCGGTGGCTCAGTGGTTATGGCGCTCGGCTGCTTACTCTAAAGACGCGGGTTCGATTCCGGCCGCGGCGGTCGAATTTTAATGGGGGGGGGGGGGGGAATTTCAGAGGCCCGTGTACTGTGCAATGTCAGTGCACCTTAAAGAACCCCAGGTGGTCGAAATTTCCGGAGTCCTTCACTACGGCGTCCCTCGTAGACTGAGTTGCTTTGGGACGTTAAACTCCAAACCAAACCAAATAGACTGGGAGATTTCTAAACCAGCGTCTCTGAAAAGGATTGCCACCAGGCCGAACTTGCGCCGCCATAGTTTGAGCATCATGAATAATGAGTGCCCTGCCGCTACAATATAGCCTTTCGAGAGCTTCTTTTAAGATCACCATCACTCCATGGTACGCTTCGTATACTCAGCACGCGAATGCATGCGTATAGACGTCCAGCGTGAGATGTCAGGACTATTACGCATACAGGAGCAAAAAGAAGATAAAAGAAAATAACCACCAACCGGAACGAGCTCCCAGGCAGCTGACTAACAGTGGTTGACAGTAAAAACATAGGTCCGTTCAGGGGGAATACAGGTAGGAAAGAAGGACCTTATAAAAAGCTAAAAGGAAGGCATATCCCGCGGCAACCATCAGGCTGCTGAACCTCACTCATTATGTTTCTCTTTATTATCACAGCGAAACCCTACACAGCAACCGTTCTGCGTTGCAGGCGCCCCTCTTTAAGTCGAAATATCGGCGTCAAACACGTTCCGGCCCTATCGCGTTTCGATTATTCAACATAACGTTCTTTGTTTGAAAAGCTAGCGCGTGCGAGCAGACTGCGGCGCACTCCCCCCTGCCGTGACCCGCTATCTGCCGCGCAAGCTCATAATCATTATATATCCGAGAGCCAATGGAATGACGGGGGCGATCGAGGAGGGATAAGTTAATTTTCATTACGCTTATCCCCTCAGGGAGGAGCTAACGGGATCGCGGAACGGGTGGTCAGCTCCTTTTCTACGCGATTGGGAAGGATCGAGCTGGCCGATATCTCCTTAACACCCGCTCTCTCCGGGGACGCAGGCTGGGGGAGGGGAGGGGGAAGTTCGGCCTCATTAGGAGCAAGCTCCCGGGGAGGCAAGCCGTGGAGAGCTGCAGTGGCAAGAGCTGCTTATCGCGCGCTTGGGGCCACTCACGCAGGAGCCAACAAAATAGGAAGTTAAGGGAAGAAACGAGCCGGGGCTCAGCAGAGTGTAATCACTGCCCCGGAGCGCAATACCCTCACTGCTAATCAACTGCGCCAGACAACGCGCGAAGCGAGGGCTGGTCGCTGAGAACTGTGATTTCTTGCAATACTTGGAGGGTCCGGGTAGGCGCAGCAAGCGCAGAATGCGGAGTTTTTCTTGGTGTGTAGTAAGGCTGTCTCTTATTCAGAGGCACAAGCACGAGATTAGTCAAGTTTCTCGTAGAAGCCATCTAAAAACGGCGCACGAAAAAGCACGAAAAACACAGGGAGAACAGGACGGACAAGAGCGCACTAGCAACTGAACTCTCTACTTTACTGAACTCTATTTCTCCTAGAAAACCGAAAAGACTATGCTAGGGTTCGCTTAGTTGTTTTCTGTGCTAGCGGGAGAAAGCTATGGTGAAAATTTGTGAACGGGCAAGCTCTAAGGTGCGAGTTAACAAATGAAGGAACAATTAAAGAAGTGAAATACTGTCAGACGCATTGTGAGTGAGTGAGTGAGTGAGTGAGTGAGTGAGTGAGTGAGTGAGTGAGTGAGTGAGTGAGTGAGTGAGTGAGTGAGTGAGTGAGTGAGTGAGTGAGTGAGTGAGTGAGTGAGTGAGTGAGTGAGTGAGTGAGTGAGTGAGTGAGTGAGTGAGTGAGTGAGTGAGTGAGTGAGTGAGTGAGTGAGTGAGTGAGTGAGTGAGTGAGTGAGTTCGAGCCAGTTCGCGAGTATCGTAATAAGATTTGCTGGGTTGGTTGGTTCATACTGATGAAAGGTATAACTGCGCGAAAGGGTTAGGACAACAAACGGCCAGGACACCTTTGATTAGTTATCGTGTAGACGGGCAGTGGTCCAACAACGAACCGCTAAACAACTAAGCCGTAGCGAAATAAATGTAAGCTTCTCATTACCCCAAATTCATTATTTTAAAAACCAGATAAGTCACAAACGCCAGTCGAGCAAACCATGAACCACAAATGCTTCCTTGTGTATACTGCTGCGTCGCAAAGGTAGCCCTTGTTTCAATGCTATACGGCCCAATCTGCGGGAGTGGCAGAACTTGTAAACAGGCTCCGCACGACGGCGTAAATTGGATGAAATCACGGGGCCACGCATCACAGCGGGAGAGTGCTAGCAGTGTTACGGCGTGTGAATCACTCTGCCTGACCTTCTTGCGACCACTAGACGGCGAAAGCAAATAGACAAAGTAAAAGCAAAACAAAATGCGGGAATTTGTTTACGGCCGGGGCATATACACTACGGGCCAAGGGGTGACACGGCTACCCCCATCGCAAAGCTGCGATTAAGCGGATGCTGCCCACGTCCTCTGCAAAGAAAAAGCTAAGTGCTGATTGCACTCTTTTGACCTGTTAAAGCGTAAGAAACACAGACGAAAAAGAAAAATAAAGCAAAGGAGCTATACACCGCGTTAATCACGCCGTTATTACTGCACAACTTTTCCTTTGAGTTTCCTGCGCATTCCCTCGTTTCTGCTTCATATTTATTTCGTTTTTCTTTTTCATTTAATATGATATGCTAAATAGCGCACAGCTCGTAACCCAATTTATGCAGTGCACTGCTCTGCTTCTCGTCTGCAGGTGGTCGCCGTGGAGTTCACTGCTTTCCCATGGTAAGAAGCGTTTCTGGAGTTCCGAATTAAAGATGTTGCCAGTTTAAAGCAGTCGTAAAAACAATGTTGCCTTCTCCGCACTTTCCTGCACAACTGGAGGCCTAGTGTGGACTATGGCTTGGGTCGATTGCAGTGAAGTCGTTCGTTTGATACCTGGCTAACTTGAACAACCCTAACTGAATGCGCTGGGTGCTAACAAATCTGCCTGTCATAGTCATTGCGATGTATGATTAACTACTGATCAGCTGTTAAGTTTATCGCCAACTTTATCTAATCTACTGGCGTTAACTCGTGAGAGTTCATTAGTAGCTTACCATCTTTTCATGGTTTGCTTTTGAACTGCTGTCATAAGATAGAATGATTTTAGTTGCCGGAAGAACCAGAAAATGCAGGACAACCTTCTTTTTATCATACGCGTATATGTTTCTTCCACTGCCCAGGAACTACTTTTTTTAAATGTGCCATAATTAATAAATATTATGAGAAGAGATTGTGTACCATATTAAAGGCGCACTGAAGAAAGACAGAAGTTGGACTGCATCGATAGGGTACTGTGTTCTAATCAGAAATAGACACTCTCACTGAAAACGAAGCTTCTATTATCTAGAAAAGATCAGAAAACGAAACGAAAACGAAAAAAGTGAAATGTGTCCGGCGACATCAGTTTTAAGGTGCCGATCTCATAGGCCGTGCTATGCAGCCATTGACTTCATAAAGGCGGCAACCCGTCTTTTTCGCTGAGGACGTCACGAGTTAGATTCGGTTGGCCGGATGATTTTTAAATCTGATGTTCGCGGCGATCAATGATTATTTTGCAGCAGGACAAACGTCAGCATACTCAGGAAGAGCCAGTGAATTGATTATTACTAAGGACAACAATTCCGCCGAGTTGTTCTCTGTAGTCCTTAAGTGCTACTGCCTACAGGATATCCCTCACATATGCCATCTAAGTCCATTCCTTCCTTTTGACTGCACCTTGAAAATCCTTATTTGATTCATGCTGGTCTATCCGGCCCTTAGTGTTGCACCCAACCATTTTATTTGTCATTCCTCCCAGAGCCCCATTCAATTCAATTCAAACCATTCCCGTGGGGCTGCAAGTTTCAAGCCTACGGTTGAGTGCCGGAAAAATACAGTTCCTACATACTTCAGCATTACAGGTCATCGATAAGATGCTGTTCATGGCCTGGGGGTGTCTGCAAAAATTCATTTCAACCGATTCTTGTTGCATTAGAAGCGTCATGGGGCCCGAAATGCGTCGTTGGTCATAAAATTTGCCCATTGGCTGGAGGGGAGTGACGTCAGCAGACTGGAAGTGACGTCACTTCCAGCCTGGTGACCTTCGCTTCTCCTGCAGCCATTGGGCAGATTTTGACATCACTTCCGGCAAAAGCATCAACAGATGCTAGTGCGATCACCATGCCAACGCACAATAGAATTAGGTGTCCCTGCGAATTCTTCTCTTTATTGTGTCTTTCTTGTGGTCCGGATTTGCAGCCACCTCAACGACTTACACTAGTCCGTCCAGCTTGCTCCAACACGATAGGCAGGATCGGATTTCTCAAAATGCGTTGAAGTGTGTGTGGGGACTCTTCTACAAGAAAGCTGTGACATCCAATCAAGAAACCTGTTATATCCAATTGCTTCTTTCTATTTTGTCTATTTTGTCTATGTGTTTTTGTGTTTTGCGTTCCAAAGCTTTTGATATCAGGTGTGAATTCAATAATATACACGAGTCTCTACGGGTCAAGAAGATATAAAGAGATCGTGCACAATGGCGATTTATATTGGGGATCACAATCCAGAAGAAATGCTCATGCTCATTCTCATGCTTATGCTCATACTTTGGCTTTGACTCTGAGTTGCACCAAGAAGTTTACAATTGTTCGGCGGAAACGAATAAAAACTAGCGACTCGAGAACTAGCTGAGAACAATTCGCAAATAAAAATCTAAGTAATATTTGAAACACATTGATCATGTTAATCAAACAGCCAGCGTGATGCGCTGCACAATTGAAGTGCCGTCCTTTGAGAAGCCTTCGTGCAACCGAGTTCCATTTTACGATTTTTGCCTCCGTCTTTTTTTTCTCTTTATTTCACAATCGCGAACCTCCGCAAAGGAGCGCACGCTGATAAATGAAACAGTGGTACCGGAAAATTGTCCACGACCAGATCAAATGTGAGCCGGCCTTAGAAGAAACTCAGGGATCCCGCGAGAGCCCCTTATTTGAAGCAGTGAGAAGCAGCCGAGAAAAAAGAAGCAAAATCAGTGAGGAAGAAATAAAAGGCAAGCCGTCGAAGAACACAGCGCCCGAACCCTTAAACCTGCCTTCTATACGACAATCCCGAAAAGCGCGCACGGCAATGCTTCGGGATCAGCGAAGGATTTCGCGACCCCACAAAAGCACCGAGGAGCGCCCCCTGCGGGAATCGGAGGGAATTTCTTAATTAATTTTCCCCTTCAATTCGGTTTTGCCTCTTCCCTCCATCTTTTTCCTTACAACCGGGTTGTCTCCTCTCTCCCCCTCTTCCTATTTCTCTCGCTCTTGAACCTTGCGTTCTCAATTTTTTTCAGGGACGCTGCGAATTACTTACTAGTAGTAGAAACTTCACCGCGGTAGAAGGGTTTCCTAACAAGATCCAGAGCGGCAAACGGGACCCGGAGAAAAGCTGCAGAGACGACAAGGTCGGGTACGAACTAGTATAGCTATCCAGGAATGCCGGTATACGCGATATAATAAAATATGCTTCAAAAAAATAATAACGAAAAAAAATTAGGTACGACTACGCAATAAGTTTGTCGAGCTTACGTAAAGTATGAAGTGTGTGATCAAAAAGACGGAGCGCATACAATTAGAGGCTCCTTTGAAAAGCCCGTTTCGCGAGTTTTTGGCGCACAACTAAAAAAAAGAGAGCAATAAAGACGTATTTGTTCTTTGCGTATAACAAAATGTTTTCTGATTTTATCGCTTTCTGCCCTTCTTTCCTTACTTTCTCTTTTACTTTTGTTTTTCGTTTCTCGCCGCTTAAAGCACTCGAAATAGAGTGTGCCCGAAATGACAATCATCGATTTAGCTCGAGACAAAGGGACGGCCGGAGCTCCACAGAGACTGCCCACAAGAACACAGGCCAGCGCCGAAGGAAAGAGGACTTGGGTGTGAATTCAAGTTGGCTCGCGGCTCGACGCTCTAGAGAGCCCATCCTCTCTCACCTTCCACTCGTTCACAGAGTCGGCGATTTTGCTTTTTTTACTCGAACCTCGCCTTGCTTGGCCTGGGCTGCGTAGTTAGCCATTCACCGACCGATCTGCGAAACCTCTTTCCCTCCGGTACAGTTTTTGTTTTCGCTTCTTAATCTCGCGAAAAGTTTGCGCAGCACTAGCCTCTCGACCCCCTCCCCCCTCCTCTGCCCACCTCCTCTCCCGTACACACGCCTGCACCAATTGCATGCCTTATAAAAGGGGGTGCTAGTCAATTCTCTCTTCTTCTTTTGTAACAGCTGTCCGCCTTCTATTGCACCGCTGTTGTTACACTTTTCTGTCGCTAGCTCCCCCGCGCTTTTTACTGAGCTCGTAATCATCGGCGCTAATTGAATGACCACATGGCGTGATTGGACGCTCGCGGGCTTCACAATACTTCGATGCACACGCCATTCAAACGTGGTAGTGCGAGTGAATCCCGTTATGGTAGATTATTGTTGTCTTTTTGTCTTGTGTAGGGACCTCTCACTATTCGGCAGTGCTACGTCGTTTATTGAAAAACGTCCCTCTCCTTTGGTCGTTTTTGTCCTCTTATTAGTTTTTTGCCTTCGGGAACGAAGAGAACCATTGTCAGCTCAAGCTGCCTCGACGGCGGTCGGCGTTCTTTTTGCGAGCGGCCTAAAGTGAATTAAGCCGAAGCTTTCAATTATGTAGAGCCACGCAGCGCATATAGCGAGGCTAGAAAAAAACTTCTATTTGCGAGAGCAGCGTTCGCTAAACAAAAGAGTGCGGACAAAGGCATTTATTGCAATTAGTAAAGCCTGCCTATTTAACTATGCAAAAACAGTGCAGCTTGGGAAGCGAGGCTGAAGCTTTTGAAGAACGCAGATGTTTCCAAAGAACGGAGAATGCGGAATTCATTGTTCAGTTAAAATGTCTCCCTCATAGTTATAGTCCCATTTACTTATTAAGCAGCACTTGGTGTTAATAAAGCAACGCGTAAAGCAAGCGGGCGTTTAGTCACTGTGAAATTAATTATTTCGACAATGAAGGACAAAAAACTCAGGAGAGTGCGTGACGTCATGCGGCCGCCAATCCCAAGCCGAGTGTTCATGAAGTCGTTCCCTCCCCCGGTTTCTCCCGCGTCAGTCCCTAATGTTTCGGAGTCGGTATGTTTTAGTGCTCCCGTCTCGCGCCACCTATGGCACGGGAGTCTACACCAAGAACGTTAGTCTACAGTCAGTTTTCCGTCGCTGGTCTGCGCATGTGCGCGCACCGCGGTGCTAGATATCACCGCTAGCTATCACGTGGTGTGATCACGTGGGGAACCGACACTCTTCTTTTTTACTTTTATGACTAGGCTTCAAGGTTATCGCCGGACGCGCCCTCCTGAGTTTGTTTTTTTCGTCCTTGAATTCTGCGTATAAAACTTTCTCAGCTATGCAGTACATCTGACTTTCTTTTTAGGTCCGGGACGTTAACGAAATTATACAGCCAAATTTACACTTTTTTATGTTGCTGCTTTAGAAGAGGAGCGCTCTGTGGATGCCACACATGGGCTAAAAGCAACCCGTAGTGCAAAACTAAATTTATTTCGCCCATCATGACGTTGTTTAAAGTGAATCTAATCCTCATAACATGTGCAGTTTTCTTAATTTCACCTGAACCGAAATGCGATCATCGCGTGAGACTCTCAACTCGCCACCTCATGCTCCTCACAAGAAACCCTCCAGTGATTAGGAAACACGGCGGGTTTCTTGACGTAAGGCGTTCATGAAATGCACAAGGTCTGATCCATCTTTGTTTAAATTCTACAGCTGATATTTACTCGTTCCGCAATCAATATCTTTCAAGAATTTACAATTTCAATTTGTTCAATGCACGGTAACGTTCCTCGGTTACGCTTAATATCTCATTAGTTTTGTCGCCAAATTACAATAGATAAAAGAGGAGGCGCTTCTTCGATTAAAACAGCTAGACTCCCTATCCTGCCTTAATCTTCCGCAACATCGACTTTCATGAGTCCTCTGTTCAAGTTCAGTAAAACAACAAATTGTGGCTGGCAAACTATGTGCCTTTGCGAGGTTTAATAATGAACGGACCCTCCCCATAATTTTGTGCTTGCAACACCCGTATGCATTATTTATGACTGCGCTTCAAGCAGCGCGATAGAAACCACATGCTGGCCTGCTGCTTAGTTTAGATGAAGGCGCCCAAGTGTCTCACTATTACGTTTTTATACAAAACTTTAGTGCAGCTATTCTTGCTGCTGCCTTAGTCTTAGGAACGTAAAGTCAGCAAAAAAGTATCAAAAATTAATTTCAGAAGGAATTTGAATGAAAAAAGGAGAAACTTTTTCTAAGGCGGAACGGGTTCTGCATTCTTCCCAATTTCAATAATTTGCTGTGAAGTCGGAGTAAACCATACTGAGTTGAAAGCTGCAATTTACCCATTTATGTTTTTTCGAATTAGCGTCAGTCCAGGCTGTATCCTTTAACCCTGTTCAGTAAAACTGCAATTAGTTTCCAGTGATATTGCACTGGCAATTACAAAACCGTAGAATCGGTTTCGCAAACCTCGCCTTCACGTACGCGTGCTGTACATTTATCGACCGAGATAGGCTAGTACCAATACATATGGTTTGAAAGATACACGCCTTTTGTAGGCATATAGAAAGCAAAAATATATGAAAAAAAAACAAATTGATTAGCCCTACGGACGGTCAGAATTTTCTGCGAGTTCAAAGGGTGACAATTTGCTCTTTGCGTACGACGGCTGTGCGCCCTTTTTGTAAACCATCCTTTTCACATGGTTCTGGGTCCAGGTCACAATCTTGATTATAGAGCTCGAATAAATATGAAATAGAACACATTATTACCGTGCAGTCATCGATACAAGCCCCGAAAATCGCGGGTCAAACGCTTTAAGTTCCATGGCTGACCTCACGTGCTGCAGGACGCTTTATACAGACACTAATCTTTTAGATCCAAAATTAGCGAGGGAATTTTGAATATTTAGTGCACCCTATTGTATCTATGCACGTCATAACCATATTTTCTGGAGCCGCCGGAATCATTTCAGGAGCTTACATTTTTCAGCGCGTAGGAAGAGTAGGTTGCCACTATCAACATGTTCGAGCAGCATCTCAGTGCGCTCTATAGTTTTCTCACAATTACAAATTAAAATACTCGCATTGAGCAACGAGGTGCTCGCTATGGGTGGATGATAGACGGCACTTGTTGGTGAAATGCTGGAAAGCTGGCTTTAATTTACCAAGAAAGGGCAGGAATCTTTTTTACAGCGACAGCTGTTAAGCGCGCGCTCCTGGGTATCGCGTCGTTGTCGTCGTCGTCGTCGTCGTCGTAGTAGTAGTAGTAGTAGTAGTAGTAGTGGTGGTAGTAGTAGTAGTAGTAATAGTAGTATGTAGTAGTCGTCAGCGTAACCGGTGGTTGCGTTGCCATTTTAACCGCTAGGAGGGTGGATACCGTGGTAGGAGGAAGGTATCGCGAGAGAGGAGGAATCCCGAACCGGAGGACGGTTATCACGCAAGGAGGAGGGTATGGCGAGAGCTTGAAAAGTCTCAACCATTGGGTGGTTGCCACGGGAGCCAGCCGGAGTCGTACTGTGGAAGGAGGCTACGGCGGGAACGTAGGAAGAGATCACAGGAAGATGGTTACGCTGGAAGGAAGCGGGTGTGGCGAGAGCGGAGCAATTCCCGACCGGAGAACGATTAATGCGGAAAGAGGAGGAGTATGTGGAGAGAGCGTATAAGAAGGCGCAACCGGTGCGTGGTTGCCACGGGAACCACCCGGAGCGTAGTCACCCTGGAGGAAGGAAGGGATTAGAGGGGAAGAAGAAGAAGAAGAAGAAGAAGAAGAAGAAGAAGAAGAAGAAGAAGAAGAAGAAGAAGAAGAAGAAGAAGAAGAAGAAGAAGAAGAAGAAGAAGAAGAAGAAGAAGAAGAAGAAGAAGAAGAAGAAGAAGAAGAAGAAGAAGAAGAAGAAGAAGAAGAAGAAGGCATAACTGAGGGTTGCTACCACGGGAACCGTCCTTGAAGGTAGTTACCATGAAAAGAGGAAGGTGTGGCGACTGCGGTAGAATCGCTAACCGAAAGATGGTTATTATGGAAGGAGAGGGCGTGGTGACAGCATAAGAAAGCGTAACAGTACGGTGGTTACCCAAGAAGGAGGAAGGTATTTAGAGAGCGTCAGGCGCAAGCGGAGAGTTATTGCCACAGGAACAACACTGAGGGTAGTTACCCAGGAAGGAGGAGGGGGAGAGTCATCGCGGAAGGAGGAGGGTATGGTGACAGCGTAGGAATGTGTGACCGGAGGGCGGTTACACAGGAAACCATCCGGTGGGTGGTTCCCGATGGAGAGGGTGGAGGGCCCGAGGAGATGGTCATCAGCGGTGCGGCGCGCGCCTAGAACTACGGACTGGAGAGGAGAGCTGGTCGAAAAGCGAGTATGTGCGGAAAACTAGAAAGAGCGCTCTAGAACTATACAGATGCAAATTCCCTCTAATATTCTCTCCCTCAAAATATCGTAAAATATAACCATCTTAACAGCTGTTGCTGAAACTCGCGCTACACAGTGGTAACCGTTCTGTCATTCTTTTTCTTCAAGCCGTTTTTCTCAAGGGCACGATCTCTTCAATATGTTTTTCAGTTCGACGCAGAGATGCAAATAGATTTAGCTCATCGGTGAGAAACTAAAAGTTGCCTGCGATGTTACTCGCGCCCGCATAGTGCAGGTCAGTGACAGTGCTTATCGACACAGCCGTAAGGCCGCCATCCTTTGCTTACTCTTAGCTTAGCGGTAGAGACCCTCTGCATTAACAATCTTTGCGGGGAATAGAGTATTCTGTGACGGACTTTCGAGCGCTGCATTTGGTAGCTGGCGCAGCATAATCATGATTGAACACAATCGCGAACCTCTGCATATGTTTAGCCCCTCGGTTTTTGCGGTCCGTCGCAGTGTTCCATGTCCGATGCTAAGTCCGAATGAGGAGTTAACTGTGACGCTTAACAGCGCTCGTGACCGTTAGATTCCTGCACCCTCGCCACTCATGGAGCCAAGCTGCAACCCGATCACTTGTCGACCTTAGAGACGGTAATTGTAGTGAATAATGAGAACTTCGGGGGGGGGGGGATTTTGTTAACGGAAATGTGGGTGTAACTCGTATTTGGCACCAACTCTCCTCTCTAAGGCTGCGTGTTGCTTTTTGCTAAGACGCTTTCACTGGAGAGGCTTGCGCCTCCAAGACTAGTCGCTAAGTTAGCTTATGGTGTGTGTGTGTGTGCGCGCGTGCGTGCGTGCGTGTATGTGTGCGTGCGTGCGTGTGCGTGAGGTTACTTTCATAGTAATTTTTGTTTGTATTTATTTGCTTAATCCCTCCTCACAGTGTAACGCGTGGCGCTGCTCTAGTGTACGAATTAAACCTGTCTGCGGTGGCTTTTAGCTGCGCAGCGTACGACGGTAGTGATATTTATTACGTGGAATGCACTAAAGACAAGTGCAATTTTACACCACACGGGCAAAAGGAATAGCCGCGTGCCCACCGCTCCGGCATATGCATTTTGTAACCCTAAAGCAACACATTTATTTCCCAACCTAGCCTACGCTAAGAATTTTCATTAGTCTGCGGTGGGCATTCTTCCTTTTATTAATTTCCTCCAGTTGTGAAATCTACCTCTTCGAAAGAGAGCAGAGATAATGTCACATCGAACGTGCATCCACCCCGGACGACAGCTTGCGCCTTGCTCAATAGAGCGCGCGTCTTCCCGCGCACAAATGAGATCAAACAGGGAAAAAAAAACAGAGAGAGAAGGGTAAAAAAAGAGAGAATGACCTGGCATGGCCCACGAAATCCCAAACTGTCCCTCTTCCTCTTCGGCAGCCTAATCAGAGCACGAAAAGCGCGTTAAAGTCGCGTCTCTTGCGCGAAGAACGTTCGTCTTCGTTAGCAGAGCCCGGAGCCGTTCTCCCCGCACCGGTGGCTTCGAACACCCGGCCGTAACCACGAGGTCATTTCTCGCATTTTATTGCCGAGTCGAGGCAGCACGGATCCAGAAAGACCACTGCAGTAAAGAGCCCTCCCGTGGGAAAAGAAGGCGAGAGGTCAAGACGGTGTAAACAGGAAAGTATGTGCATACAAGAACGAAAGGAACAAAGAGAGAAAGAAAGAAGGAAAGAAAGATAGAAAGAAGGAAAGAAAGAAAGAGAAAGAAAGAAACAGAAAGAAAGCGAGAAAGAAAGAAAGCGAGAAAGAAAGAAAGCAAGAAAGAAAGAAAACAAGAAAAGAAAGAAAGAAAGAAAGAAAGAAAGAAGCAAGAAAGAAAGAAAGAAAGAAAGAAAGAAAGAAAGAAAGAAAGAAAGAAAGAAAGAAAGAAAGATCGATAGATAGAAAGGAAGAAAGAAAGAATGAAAGAAAGAAAAGGAACTGGGTGACGGTAGGCCAGGCATGCGAAATCAGCGAAGACAAGACGAAGCCGACAGTCAAGTGGGGGAAACGAAAGACGTTGCAGGAATCGGGACAGCAAGCTAACGAATTGGAAAGCAAACAGGAGGGGTACCCACTCCCTCCCCTCTGCCCCAACATCTTGTTGCGCTCGAAGCGGAGAGCAAAGATGCCAAAAGAAGACCAGCAGAAATATCAGGAACGAGCGACAAACATAAAGCACTCCCGCTTTAACGCATGCGACGCGTACGCGTCCTGTGAGTTAGCACCGAAAGACAAAGCGCATTCAAGCAACCATACAAATAAAAATCGAACTAATAAACAAATCAAGGAACGTTGGAGCGTATAACGAAGGAACGAAGATCGGATACAGCAAAGGAAAGGTGGAGAAGAATAGAAAGGATAAGAAAGGTAGGTCGTGGAAAAAGGGAGGCTAGCTGAGGTAAGGAAGGAGTCGAAGGAAAGGTTAGCCGGCTAGTGTAATCGGGACACGTGTGGCGCAATCGGTTATTGCGCAATTACCGAGCGCTTTCTCTCCCGGCCCACTTTCCCTGTCTGCTGTCTGTTGCGCCCTCTGTTCCATTCCTCTCCCCTGGCGGGTATCCAGACGAGGCCCTATATGCCCGGTGGCCCGCGCAATAAATCCCCTGCGCCAGGGGCAACCATCAATTGTCCACTTAGCCTCACGCTCCTTCCGCCAGTGGCACCGTTACGGAGACCCCCGCTCATGGATGGGGCCAATTTGGCGGTGAGGAGAGGGAAAGCGAGAGGGACCCCCTCTGTCTGACCGCCGCCCGGGGAGAAATCACGACCCGCAGCCCCAACTGCAGTGGCTCACACCCGTTGCTCGCCCTTGTTTTTTTTTTTCTGTTCCCCCCAACCCCTCCCGCGGGCTCCTCGTTGCTTGGACAGCAGAAGCCAGATTCGGTCGGCTGTGTTGACAAGTCACACGAGGGCGTTCATCGCACGATGTCGTCAGTTTTCAATCTAGCGGCACGGGTAACGGCTGTGCTGGTAGACAGAAGCTACATAGCCGTCGTGTATTCCACGCTTGTTGCTCGCTCGGAAACAAACATGACAAATCTTCACTCCCAGGAAGCTGAGCTGTAGGGTTATCCCCGGCTGAAATAACACTTGACGAAGTAGATCATCTTACATGAACATCTTCGTACACATGTATTTACATCCACATGTACTTGAATCGAATTTCTTACTTGGAAAGACAGTAACGCGTGCGTAACAAAATTTGTTCTTATTGGACAGAACAAAAAGTACAGAAAAAATGTCCGAAGCACTTCTCTTCCCACTGGCCGCCGCGGTGGCTCAGTGGTTATGTTGCTTGGGTGCTGACCCGGAAGAAGCGGGTTTGGTCCTGGCCGCGGCGGTCGAATTTCGATGGAGACTAAATTCTAGAGGCCCGCGTACTGTGCGATGTCAGGACACGTTAAAGAATCCCAGGTGGTTGAAATTTACTGGAGTCGTTCACTACGGCGTCCTCGTAGCCTGAGTCGCTTTCGGACGTTAAACCCTACAAACCAAGCCAATCTCTCCCTGCTGCTTTGAGCCCCTTCGCCGACGAGGCAGTGAAAGCGTGCAGTTCTCTACAGCAAAAACGTGACCTTACAAAGTAACGAACAGAAACTCACCTGTATTCTTTTCTAGCTATGCATGATCCTTCAACTACGAAGTTAAACAAGACTATTAGTTACGTAGACAGAAATATTTACAGCGGAAATGTATTTCTACGTATTCACTGCATTTTACGTGAAATACAGTCCAAGTACGAGCTCAGTTGGATAAAGATAAATATCAACCACGGTGTTTTGTGCGCGCACTGTATAACAGACTACGTACAGTATATGGCGTCTAATGCGAGGAATAGCCACTTGAAAGCGGATTAGAATTACATAGTGTATTCCACGAGAAGGTGAACGTAGCGAGGTACGGCGGACAGTCAAGTGGGCAGATAAAATCAAGAAGTGTACGTATTTAAAGGCCGCAGCTGATGAAGGAGAGCGCTAATCCATAATAGACAAGACTGATTTTCGTTCTGGAAGTAACTGTGATGATGGCGACAGTGGTGTGATGGTGGTGGCCGTGGTGAAAGTGGTAGTGATGATGGCAGTGGTGGTAATGAAGGTGGTTGTGGTGATGATGGCGATGCTGGTGGGGGTGATGGAGATGGTGATAGTCTAAAGTGTATAGACTTTTCAACCTGACTGCCGCCATATTGCTGGCTGGACTGCTTTTCCTACCTGGCACTACCAATGTACCGCACCTGCGAAAGGGCCACGCAATGGGCTAGAGAACGATAAGGCGGCGCTATACAGGGGTTGGTAGCTCCAGGTTAAAAAAGCATTCCAACGAGCAATATCGCTGCAATCATGTTAGAAAGGGCTAGACTTGGCCATGAAGGTAGAACAGGTTATCTGTGTCATCCACGCGGGACATCGAAAAAAAAAAGGGGAAGCAGGTAATGAAGAAGCTATCCTCAGCCTAATATATGGGCTTCACCTGCAAGAAATAATAGTGTAAAGACACGGTAATACGCCAGCAGTCGCAGGCGGAATAACTGGATATGCATTTTTGCAGCAGTTCCAACCCGCTTGTAAGTGGTGTACCGCCCCATTTTTTTCTAACCGCCTACTTTCTCTCGGTTTATTCTGAGCCGGCCTTCTTGTGCTCCCATATTTTATTGCCAACTGTCGCTAAACTTGCGAGCGGATTTATTTCTGAAGTCCATTTTTCTTTCCGGGCCGCAGGTTTCCGCGGATGCTATCAGCTGCGTGTTTCGAGGCACAGTTGCCTCCGCGCGCGTTGTTCTGGGCGTCAGCTCGCGCGCAATCCCGGATGCCGGCGAAACGAGCCACGCTGGAATAAGATGGAGCGCCGACTCCGATGGCGCGAAACAAGGCATCTGTCAGCCGCGGTTAGAAGAAAGCACGGAGATAGGAGCAGCGGGGTAAACAATTCGATAAAGGAACGGACGTAACTGACTGGCAGTAGGGGAAAAAAAAGATGGCATGGCCGTAGTGGAAAGAAAAAAAGAAAGAAACATAGGATTCCCCGAACTCTTACAAATTCTGTGCACGGCTACGGGAGCTGAGGAAGAAGTGATAAGGCACGGTACGCATCTTGAACGCTTCAGCGTAGCTTCGATTCCACGCTATTTTGCGTCTTCGGGGCTTTTCAGCACTAATTTAGTGGGGGACGAATTCTGAAAAAAAAAACAATATATATATATATATATATATATATATATATATATATATATATATATATATATATATATTATATATATATATATATATATATATATATATATATATATATATATACCTCTGTAGAGCCCATTTGTGGCTCGAAAAGGAGTCGAAGGCTCCCCAGGAAAACTACCCACTGGCACGAATGCGAGAAAATTGCTGAAGGCGCTGTTTTTTCTCATGCCGCATATACTTTGCAGCGCTGCCCAAAACTACCGGAAATCTTGCGGCAGCGAAGCTGACATGACAGGGACGTAAATTCTGCGCCTCGCCTTGTTTCTTTACACCGCAACCATGAAACATTTTTTTCTCTTTACAAGTTTAAACAAAATCTGCTTTGCATCTTCAGGCGACCGCAGTGTTGTTTCAGTCTTTGTTATCGGAGGGCGAGACTCTGCTGCATGGTGAAATGCAGCTCCTTGTTCTGTCTTTTTATTTTTTTTCGAGCGTATACCACTTTCGCTGTTACAACGTTCGTTATTTTGTTGCTTTTCTTGTTCTTCTCGCAGCACTGGCAACGCCACTATTCTTCCGATCTCATCAATCGCTTTCGCAACTCCGTCTCGCGCGGTGTTTCGAAACGCGCGTCTGTTATATATGGAGGGTTCGATAGATTCCTCGAGCTGTTGCTTGCAAAGAGCCCATGGGCGCCTCTCCCAGCGGGCTTTCATCTTGGAATGAGTTATTTGTTTCGGAATTTCGTTCACCTCTGTCTGTTGACAGCAAGTGTGCCCACCTCGAACCCTGCTTTAATCAAGGGTAAAAGAAAACAGAGATATTGCACGTTATTTGCCATTAAAAGTAGTTTAAGGTATTGTTTTTTTATTTGATAATGTTAGCTTTTTTGCAGCACAAAAGCTAGCTGAATTAAAGATAAGAAATATATATGAAAAGGAAACTCCTGCGCATTTCTCTTTCAACCCGCCACCGTATTTCATAGCACTTCTTTTTCTCCATCCTTTCTCCTTCGATTTTGGGTGGGATCGGCTTTGGTAGCAGGGCAGGGACAGAAAATGACAATACGTTTTCAATTGGTGCCCTCGCACATAGGTGTCTTAGGCAACGAGATAGCAGACAACCTCGCCCATACAGCACTCTCCGGGATTCCAGTACATGGAGTCCCTCATGAAGTCAAGCAAATGTTCAGAGATGTGGTGTTGTGCCACTTCAGTTCTTTGTGGAGCTCTCCTCATCAGCCATGTGTAACCAAGGGTCTCAAAAGGTACCAAGCCACTTTGCTGCACCGCGTTCGCACGGATTCTGCTCGTACGCCGGCGTGGATGTATAAGACTGGCCTAGCGTTGTCACCATTGTGTTCAACGTGTGGTGTGTGTGGTGACATAGAACATTACCTCTTGTGCTGTACTTTGTACAACGCGGAATGGGCTATGTTATTCGGATCCCTCAAGAAGGCGGGAGTTCCTCACAGTTCTCTTCAGGACATTGTTTTCCCGCGCGGGAGCCAGTCGAGTAGAAGGGATGCTTCTCGCCTTCTTCTACTTTACCTGCAGGACACGGATTTGGCCTCCACATGGTGACCTCAGGAGTGTCTATTTGGGTTTTTGCGGACAGTGTTTCTGTGATTTCTATTTAAGTGTCGCTACGGTGGAGCAATTGCCGGCAGCAACTGCAAGGCTAATCCCACCGGTAGTTTACAACCACTCAACTCAACTCAGAAAATGACAGCCTGCTGCCTATTCTAGTAGCAGAGACGGCAACAATAAAATGCGGAGCAGCAAAGGAGTGGACCGGCGATGTGATCAGCCTAAACCATACCCTCTTTTTTTAACCTTTCCTAACTGGAATTCGGCACAAGCACTTTTAGTTCCCTTGGATGCCCTCGCGTGCCCCATGGATTCGAAAATACGCGAGTTGGCATCATTCGCGACGTAATAAAAAAAAAAGAAATGACAGAGTGGCTGCCATTGAAGCGCTAGAAGCCGCTAGGCGCTGTCGTGAATTCATGGCAGTGTGTATCTCACCGTCCGCTTATGTTGCCGCTAAATGTGACCAGATTACTGGTAATAAAAAGGAAGTGAAGCGGCGAGATAATATCCGAAGACATTGCCTCTACTACCAAGCTGGCACGGTAGCGACATTTCATGCCGTTGGAGCTTTACTTTTTTTCCCTGATGAGTCCTCTGCTTACACGTGCTTGTGACATATGTAGGCGCTTAGAAACAAAGAGTTAACGTCTTTGCTTAATTTAATTCTTAATCACTGTCAGTTCATTTCAGGCACTCACTAGGACGCACATGTGAGCGGAGAGTTAATTACGCTGTCTTTACGTGCCCAGCCGCGAGATATTGAGGTACAGATCATGAGAGCTCTCAAAACTTCATCGCATTCATCGCAGTGTTCAGTTAATTAACATGGCTTGGAGAATGGAACCTGAAACAAGTTACTCTACATCATCATCACCATAGTCGGTCTTACTACGCCCACAGCAGGCCAAAGGTCTCTTCCACCTCTCTCGAATTAACCCTGTTCTGTGCCAGCTGAGGCCACCTAATCCCCGCAAACTTAATCTCATCCGCCCACCTAACTTTCTGCCACCCTCAGCCACGCGTGCGTTCTTTTGAAATCCAGTCCCTTACCGTTAAGGACTAGCGGTTATCTTGCGTTCGCATCACAAGCCCTGCCCATGACCACTTCTTCTTGATTTTGACTAGGATGTTTTTAACTTTAGCTTGTTCCCTGATCCGCTCTGCTCTCTTCAATGACGCCACAAAAGAAGGCCATGAAGGGAAAGTGGTTTATGCATATTCTATATTGCTTTTGTTGAGGTACCTAATTCAAACTTCAATATCCAGCTTAGATACTGCTCGGTGAATGAGAACCGCGCCCTAACCGTAGCCCAGCACCCTCAAGAAGGGTCAGTTCCCCCAGACTCAAGCATGGTCGTGATCACCGTTGTTTCACGCATTCATTATGTGCTCTCCGGCTTCGTCGGCGCCATGCATCGGTTTCGTTTTCGTTCCCGAATGACAAGTTATTTTACCTCAACTAAGCATAGTTGCGGTATTGACAGTTGTGATTTACATTTATATCTCCTTGACCTTCCTTTTCATGTTGTCCTTATGGTGGCTACAAAATTAAATCCTGCGTCTTTGTTTCGCTCGTGTTTCTGTCCGCCTTCAATTGCGTGAGCGAGAGCTAATAAAAATAAAGAAACACTCCATCATGTTTGCTTCGCACTAGTTTCATCCCTTCACCAGATATTAAAGCGAAAGAGCATCGGTAAGAAAATAGACTAGGACCGGAACGCAATTTTCCGGCCTCCTTTCGCCCACCAGTCAAGCAAATGCGATAGATGCACACTCGTGTTCACACCAGAAAATAAAGAACCGGTTTTAAACCTAAACACTAAATTCCGAAGAGTGGCTACTTCGGACAGTTCGTGCAACGTCCTATTTTTGTCGCTCATTTCCTGTGAATAATATAAATCAAGATCTGTTTTTGCTCTAAAAAAAAACTACATTATCACTATTGTCACAAGCCACATGTGCTCATGTGGATGTCTTTCAGCGGTAAACAGAACAGTGCCCGTGAAGGAAATATTTTCATGAGGAAATACAAGGCTCGGCAGGAGTCAAATCCCTGAATACCAGCTGTCTTCTGTAAAGCACACTCCACCCTTAATGCAAACAAGTCAAAAACAAGAAGCTGGAAACATGTGCAGTTTTTCAGGTTGGCCACGTATCCTTACCGGTCGAATCAGTAAGAGTTTAAATGAGAAAAAAAGACGTAGAGAAAAGAAGGGGTGCCTCTCAAATACGCCATTGCAGCAGTTATTGTAAGTTTAGTCATAATTCCTATTCATTCGTCAGCGTACTCATCGCAAGAAAGCTGAAAAAAATGACAGCTAGGAATTGGGCTTACCGTGCTCTACAGTATGAAAACAGTTCATCATTGTTGTTATAGAGTTCAACTTTCCCATACACTATAAATATTTTTTTATCTAATGTGATGCAGGGGCCAATGTCACGAAGTTACAAATAAAAGGCAATTTTGTATATGGGCGGTCAATGCGCCACATGGCAAAAACACATTCTAAGAGTACGCATTAAGTGGATGCACAGATAAGGATTTAGAAGTGAGTTTCAGTTTCAGTTACTTTCTTCCTTCTATTAACAGACATAAAATTTTGTACTAAAGCACTAATACAGATGAGATCTCTGAGGCATTTGCATAAACAATACAGCAACAATACAACAATACAGAACTGACGTTGCATTGAAAATATATGAGGAAAAACCCTCCAGCTTTCTCGTCTTTATCATTTTTATATGTCAGAACTAGTAACACGCCACTTTCTCAAGCGCTACTTTCAGTTAAGAAAGAGTAGATTGGGAGAGATTTAATATATCTAGTTTATCTCCAACTTCGGCCAAGTACGGCTGATGCTTTGCACCAAACCTCGGATATGAAAGTCGAAGCGCTAGCCAGCGAAATTTATAAAATGGTGCCTCTCAGGCTTATTGCTTATCGATCAGCAGTCACGAACATTAGCATTCCTTACCACGCACACAAGCCCGCTGTCTTGGCGAGTTGCAGTATGGAAAAGTCAGCAGAGGCTGAGAAAAAGAAACCCTCACTTAGAAAGATCGGCGAGCGCAGTAGAGAGCCCTTGGGAAGTAATATTACTCCAGAAAGTTCCGGATCCGAAAACTTTGGCTATCGAAAATGGAGCTAACTTCGCAGGCTCCTAGAAACGCGAGGTGTGGGCTTGTAAGTAAACAAGGAATACAAGGCATTCAGCCAATAACACAAAAAAGGCGTCTCGATGCAAGCAGCGCAGAAGGCGTAATCGACACTTCTGAATGAAGCCAGTGTAGGCGCAAGCTGGGCCGTGTAAGAGTAAACAAAGCGTGTGAGCGATCACCTTGGCCCAGCCTACATTTTGTCTATGCATATATAGCAGGCGTGCATGTGGTTGTCGAACGGCTGGGTTTTCCTTCAGGCTCTTGATCTTAATCACAGGATTTTTACATTGGCCTTGATGGAAACTTGCGATTTCTCCCCGGTCGCAATAAGGGATAAACTTTTTCTTTTACGACAATATTTCACTAGCATATTATATGACCTCTCCTCTTCCTTCTCTTGTCTTTTCATTTATTTGTGCAGTGATTGGCGGTGTTTTTTAATTAGGGCTATGCTTGACTGTTTCTTAGAGATTAAGCGTCTGACTGAGTGCAGCGAGGGAGTAAGTCAGCGGAGTAAGAGAATGAATGGGTGAGTTGAGTGAATAAGTTAATGATAAGAGTGAGTGAGCGAGCGAGTGAATGGCGTGAATGAGTTAGTTGAGCGAACGAGTGAATAAGCGAGTGGAGTAAGTCAATGAATGGGTGAGTTGAGTGAATAAGCTAGTGAGAAGACTGAGTGAGCGAGCGAGCGAATGGCGTGAATGAGTTAGTTGAGTGAGTGATAGAGCGAGTGGAGTCCGTGAATGAATGGGTGAGTAAGCTAGTGAGAGGTGTGAGTGAGCGAATGGGTGAGTTGAGTGATTAAGCTAGTGAGAGGTGTGAGTGAGCGAACGAGTGAACTGAGTGAGTTAGTTGAGCGAGCGAGCGAGTGAGTGAGTGAGTGAGTGAGTAATCTACTGAGTGAGTGAGTGAGTGAGTGAGTGATTGAGTGTGTGAATGAGTGAGCTTGTGAGTGGGTGGAGTGAGTAAGCTTCTGAGTGAGTGGAGTAAGTGATTGAGCTGAGTGAGTGAGTGGAGTGTGTGAGTGAATGAAGGAGGGAAGTAAGTGAATGAATGCGCTAGTGGAGTAAGTGATTGAGCTGAGTGAGTGAGTGGAGTGTGTGAGTGAATGAAGGAGGGAAGTAAGTGAATGAATGCGCTAGTGGAGTAAGTGAATGAGCGAGTGAGTGAGTGGAGTGTGTGAGTGAGTGAGCTTGTGAGTGAGTGATTGATTGAGTGTGTGAATGAGTGAGCTTGTGAGTGGGTGGAGTAAGTAAGCTTGTGAGTGAGTGGAGTAAGTGAATGAGCGAGTGAGTGAGTGAGTGAGTGAGTGAGTGAGTGAGTGAGTGAGTGAGTGAGTGAGCGAGTGGAGTGAGTGAGTGGGTGAGTTAGTGAGTGAATGCGCGGGTGGAGTAAGTGAATGAGAGAGTGAGTGAGTGGAGTGTGTGAGTGAGTGAGGTTGTGAGTGAGTGAGTGAGTGAGTGAGTGAGTGAGTGAGTGAGTGAGTGGAGTGTGTGAGTGAGTGAGCTTGTGAGTGAGTAAGTGAGTGAGTAGAGTGTGTGGCTCAGTGAGTGAGTGGAGTAAGTTAGTGAGTGCCCGAACATCGATGGCTTTGTTATCACGTCGTCCGATGATAGCAATCTGCAAATATTGCGTAGTGGTAATGCGAAAGAACCAGGAAACTAAAGCAATCAGGCCCCAAAGTTCCTGTTAGCTGCACTAGGCCGTTAAAGTGAAGCGGAAATCTCAGACGACTTTAACACGTGTCTTGAAAGTGGAGTTAAAACTAAGTAACTTTTTCTTCCTCTCGAATGAGTTTCCTTAACGTAATCTTAGTAGCCAACGAATTTCCAATATATCTCTCCTATTCTCCACAAGCTGCTGTGCACAGTGCAGTTTTAAGGCAGCAAGGCTTGCTTAAATAAGCACAATTTGTATTTTTTCTTAACCTGATTTTTAAGTAACGCTTTCTTCAGTAGCAAAGCTAAGTCAAGCTCCAAATTTTGGTGTAGCGCATACACCGCATACTCCCAGCATCTTTACAAGTAAAATAAGACCGTATGGAGAATTTCTGCCCTCCTTGGCTTCTTTCCTGATAATAAGCCACCTCGTCCATGCATTCGGTTCTCTTGCACGAGAATTTGAATAATGTGAAAATACGAGGCGGGAGAGGAAAAACGGGTGGTGTGGGTTTTACATGAAATGCAGATGTAGGCTGTCAAGTTCCAGCAAAAGCAGCAGACAGATTGAAAGAATTGCCCAAATCGGCGTCCACATTTTACGCCGACCCTTTTCCACCTAACGCTCTCCCCCCAACTGCCTCCGACGCATTTACGTTCACCCAGTCCCGTCCTAGTCTACGTCCCCATCTGCATATCCGGCTCTTTCCGAAATTTTGATCACATTTTGTCAGCGTCCGGTTAATGGCCTCGAAACAAATTTTTTATCGGAGATCGATCGCCCTGCTGCACTTTGTCCATGTCGAGCGAAGTAAGTTTGTCCTGTTCGTTCTCTATTTCAGCCACTTCGTACGTTTCCTCCATTTCCGCTCGTATCCTGCTCCTATGCCTCAGTTCGATTTCAACACAGCTTGTCCTCCTTTCCTTTGGCCAGATTTTTGAACAGCATTGCGTAGAAATTAAATGAGAAAAGATCCTGCCTTTTTCACACACACTCAAAAATGACAAAAGCTGCGAAGTTTTTATACTGAAAGAAAGAAAAAGACATGCATTTAAAGAGTCCCTAGAAATGTTCGAAAGATCATTTCTCGCCCCCGCCTCGAAAAGGCTTTGCCACTGACCTCACGAATTTTTCATTTTAGAACTGTCTCTCCGTTTTCTCCTTCTTCCACCGATAGGAAGTATCAATTTGTTTCCTTGCAAAGAGGTTTCTTACGACTGCACAAATGTTACCTCACGCTAAAGATTCCTGCTTCATTTTTTATGCGCTCTGATTTTTTTTTATTCTACAAGTCTGCGGTAACACACGGTCTTCGTTTGTCCCGACCTACTTTCTAAATTGATAATTATGCTCCCAGTGAACCGCCCCAGGAAATACCCTCAATTCTCTCTTCTGCGCATGCATAATTTGGCTGAGCTTTTCGACATGTCCAATGACAAGCTCTGCCCTTTTTGTACTTTTTTTTCAGTCAGTTCTTTTCCCGAAGCGGCTTTATCCGTCCCAGCAGTCATTTCGCAGTGGAGGCACTATACTTTGCTGACGCGTATGTTTGTCAGATCCGGACAAAAGCGAAACAAGAAATGTTCGTCATCGAAGTTGCGCGAGGTTTACGGAGAATAAGCTGTCATCACTCTTCGTGGAAGCGCAGAACGAAATGTAGGCTTTTTTGCGGCGGCTGTTTATGAAAAATTCAGAACTCATCAAGTCAACGCCATCATTTATTTATAAACTCCTCAACCGCATTTCGTGAAGAACTATGTGAATCAGAAAGGATTAGGGGTTGCAACATGGGCACCGATAATTATTTCGTCTCTTAAAATGCGGGAAAAATAAAACATTCAAGAATAACACCCACTATAGACCGTAATAATGGGGACAAAATTAACTACTCTCCTCCCCCTCTCTAAGTTCAGCACAGTGTCGCTCTGCGTGCGGCCGCCCCCTAACGATGCACTCCTGGCGTCGAGATAGCTGCAGCTAGACAGTACCGACACCGGCTGTGCATCGTCGAGTGCAGTGCGGGACGGTTCGGAACACGGAGGGGCGGCCGATTACTTTTGTCCCCGGTAGTGGATGCTTGATCTACGCACTAGGCACATTTCGAGAGGTTCGCATTTGCTCGGTCTTTATGAGACGACATCCACTTCGCTAGAAAGGCACAGCCGTTCACAACTGTGTTCTTGTTTTTTTTTGTTGGTAATGCATCAAGGGGTAATAATTGGGCTACAGGCATGCCGGATTTTCGTATGTGGATGTCTGTTGAGGGGAAGTTTCGATTAACATGATATCTGTAGCCACTGCAATTTATTTTTTTTTGTTCAGTATACCCCTAAAGGCCCTCTAGTCGAGGGTATTGCATTGGGGGAAGGTAAGCACAAAGGTGCAGTACACATTCATAATAATATATAATGCTAGTAGAAATGACAAAATAACAACTTGATTAGACCCAATAAAAACCGAAAGAGACTTAGAGAAGTAAGGCAATTGCTGGTACAAAACAAAATACGAATAATTAGAGGACGCTTAACCTTCGCCTTCAAGAGTGGAACGCGACAGCGTGTTGCCGCGCTGCCAGGAAGCCCCTCGCTCGATGCTCAAATCAGTTGCGATGTGTGATGCTCCTACGAAAGCTGTTAAAAACACAATTTACACACCAGCAGTGTCCAGCGAAGTACTTCACGACTCCTTCGCCCTCTAACTCACGGCCTCGCATTCGCGTCGTTCACTCGCACGAGTGCGGTTTATTTTGTTGACCTATACAAATTTCAGGCAAGGACCTTTCAGTGCCGTTTTAGGGCAGTAACAGCCAACACTGACAGGCGCTTGAGCGTAAGTGACGGCTGAGACGAGATGCGCAGAAGCATGTACGAGAAAAACTTAGAGAGCACTTAATAATAATAATAATAATAATAATAATAATAATAATAATAATAATAATAATAATAATAATTGGTTTTGGGGGAAAGGAAATGGCGCAGTATCTGTCTCATATATCGTTGGACACCTGAACCGCGCCGTAAGGGAAGGGTAAAGGAGGGAGTGAAAGAAGAAATGAAGAGAGAGGTGCGGTAGTGGAGGGCTCCGGAATAATCTCGACCACCTGGGGATCTTTAACGTGCACTGACATCGCACAGCACACGGGCGCCTTAGCGTTTTTCCTCCATAAAAACGCAGCCGCCGCGGTCGGGTTCGAGCCCGGGAACTCCGGATCAGTAGTCGAGCGCCCTAACCACTGAGCCACCGCGGCGGGGCTTAGAGAGCACTGCAAAGACTGCATTGGACAAGAGCTACCAAGGTCGACTAGGAACCACCAACGTCCTGGCAAACACTAATGCTTTCGCATTTCTCCAATGCAGTCTTTTAGAGAGCACTGCAAAGACTGCATTGGAGAAATGCGAAAGCATTAGTGTTTGCCAGGACGTTGGTGGTTCCTAGTCGACCTTGGTAGCTCTTGTTCATATGTCGTCATATGCAATGTTCTAGAACTATTTGAAAACCTGCACGTCATCCTACTTCGCAGACACCGTCATTCAGGGCTCCGTTTTTTGCTTTTCTTTAATTGGTTGTAGGCGTGACGCCATCAGGCGTATTGGAGGTCTTCACAACCCTATGATGTCACATGGTCGCACTAATTAGCCCCATTCATTGTCGCCACTAACATCATTAATTACCTCCGTTTAGCACCACTAGTAAGTAGAATTAACTACTGTTGTAATTATAATCATTAATTACGGTCGGTAATGATTGAATACTGTTAATGGCCGATGACTAATGACTGACTCGATGATGTTCAATCACTGGCTTTATACACTTCACTACACCACTCTTGCTTCCAGTTTTTGCGGACACATTTTTCGGACACTTTTTGCGGACACCTCCGGTGCCGAAATAGCCTAGTAATGCTTTCGCATTAATAATAGGCCGCCGCAGTGGCTGAGTGGTTATGGCGCTCGGCTGCTGGCCCGAAAGACGCGGGCTCGATCCCGGCCACGGCGGTCGAATTTCAATGAAGGCGAAATTCTAGAGGCCCGTGTGCTGTGCGATGTCAGTGCCCGCTAAAGAACCTAAGGTGGTCGAAATTCCCGGAGCCCTTCACTGCGGTGTCTCGCATAGCCTGAGTCGCTTCGGGACGTTACACCCCCATAAACCAAACCAAGCATTAATAATAGACAACCCCAAGCTTCGTCGCCTCACCGGCTGCATCCTGCTCAGTCGACCACGAGGCATTGATTGCTGGTATAAGAAGATGCAATGGATAAAATAAGCTTTCCATACATACTCATATCAGATAGCACCACTTATTTCGATGGTTTTTTGTGCATTCGTGCCTCAAAGCTATCGTAGGCTGTAGATTCATGATCGTATTTGTGCGCCGACTGCTCCAGGTGTCGAGGGATGAAGCGGTCTGCCGTCCGTTTGGCCCAAGCTTATTGTGCAGTCGTTTTGCACACGCGAGTAGAGGGCTATGGCCACAACTATTGGTTTTACGCACGTTGCGCTGCAGTGTAATTGGCCCATAAGTTTCAAATGTATTTAAATCTGGTTGTATCGATAAAGCGACGACAGTGTTATGACCTCTAATTTTCTCACATGCCCATAAAGTGTTTGCTTTTAAATAAAGTCGAATGAGGTCAGGTACTAATGAAGTTCGTTCTAGCTTCTGACAAACGCCGATTTTTTGCATGCTATACCAGCCGCACCATGGAGGAAAATATTTTAATACGACAGCATTATAGTCGGATACAGCTCAAGAACTCCGCGGCTTTTCCTCGTCAAAGGACACCCTTCCAGCCAATGGCGCCGGCTGATTCTCATGGCCCTGCTAGCGTGGCAATGCAGGGAGTGGTAGATGAAAGGAGACAATCCCTTCCCTTAATGGTCGGGGATAAACCCCTCTCTTTATTGTGGCGCCACTCCCTGCATTGTTGCATAAGCAGGGCCATGCGAATCAGCCGACGCCATTGGTTGGAAGGGGATCCTTTGACGGGGAAAATCCGTTGCGTTCTTGAGTTGTATGCGAATACAACTGCCCCATGAGGGAAAATGCGTCGTTCATGTGTGTGCGAAAAAAATTTAATGAACTGAATAGATTGCGGTTAGTTGGTTGGGCCCTCATTCCAGAAGCCCATTTTCATTTGTCGCCTTTCTTGCGCGGTTCAGCAGCCAAAGCTGGTCTACCGGGCGCGAACTGGTCAGCACCGCCTCCCAGTCCTCAGTTGTCGGGTCACTAATTCACGCAATATCAGGACTTTTCTGGCATCCGAATATCATGTGTTATAAATCATCCACTTCACCGTAAAATGCATAAAATTCACCCACTGGCTGGAGGGAAGTTACGTCAGCGGACTGGAGCATACCATTGGCTGGACAGAAGTGACGTCACCAGATGGGAACATTCTCAATAGCAGTTCCGCACGTCCCAGAAGCCTGCTTGATGGCAGGCGGACCATCTGCAACCGAGTTGTAGACCAGATGCGTACTCCTGGCATGTTTTCGCCTGGGTAAAGGCCTCTAGACCTTTACCCAAAGAGGTCTTTACCCCGAAGGCCAAGGCCTTATTGTAAATATATTTAGGGTGAAGGCCTTGATGATGTATGCCTTCCCGGACATACCAGATGTGTACACCTGGCAGGCCTTCATTTGGGAGAAGGCCTTTACGCATTTACGGAGGTCTTTACCGAAAGGCCTTCACAGTGAAGCCCTTCACGGTTAATGCTTTCCGGGTAAAGGCCTTTATAGTAAAGGCTTTTAGGTTAAATGCATTTAATACTTATGTGCCTTAAGTGCTCCCCGTAACTAGTGCACGATATTGCGCGCTTAGCCATGCTAAATCGTCTACTATTTTTTAGCCTTTTATGCCGTTTTTAAATTGCAGTGTCGACGCCAAGACGTGGTTGGTTCTTTATTTTCTTTTAACTTCCGTAGCGATCCAGGGGAAGAGAAAAATTTCCGAAAAAATATAATCGGAGGAGAATGAACGAAAACGAGCCAGAAGACTCATGCCGCGTTTAGCTGAAATGGAGAGAGCATCTTCTGCGGCGAGAGCCACGAGATGGCGCAAGTGGTGCTAGATGGCGCAAAGCCAAAAGCAAATGCGGGTAGCGTATAGGGGGGCCGGAGCTGACGCGGAGCTGCTAGGGCAAGAACCGCGCGGGAGTCGTAAGATAAAAAACATAAAAATATACCGCCATGTAACCGCAGCGCCAAGGCGGCATCTTTATCTCTCTCTCTTTTCATTTTCTTCCTCTTCGTGTCTTTATACTCCCGTTGCAGAAAGTACGAAAGGTTGCGGGCGCCGGGCAGGGAAAGCGTGAGAGAAGTCAGCCTAGCGGCGCGGTGTGCGGTGGACGGAATTCTTACTTAATGAGCGGCGTCCTCGAGTTTGTTGTGGCTGGCCGGTGGTGCGTAAATTAAAGGGAGAGGTGAACATTTTTTTCTTTTTTACTTTGTTTTGAAGTAAACCTTCCGAAAAGCAGCAGCTTACGCGGTTTTCTCCTGCCTGCCCCGCCTACGTTCTTACGTACTTCTTCTCATTTCTTTCTTCTTTAATTTTTTTTCCTTTAGACTTCTTTCTCTCTCTCTCTCTCTCTCTTCATCTCTCTTTGCATTGCGTATTCATTCTTTTATTTTTCATCTTGAGCTCTCCAAGGGCTTTAGTGCTTAGCCTTTCTTTTCTTCATTACTTTTGGCGTTAATCAAAATTTTCTTTCTTTTTTGGTTCCTCTCCATCTCTCCACCCTTGCGTCGCTTCCTCGCTGGCTCAGTCTTGAAGACGCCGTGGTTAACCCCTTTCAGGCAGCGCATAAACGTGTGACCCCCCCCCCCCCCTTAGATCTTCACGTCGGCTTCATTTGCGTACTCTCTGGGAAACGGAAATCCGTTTAACCTCGCAGGAAGGAAGTGTACACGTGTTCGCACACACACAGACGAGGACGCTCAGGCACGCACGCGCAGATGCACTCCCCATTTAGGTACAGAGATGTAGAGGGCAACACTATTTACAGCCCATCATTCAGGCGCCGATGAAGTTGCCCCGGCCCAATGATGGGAAACGAAACGATGTGGGAAACTAACTGATGAGCGCTGTTCACTAATGTTCGCTGAACTTAGTGTCAGCGTCGCACAAGATTTTCACTGTCATGGTTTAGAGCAGCTACCTATTGATGCCATCAAGGTAAACAGGGCGGCGCGTTGAATAAGATTACTTAAAAAGTTTGCGACTAAGGTCTGCAACTGCATCAAGAATCTAATCGTAGACCTAGTCTGCCTGGAACACTTCGATTCAGCACTTCGCTCGGAAACTTTGCTTAGAAACTCCTAAAGGCAAATAATAGAAACGAACTGGAAACGCGAGTACCCCGCTAATTAGTACGCAAAAAAGGGAAGTAAAATTTTCGTAACAATGTGTTCGTCCCTAGACTCATACGTTTGTGCACATCTGCGTGTTCAGAGGCAGCTGGAGCTCCAAAAATTACGCTGTCTCATCTCGCGATGCTCTGGAGCGTGCAACCCAGCTTCGTAACGCAAATAAAAAAATGAAGCAAACTGTATTATCCATCCAAAGGAATTTATTATTAAAGGTTTCGAACAACGAAAATTAACACTAGGCGCCTTTGTAGATTTCTCCAAGGCATTTGACAGAATTAACCACACAACCCTATTTTCTAAGCTTGAACATTACGGATTCCGTGGAATACCTCTTGCCCTTTTACAATCCTATCTGTCCGCGAGACAACAAAGCGTTTCACTAAAAGAGGAGTCGTCAGCTCTACGCAATATATCTTGTGGAGTGCCACAAGGTAGTATATTAGGACCCATTCTTTTTACTATCTATATAAATGATATAGTAACAATAAGCAACCAGGCATTCTTTGTAGTCTATGCCGATGACACAAGTTTCTTTATTCAGTCAGAGGACGCTAGTGAATTATCGTCTTTAGGTAATATTACATTTAGTAAACTGTTAGAATGGGGTAAAGTAAATTCATTAGAAATAAATACGAAAAAAACCAAGGCTGTCCTATTTCGACCTGCGCAAAAAATTCTTGATTACGGTATTTGTTTAAAGATAGGCCAAGAAAAAATAGATACTGTACGTGAGGTGAAAACCTTAGGTGTAGTATTTAATGAACATTTAAATTGGGATGCACATGTAACAAATGTGCTTCGCAACTTGGCCAAGGCCTGTGGCGTTCTGTGCAGACTTCGTTACATTGTCCCACCTAAGATAAAGCTAATGTTATATAATGCCTTATTTACCCCACACATCAATTACTGTAGCCTTGTTTGGGCAAGGACATCAAAGGCGAACATACACCGGCTATTTTTAATGCAGAAGAAAGCAATCCGTCACATTGCAGGCTTACCGTATGATGGCCATACAATAGAGCTTTTCTCAACATATAATATAGTCCCTGCAGTACATCTATACAATTTAAACTTAAGTATGAAGTATAAAATCTCGTTGGCAAAATCCAATACATGCTTTCTCTCGCTTTGCCATCTCAGACAATCTTGGGATGTTCCTTACAACATAAGACACAGAAACATTTGGCTAGTCCCCTTTTCGCGCACAAATAACGGTTTTAATAGATTGGAACATCGCTTGCCAGTATTATTAAACACACTTCAAGACACAGACATGGACATAAGAACAGCGTCAAGACCCGCACTCGTTAAATATTTTAGGAATCTAACAGTATGAAGCAATAGATTAAGGATTGGCATTTCCATGTTGTAATTAATGAAACATTTCTGTATAAATACATTTGTCTTTGTTTCAGATATCATTTTTGAAGTATGCACATGTTGTATAAATTTTTGTGTATAGAGTTTTTATATATATATATGTGTGTGTGTGCGTGTGCTGACTCGGTATAATGTTTTCTGGTGTACGCGCGTAAAATATTATTTGATCGTATTTTGTGCTGTAGTGCAAGAACTTCTGCAGAAACTAATCTAATCATTGTGTGTAAATTTTTGTGTGATTTGAAACCGCTGTACGCTGCCATCAAAGGGGGCAAGGGCCTTAGTCAAGCTGCTTAACTAGCAGCTTTTAGTCCTTGCCCTCACATTTTTTCTGTAACAGGATAAATGTGGAATAAATGAAATGTGAAATGTGAAATGTGATGTGTCCAACTCGGTTGCGAATGCATGATTGTCATTGTCTTTTCTGATATGGAGTTGTAACTGAATAAAAAGAAGTCAGGAGGCACTGGATTCAAATTTATTTTACTTTATTCCTTCCGTACTCATGCCCAACGAAGCCTTGAGTTAAAAGAAGCTAAGGCTGCTCAGCCCACACTCTAAACAGAAAGGAGCAAAAAGGGCGTAACATGTTCTTTAGCGCTAGTGGACAGCTTACTCTCTTTTAACTCCATATAAGCGTATTGGAGTTTAGAGTGCAGGGACGCGGCACCGAAACCCGGCTGGGTCGGCAGGATTTAAATTGAGGCAAACTGCAAAAACGACAGTATTATGCTACTTACCACAATATCACTTCACGGTAAAGAACCCCAGATGGTCTAAACTAATCCGGAGCCCTCCACTACGGCATCCCTCCCAGTCTGTGTGCAGCTACGGAGCGTTAAGCCCCACATACTATGCCAAAAAGCACTTCGTGGTAGATTGCCGCGTTTCGAGAGATCATTCTAACCCAGATATAATGTCGTGTGGTGAAAAATATAGTGACTAGGAGACCTGTCACTGTTAAGCCACATTGTGCAGGTTGCAGCTGCGTTCCACGTTTTCTAGCCGGGATGAATACGTTCTGGCACCGGGAATGTGACACCATGCAGGATGGTTACGCAACCACATCACTTTACCAAGAAAGATGGTTTTGACGTGCGTGATGGCGGTGGCGGTAGGATTTAGTGTGTAATGTCCCGAAGCTCCGCGTGTAGTCGAGGGAAGTGTAGTGGAGGTCTCCAAAGGAAGTCCGATCTCAATGGGTTCTTTAACGTGCATCTGTGCCGCAAAGCAAACAGGGGCTCTTGCGTTTCGCGCTATTGAAATGCGGCTGCTGTAGACAGGATTCCCTCTCAAGACATTCGCTTACGGAGAGATATGTCATAGCCACCAAGCCAGAGCGGTGAGTTTATAAACGAAAATCACGCGTGCAGCGGGAAGGTGTCAATTTATTTGCCAAGCCTGAAAAAGGCTTGTCTTCATTGAACTGAGACAAACACGGCTTTTGCTTATTAATGCGTTCGCATTAAAAGCCTAACAGCTAAAAAAGTGTGCCGTCGGTCATAAAATTCGCCCCTTGGCTGGTTGGAAGTGACGCCACCAGAACCGATAATTCCCATTGGCTACCACTGGCTTGACGGAAGCGACGTTACCTACCGGAAGTGACGCCACTTCCGCCGAAGGCAACAACAGCTTCTAGTGCTGTCGCATTGCCAACTCAAGGTGTTCATGTGTTGTTTTTTTGTTGTTGGCCCGCATTTCTTGCAGATCATGTAAGCATATGCGCAAGCGTCGTTGGATGGGTCACCCACCAAAGTTCTTATTGAAAGCTCCAATTGGTAGCTAGGACTTAATTGTGCGGGCTTTATTTAGCACTGCTTGCCGCGAAACCTTTGCCAACTCACCCACTTTATAACGTAAATAAAATGGGACTAGCGAATCATCGCGTATACATGTTTCTCCAGGTAAAATGAAGTTCGAAGGAAGGGGCGTCATAACGCAATAAGGAAATAAGAGAATTAAGTTGGTACGAATTACCGGCCTTACGAAGAGGTTAGCGCTCCGAAGTAGCAAATCTTAGTAGAAGCAACGCTTTCACGAACTACTGAATACAACGCGTGAGGTGCTTTATAGAGGGCTGCCACAGAACGTTACCTTAAGATCGGACGGCTGCATGCTATGAAAATATCATTCCCAGCCCCTGCTGGTAGCCGGACAGAGAAGGAAATGCCGTTTTTCAATTCATGGTAATCCAGTTAGGTCGGCCGCTATCAGCGTCTATCGTCGGCTGAAATTCTGTTCGCCTATGCTGGAGCTTGGTAAAAGTGTTCAGAATAATCATATCTTCACAAATATTATACCTATTATACACCGTGGAGTTTTCCTAGAGGCTATGCGGCCTCTTAAGGGAAGCTTTTAGCTTTTATTAAGTAGTTTGAATCTTAATTATTTTTCGCATATTATTTAATTTAGTGGAGAATAAAAAAATACACGCTTTCACGCTCTGCACAACCAATTGTAACCCTGCTTCAGTTTCCTTTGTGCAGCATGTAAAACATCGCTTTTTTTTCACACCTTCGGCTCAGGCTGCATCGGATAGTTGTATTTCACTCGAGCAAGGATACGCTGCGTTAAAGGGTACCTTTCGAAACAACGGGTGAGTCAACACCAAATCTCAGCTTTGAAATAACACGGTAAACAAACGTGAAAAGGGGGCTTTCGATTTCTTTATCAACTAGCCTAATTGCTTTCCGAATTTATACTTCCTCTTATACTCGCCAACTAGCTTAAAGCGAGCAGGATGAACGTAATCGAAGGTCTCGAAATGATTTATTTCGCCCCCCCCCCCCTCTCCAGTCCTCTTCATCGCTCGCTTCTGATCTTCCCTGCTCCTCAGGTTCTTTATAATTTTCTCGCAGTTAGTTCCTCTTTTGTGTTGCTGGCTCCTGACTTTTACCTCAATCTGTCTTTCTTCACTGATAATCTGGGGCGTCGAGCTATGACGTGAACAAATTGATTCGCGGTATTCGCTGCGGGTGCTCTGACGCCATTACAGGGGCTGGCAGCGCTTTCAAATTCGATTGTGACGAGGCGGGCTAAGGAAGCCCTCGCGGGCACATCGGCGAAAGAATCGAAAGGACAAAAAAAAAGGAGAAAGAGTGCTGAAAGCAGTAGCACGGGCATCCATCCCGAAGGCCCGTGAGCCCCAATTTGTAATTCGATAGGGTGCTTTCTTTTTGCAGCCTCTGCACTCCCTTCCATTTCCACTTGTTTGCTTTCAGTTCTTCATCACCAGTCTTCTTATCCATACGTTGAGAAAGAAACTCAAGAGATACGATCTTCTAATTTGGTGCGAGCTGGTATGAAAAACGAGATGAAGAATGAGAACTAGACGCAAAAGTAGGCTGTGATAAAAGAGATATTCAAATACAAGGGACTGAACTCGGATATTAAAAAATATTCACCGTTTTGTAAAGTTTTCCTTCATTGGCTGTATAATTCGCAAGGCGTAAGGAAAAAACGAGAAAACTGCTAATGCGTGCACGACAAAAGTAAAGCAGGAAAAGAGGCGAAGAACCGCAGCGGCGGCAGCGGGGAAGCAGCGCACACTTTCTATATTGCGAGTTTACCTGAGATAATGTGGAAAGTGGTGGACATTATCCACCAGGATAAACGTTACGCTTCGCCGTGCTGAACGTCGACAGAACCATGAACCGTTCTGAGACAAGTTCACACAAGCGCAAATGTGAAGCGTGCTTTGTTCATAAAAGAGAACGATGGTTCACGCTAGGCGCCACATATCTCCCAAGACGTATTGGAAAATTGTGCTCAATACTTGCGGTGTCTACGAAATTTGGTTACAACTAATCGCAGAAGCATCACGGGATGCGTAGTGTTGCCGGCAGGTTCGAATAATATTGATTTTTACGTGCGAAACCACTCAGTAAAGCACTCTTCCGATGAATGTCTACCAACTGGGCTCTTTCACTGCACAATAATAACAGCGCACAAGTTTTTCTGCATTGTGCCTCTACAGAAATGTAACCATCGCGGCCTGAATCACACCCACGACCTCGTCCTAAGTAGCAGAGATACCACAGAGGGTAGAGCTGTCACATTTAGGGTGAGTAATTGGCACGCAAGTGCCAATCTGGCATTTTTTAACACTGTTTTGTTATTGTTCTTCTTTTAGCTCTCCATTTCTCACTGCGCTCGACGAATACTGCATTGAAAACAGAATCCACTTTTGCTCTTGTTGCACACAGAATACCCAACTGCGGACATAATACCCTATTGCAACCCGAATACCCTACTGCAGCCTAAAGCAACTCGACTACATCATCGCCTCACGAGTGCGACTATGGTGCAAGAACTTGATCCAGTTCTTCCCGAGCACGCTTGCAGGTAAGCGAGCGCCTCACACCGCCGCACTTTTGCCGGCGCGCAAACTTAATTACAAACACTTACTCAGTCGGGCGCTCTGGTGGGGATCCGGTCTCGAGTGGCAGGTATATACGCTCCAGTCTCATTTCGCGTCCCTCCCTCCCTTTAAGGCCGCGCGCCAGACTGCATGCGCGAGTCCCACTGCGCCGCGCTGCTAATTAGACGCTTCCTCGACTTCGGACAAAAGGCCTCGACGAATACCGCCTCCCTGCTGGTATACTTTTATATGCCTCCCCGGTTTCGAAGACAACAAAGAGGGCGCTGCCTCGATCCTTTCCCTCCGCACAGTTTTTCCTCCATTGTTTCTCTCTTCTCTTGTTCCGTCTGTCTCTGGCAGGCCGAGCATTAGGACCCAGTGTTGTGGGACCCTCAGCGCCTGCGATTAGAGTGCTAGTCCAACAATGCAGCCCTATACCGGGGCCGTTAGCTACCTCTTCATGGTTGCGACATTGCGAAGCACTAATCTCCACACGAGGGCACTCTTGTATTCGCTTAGAAAACTAAAACAAAAAGCGTGTGCTGAGCCAGCCACCAATGCGCGCGAACGAGTGTTGTTCCCGCGCACTTCGCGCCTCAGTGCGCGCGCTGAGTAAAAATATGGGGCAAGCGCCAAAAGAATAAAAGTGAGAAATAACAGGGGCACTTTGAGTGGTTATCAGCAGTTTTCACCAGCAAAACATGGGAACAAAGAAAATGCGGGCTATTTTTTCCAAAAAAGAGGTCTTCGTGGAAAGCGTTGCCGGAGCTTCACAGGTGTCCAATGGCGTTAGAAAAAGAAACTTGAGTTCCCGGGTTCGAACCCGACCGCGGCGGCTGCGTTTTTATGGGGGAAAAACGCTAAGGCGCCCGTGTGCTGTGCGATGTCAGTGCACGTTAAAGATCCTCAGGTGGTCGAAATTATTCCGGAGCCCTCCACTACGGCACCTCTTCTTCCCCTCTTCTTTCACTCCCTCCCTTGTCTTTTCCCTTACGGCGCGGTTCAGGTATCCAACGATATATGAGACAGATACTGCGCCATTTCCTTTCCCCAAAAAACCAATTATTATTATTATTATTATTAAACAGCCCGTCGCTCCGGTCCGCTAGTAGAGCTGTTGGTTTTCAGCTGGTGAATGGCACACTCAGGCACGAGGTAACCTGAAACGACGGACCAACGTCCAAAAAGCATCGATGACGCAGCGCATATACGAGAAAATGAAGCAACGTTACCAGAGTGCAGACAGGCGTGTGTGGATTAACATAAGCGGTGATAGATGTGGTGCGGGACGTGCTTTTGTTGCGCCTTGTATCATTCTCACGATTCGTTCCTGAATACTTTATGCTATCGCGAAGTTTTTTGAAGCGAAAGCTTCACTTCGCTAGGTTTTCGAGAGGGCACCGTCAGTGCAGTCACGTGGCAGGTGTCCCGTGGTGTCACGTGGCAGGTCATGTGACCTACTGTCGTCATCGCAATCTGCCCACCGTGGCAGACGGCAACTGCCCTATCGGGCATCGGGTATTTCATCGATGCTTCACAGACAATCCGTTTGGCAGTGTGTGTGGCGTTTGTGAACGTAGCCATGCGAAGGAAGCTTTCGCCTCTCACCAGGGTTAACCAAAGTTTAAACCACGGCTATTTTTTTTCGTGTGTTATGACACACTCGCTTTGTTACTGAAAATATGCGTTCGCAAGCGTTGTCAGTGCAGGGTGATTCTATTAGAAGCGGGATGCAGGATCGTACCGGCGTCTGCCTCATTGTTGGTGCATGTTCTCACCGTTGCACGGAGCCACCAGTAGTTGCTGGCCGTAGCTCCGCCGTTTCAGGTAAACCCGTTCATTGCTGCACATTAACAACAGTGTTTTTGGCTAGAACGGCGAGCAGCGTGTTGCTCCCGCCGAAAAGCTGCGGGGCGCATACTTGATACTGCGCGCGCCGCCAGCACCACCGCCAGGCTTCTGCACTCAAGAAACATAAAAAAAAAAGAAATGTCCGATACTAGAGTGCTTCTGTTCTGACAAAGAGCATCCAATTTCGCTGTCAAAGTTTACTTCGGTCCCGCTTCGCTTCCTTCCACCACAGAGCGCTGAATTAAGGAATTTCGGGCTTTAAAAGAAGGCCTGCCCCTCCCCCCCCCCCCCCCCCCGAAAAAAAAAAAGGTGGTGTATCTGATAGACCCAGTCGGAGTCTTGTTCTGTTCTTTCATTTTGCCTCTCCGTTTTCTTGTTTGTCCTAAAAATTCGCGCTAATAAGTTTCCTTCACACCTCAACCAATCACCATAGCAACAAGTCTGCCTGAGTAGCCTCTAGAGAGATGGACCGAAGTCGCCATTGTATTTAAAGTCATGACCTTGATGGCTTGCCCAAACTTGATGTTTTCTGAAAGTGCACAACGAGATTTTCAACCCAGCCGGCACTTTTTTTGACCGGCATCGACTGACTGCATAATTCAAGAGCGCCATTGAGCATATGATAAGTGAAAAAAAAAGCAATGCAAAACTTCCACAGGGGTACCTATACCTACATGTAGTTCGAGTGTTTACTGGCGTTTGAGAATGTAGAAGGCTTCAGTGTACAATTTCATCCGCCCATATTAAAACCCTTGTGCTTAGAAACACGCTCGATCTCTTGATCGGTGTAATATTAACGTAAGCCTATATACTCTCCGCGTGTATGTCCTATTTTGCCCGTATCAAAGAGCGCAACTGCTCGCGGGGCCTACATCTCTTCCTGCGTACGATTGCTTCCTCCTTGTTCTGATTGCACTTGGAAACTAAATACAGCAAAATAAGTCGAGGCACTCGGTGTCGCGAGCGTGCCCTTTGAAGCCGGTCTCCAGTGAACTGCCACGCTAATTAAACAGCGGCGGCTTTTGACCAGCACCTCCACACCTCTAGAACTCCGACCCTTGGTCTGTCCCGACATCGGCCTGCACACCCTCTCTTGATTCGACGCGGTCCCGCGCGTGCTACCGCCGGAACAACTTACTTGCGCGTCCTCCTGTAGTTGTTTGAGGGTTCGGTTCGCTGGCGCTGCGCCATCGTCTATTTCACCATTTACTTTCTAACGCGGAAAAGACTCCGTTGCGCGGAAAACCCGGTGTCGGCGTGGAAAGCGAAAAGTTGGTTTGCTGGTCACCCCACGGAGAAGCAGCCTAGGTGGGCTACCTAGGTCACGTGACCTTGTAGCGCACCATTGGCATGGCTCTTGCAGCTGACATGGCCGGGCGCAGATTGGTCGCATGGTTGTGCGACGTCACGTGGCATGGCCCATTTGGGTCGCGCTGCAAACTCGGGCTTCTCAAATCAGATGGCAGGTTGAGCGGAATAGAACTCTCCAGTATCCTTGCATTCTGAGTAGAACATGCTCTCCCTAGGTCACTCAGGTACGGTCCCTAGGTCGCTCAGGTGTCTTGGTTAAGCGGGGAGCGCGACTTTATATTCTTATTAAGCGATAGCTGTGCGGGAGGGGCTTCGCGGCGTATGCAGTGATGAGTATCACCGAAATGGGAAAGATTTGTAGTAGGTATTTGCCCTCCATAGAAATCAAAATTCGCGTACGTCAATTGCAGGCAGTTAGGATGAGTATTACACTGGCAAACATGTCCTCGTTCTTAGGAAGAGAAATGTGTTTTATGCTGAACGCATATACTTGTTGTACAAAATTACGCTTTGGGGACATTTTAGGACAGACGACAGCCAGTACACGATGGTCATTTCCGCAACTGTGGTATGCGATAGGGTACACACAAAGTGGAAAATAATTGTTTTGATCAATCTTTCAATTAACTAAAATCGTTCCAGGAGTTGGTCTGGATGCTTGTAGAGAATCAGAAGCGGTTGAATTCATAGATCCATTCGTTATAATATTCTTTACGAGCCCAAGTTCCGAGATATTCCGCAGCATATTTCGCGTTCATTACGCGTAATTACGCATACGAGCCCGTAACGGTCGGTTCAAAACTCCCTCCGGTGTGACGCAGGTGTTGCGTACGGCGTTTCGCCTGGCAACGGCTTTCACTTTCGGCGAGTGATATAGGAGAAATGTCTTATGCAATACCTGCGTCACATCGGGAGCAGTATCGCGCCTTTCATCACGTCCTTGCGTGCGTTATGAAGTAGATAAAGCAGAAAATTTGGAAGGGAATATCTCGGAACACGACTGCGGTACGAGAAATCCAGCAAATGAAATAGGCTACAAATAAGACCCCTTCTAAGTTTACAATACAAAAATTCACGCTAGCTCAATAAATAAATGTATATTCGTTTGTTTTCAGTTCTACAATAGTTATATTCTTTCACCTTCATTGACATGCTTTCACCTTCATTCATCGTCTTACGTCCTGTTCTGAAGTCGTGGTTCTTTTACCTTTTAAACATGTCAGACCAACTAGCCCAAAGTTCTCTCTTGCTGGGCTCTCAAATTCTAATTTGCAGCTGCTTTCACAAAAATGCTCTTCGAACTTCCCGCCAAGTGCTCTGAGCAAAGTGAAAAATTTAGTCGGGCTGCTAGGCTGAAGACTGCCGTTAGTAATCGTGTTTTATTTTTAGGCTAAGATGAGACAAAGCAGTCACGACAAACTGCCTAACTATAGTGGATCAGTGTACATGTTGTTTTATTTTCATCTTCATCTCCCTATCTCAGCACAAAGATAGCTTCGCTGCGAGGTAACATTTTACATGCCTCCGTGCATCAAATTAGCATGTATTGTTCTCTGCCGTGTCTTTATCCTGTCCCTTTTTCATTGTCACTCAATTTTATTTTTTCAATTTTTACCTTTGGTGTTTCAGTTCTTGTCTCTCGTGTTTTTTGTTTCGCATCTGCATTAACTGCTTCTTTGTTTCAACTTTCGTAGCAAATTTTTAGACTTCTTTTCTAGTTGTTCTCCGCTCGCATTTTCTTTTTCCTTCAATGCTCGTTTCTAATGTCTTTTAGCATTCCTTGTTTTGCAATATTTTTTTAAGGAACATGAAAGAGATTCTTGTGCGTCGCTTTTGTGTTTCCCAGAACCCAAGAGCCCAAGCATATCAGATCAAATCGCACAAAACTACAAATTTTCATGGTGCGCTGTGAAAGCAACGAAAACAATGAAAACTTAACAATGAGAATAAACAACTACTCTGTGCAAACCGAGTAATTTTATACTAAAGGCAGCAACATATATGAATGGCATCAATAAAGCAGTAAAATCTCTCTCTTGAACAAATCGCATAACCACCAGCCCAGGAGCAAGAAATTGCTTTTTTTTTTCGTTCACCTCTTGTTTCTTGCGTAAATTCTACTCTTGATACCGAACAAAACTTCGCTGTTTAACCAATACCCAAGACATGTCGTAAAGCAGAGCGAAACACGGCGCGAAACAGTGTGCTTTCATTTTATGCGGCCTGGCTTATCACCCGACACCGCAGTCCCGGCTTGGAATGTACGAAAAAAAAAAGCTAGATCCTCCGTTATAGACAGTAAGGCTGCTTGAAACCTAGGGAAAAAACACGAGTGCTATTCCAAGGATTCTGAAATAACTACTTCTTGCGTCACATTTCAATGTCCTATCGAGCAATCTGCAAGAAAGTTTTTCAGCATTTTATATCAGCCTTTTTTATTTCCACTCTATTTATTTATTTTCGTTACTCTAGGCCTCTTATTGGCGAGCTTAGAACAGGCTTAATGTGAAGGACTACTGTTTTCTTCACGGCACTATAAAACTGCCGTAAGTCATCAGCCCTAAGGAGGTTATTCCTGGAACGATGCCTGAGCACAGACTTGCCCGCAGTGTATCTGTTTTTACTACGCCGATAACATTTAAGACTCCCCCTTGCTCCACAGGTAATTGATTTCGCAACACTGTTTCGCTCCGGCTTACCCGATAACGCTGTCCTGAATGCACCCGTTACAGCGTCGCCGTCGCAACAACTGCGCCTAGCCGTACCCAGGGCAGCTTTGCAAGACGAAGTGTCGTAAGCCAGCGCTGAGAACTACTGCCCTTTATGGCACGCAACACACGAAAGCAAAAGTGGTTTCCAATAATGTACCAAGCCTCGTGCGCTCCACTGGAGCTCGATAATGCAAAAGATAACGGGAGGCGAACATTATACAAGCTGCCACGCCATCCTTCATATTTGCCAACTCCTACTAGGTCAATAACAGAGGATAATAATAGCACCGAGTAGCCTTTGTCAAATAAATTACACTCACTTACCGTTAGGCTTCGACTAGTGAGCAGCGTTAGGTGGTTCGCGAAATGATTAACATAATGATGACGTTATGCATGAGTGTCACTGCAACTCAACAAACAGATATGGCCATAGTAGCCTGTGAACGATTAGGTGAATTCTTGGTTGAGGGCAAGTATATACCCTGCATTACGGTCCGGGTTAAGGCCTGTGGTTCGAGTTCGGTTGCTCAAGTTGGCCTTCCCATAAAAAAAAAGCAGCCTATGCGCGTCTGTGCAAAAAGCTACGTCCGTCTATGGCCCTTTAAGATCGTCTATACACACCAAAAGCGGCTCTTATTACCAGCTATTGAAAAAAAAAACCTATGCCAGTACATCTATACCTTCAAAACCATACAATTGTTTTTAGCTGTCTACAATATATATATATATATATATATATATATATATATATATATATATATATATATATATATATATATATATATATATATATATATATATATATATATATATATATCGCCCTGAAACAACAGCTATAGACGGCCACAGGAAAGGTTTATAGCTAAATATATGGCTCAGTTACCAACAGCAGGCCATAGGACATTTTTTGTAATTTGCTGAAAGCTGCAAACCAGGAAGCTGTCTTTTTTTGTAGTGATAGCTACATTACGGTAGCATTTCGAGCCTTCAGCGTGGCGGCGCCGCCGCGCTCTCACGTGGTTGGTCACGTGGTGCGGAGCAGCTGCGCCGGCGATACCGAGCTGCCACAGCTGTGCGCATGCGCCGTGTCAAGTGGTACAAAGATGAAGAAGGAACGCCCAGAGAAGCGGCGCGGCGAAAGGCTGACATTGCAATTCGACTGAGCAAGTCCCACTCGGCCAGCTGTAGCTATCGCGTCACTCCAGGTTTAACCAGAGGTAAACCACCGCCAATTTTTTTTTTGTTCTGAGTCTGGTGCATTTGTACGCTGCGGGGAATGCAGACTGGCTTCGATACCGATGGCGAAGACAACGCGAAATATGATGAGCAAGACAAATACAGCTAAAGCTGTAAAAAATTCAAGAAGAGGTAACTTTCTTTGGTGTGTGTGTGGGCTGTGCAAGGAGCGTGTTGTGGCACTCGTCACGCTGCTAATCCTGAAATGGAGACAGTAGTCGCGCATACCCTTCAGAGTTTTAAAGTGCTGACGATGAATCCAGCTGCTTGCTGTGTTGTTCAGCTGAACGGGGCAATAGGTGAAGCATTAAAAGCGACGGGGGACGCATACTTATTTGTCTAGCAGGAAGACAAGCGCTGATTGATTAGAAGCGGCTGCTCCTCAAGCCAAGAAACCAGCCAAAGACCAAGCAACTTGAGGAACGGAGGCAGGTGAGGACAGTAGCGCATCCAGTAGCCCCGGTACCTGGCTCATAGCCGAGAATGGTGACCGCCATCTATCAGCCGTCTCATGGTGTACTACGATTTTCTGACAGTGATTTTCAGGGTTAAACGCACTCTCGGCAACGGGATCGTTTTTTACAGCCCTTTATAGAGAAAGCTACCCGCCGTAGTGGCTCAGTGGTTAGCGCGCTCGGCTACTGAGCCATAGTACCCGGGTCCTAACCCAACCGCGGCGACCGCGTTTCGATGGAGGCGAAACGCAAAAGGCGCCCATGTGTAGTGCGATATCAGCGCACGTTAAAGCTCCCCAGGTGGTCGAAAAATTTTTTATCCGGAGCCCTCCACTACGACACCTCTTTCTCGCTTTCTTCTTTCACTCCAACCTTCCTGCCTTCCCTCACAGCGCGGTTCAAGTGTCCACCATGAAGTGAGACATTTACCGCTCCAATTCTTCCCCTTTAAACACCACTAAACAGGAATGCAGTTAGCAGCTACATTTTCACGTCTCTTTGTCCACAGATTGTTGTCCATCCGACCGTCCGCGCCACGAGAGAACGGCAGAAAATGGCTGTCACCAACTGGGCGATTTCCACTGCCGCGCGCAGAGAGAGCGGAGTTTAAATGAATACGAAAGAAAAAGTTTAAAGAATAGGCGCATAGCAGAAATCATGTCTACCACAGCAATTTCAAAACAATTTTATGTAACGATTGATCAAGGGATCAAGGGACGCGGGTTAACGACATCCTAGTCGCAATCAAGAGGAAGAAATGGGCTTGGGCATGGCATGTGCTGCGAAGCAAGACAACCGCTGGTCCTTAAGGGTAACAGAATGGATTCCAAGAGAAAGCACGCGTAGAAGGTTGCGGCAGAAGGTTAGGTGGGCGGATGAGATTAAGAAGTTAGCGGGGACACGTTGGCAGCAGCCAGCATGAGGACAGGGTTAATTGGGGAGACATGGGAGAGGCATTTGCCCGGCAGTGGGTGTAGACAGGCTGATGATGATGATGATGATCAAAGGGATATAATGTGCAGCAACAGATACCCCCAATACCCCCGTCCTTTGTGCTAGTATGCACGTCGTATAGAAGCTTATGCTTCTCATGCAAAATTTATCTTGTAATTAGTGCGGCATGGACAACAACAGCGTTGCTACAAACTGGAACTAATCTCATACGTAGCAAGAGATAAGTAAGAGAGCAAGTATCTATATAAAAGACCCAATACGAGAGAAAGTTTAAGCGCTTATGAATGCCTAATATGCTGAAGTGGTGACCAAAGAGATACTCCTTGAAAATGTTGTAGCTTTAAATGCTTTTTGAACGCGCCGAGTTCTTTTCTTTGTAATGCGTTCTGTTGCGTTTGAGCACATATTCGCAAGACACGACACGACACGACGTGACATGGTCGCGAATCCTTGTAGTGGCCGTGCTCCTCTCTTCGAGTGCGATAGTTACTTTCTGGCTGGCTCGACGCGCAATGAAGCCAATTGCATTAATAATCTATGCTTGCACTGAGACACTGATAAGGGGATATTTCTAAGCAGACGTGTCGTACAGGCAACACTATCGCTGGGTTCTTACAAGTAGCGTAGCGAAATTAACGAATAAAGGTGTCCCTCGTGACAACCTTCCTTTGTGTTGTTCCGTGTGTATTTATAGCATCAAAACATTGGCCAGCTCTCGCATGCATTCTTGCAGTTGGGTAGTCTAGGCGCAGCACGGATTACACAGCTATTTTTTTTTCAATTTTGTCGCAGTTTCAGATCGTAACGCAGCCACTGCGGTTAGGATTGAATCGCTTGCGCTAATAATTAGGCGGTTGCATTGATAGTACGTGCCAATGTATAAACAACTCCACTCGTTTGACAACAAATTGCGGTAGTACACTTCTTACGAGCTTCGTCCGTCTAGTAATTCCTCTGTGTCTGCCTGCGTATTTTCTTCCCCAGTTCAGTGCGGGTTCTAGCAACAATGAATAACGAAACTAGCTCTTCTTCTTGCTCCGTTAGTATTAGTGTGGCTAGGAAGGATTCAAAGAGTGCGGCAAGCAGCAACTGTATAGTACCCGTTTTAATGTGTTGCATTCAGGTTGCAGGCAGCGACTTCCGCGAGAAGATGGATCTATTTTTTAACGTGAGATCGTTAGTGCGCCTGGCTCAGAAAAAAACTGTCTGGCGTCGGCGTCGGCGTCGGTCGCCGTTTGAAGCCACGCAGCCGGAGCGGCAGGAACACGCACATGGAATGCAAGTGGCGACTTGAGGAGGAGGAGGAGTGACGCCCTCCATCCGAAATACCCGGAGAAGCCACCTAGGTGGGTCATTTCCGTCACGTGACCTTGAGGATTCATCACAACCCGCCCACCGGATTGTGAGCAAACTGACCACCGTGGCAGATAAGTTATTGATTGGCCGCGAGAGATTGCTTGGGAAGAGCAACCTAGGTCGCACAATCCCCCACCGCTGCGAGCAGCTGCTATCGCAGGGCGCTGGCGCATCGCTTAACCACTGCTCCTCGGCGCCAGGAATTGTATGAGGACAATCCAATGTGAAGTAGAGGATTACGAATTCCGCATGTATTGAGCATTAACCTATTACCGTTATCGCGTCACATACTTAAGAAGGAGCTTAAGTGTGCCCTTCAATTTTTTTTCATAGATTTCGTCGTCCTTTAATCGTATATAGAAGCTTATATGCCACTTCACCGTATTTTCCCCCGGGTCGTCATTTTAACAGCGTTTCTTATTTTTCTTTCGCTCTTATAAACAATTCTCCCGCATACCTCCAACCATTAAAGTTTGATCATTTCACCCTCTCTGGCTCCTGCTGACTTATTGGGTGGGTATTCATTTTCTTATCTTCATCTTTGTGCTTCATGTGGCGTCGTTGGCAGTTTATTTCTTGAACTCCTCGCTTAACACGTTCCCGAAATCTCTGAAGCCGGAACGCGAAGCTAATAGCAAATGACAAAGCATGAAAGCCTGCATCCCTACCCCTCCTCCTCTTGTTGCCATTATCAACACAGGCGACAGCTGCGACTTTTCTCTTCGCCTTTCTTCCCGCTATCTACTTTCCCTCCCTCCCTATCCTTTTCATTCACGCCCCAGAGCGCCGAAACCTACGCCCGAGAGACAACGACACGGTACAGCAAAACTAGACTGAAACACGAAACGCTCTCACTCGCACGAACAAACACGGAAGCGAAGAAGAATTAAAGAGAGCCCTCTAAACCTTCCATGGTCGTATACAATTCCGGCAGGAACACTTTTCGCGAAGATAATCGTGATTCGACGCTGAACGCAGAGGCGGGAAAGGAACGGAGCGCTCAAACACAGCCCGGATCCAAAATTAAAACCTCCGACGTCAGCCAGGGGGATCAAAGAAGGAGAAGCGGACTGCCCCCCCCCCCCCCCCCCCTCCCTTGTGTGGCAGAAGTAAATCGCAACAACCGTGTGATTTTCCTCTCTTCTTTCCTTTCGTGTCCGCTCTTCTTTCATTGTTTTGTGTCTTCTTCGTACTATATCCATTGTTTTCGCTTCTTGCTTAATTTTTTTCTAATGTTTTTGTGTGTGCGCGAGTTCCGGTCGAGAGCCAAACACGGACGGTCTGTCGGGCGCCTCGCCGCCGACCCGACTGCAGCGACAGCGCACAGTACGGCTGACTGCTCTTCGTTTCGGGAATCGAAGGGAAGGCAGGCGCAGCAGTAAGCTGCTTGTGGCCCTATCCGACGCAGCAGCAGTGGCGGCGGCGGCACTGCACCCACACACGCAAGGCCGCCTGCGCCAAAGTGTCAGCAACAGGCGCCAGGGGCGCCTGGCCTCGGTAATACTATGTAGATGAGCCCCCGCTTTCCCTTTTGTCCCCATTCTCCCAGCCTGCTTTTCCCTATCCTCCCTGCATTCCCCTCCCCTATAACAGTACGGAGAGTTTCTCTTTGCACTCGCCAAGGGCCATTTGTACCCACGCTGCGCCTTAAAGTTGTTTTGTTCCAACCGTCCCTCCCTTATCCCTCTTTTCCCTTATTCTCTCTCTCTCTACTGTTTTCCCTTTTTCCTTATAGCCTCTACACTCGTGGTCGTACAGTCTTTCATGGTGTGGAGTAAAGGGGGAATGGGGTTCAGAATGGTTGAGCGAAGGGTACGGGACCACTGCAGCTGCTCCACGAAGACTATTGTGTCTAGGGAGCCTTAAATGAACTTCTCTCGCAAGGTCTCGCAAACTAGGGACTTGATACACCTCCCCACTCTCACGCCTTTCACCTCGCAGACCGCCCAAACTCGGCCCCATTATTGCAGACATACGAGGCTCCCGAACTGCTCCGATTCGAGGAACTCGCCCGCTATTAGCCGACGCATAGGAGCTCGGGGGCCGGCCTGATTGGTCCATCCAGGTCATGGCTGAGTCAAGAGAGCGAACGCGTGGCGTTGCGAAAGGGTGCTGAAACGAGTACCGAACAAACTGCTCCATCTCACAACTTGCTCGCAGTAGAATGAAAGCTTACGAGCTCGAGACAACGGCCTTCCGCAACGTGCTCCCTTCTCTCACGCGCCCGCCAGCCGGCCAATCATAGTTCTCGAAGCCGTCGCATCGCGGTGCTAGTTTCCACTCTACTGCGAGAAAGTTGTCGGTCGGATTTATAGGACCTTTTCACAGGCGCCAGGGTAACGGTGCATTATCGCAACAGATAAGAGAGGGAAGTAAAAGGAGAGAACAGGGTGGAGTAGAGTATAGAAACAAATGTGGGCAGCCTAGAACGTTACATTAAGATCTCCTCTTCAAGTCATCCAACAAAACCTAGGTCAGCACGCGAACTTAGAGTCATTGTGGCTAACGGGCTCTGCGTGAACAGAAAAGGCAAGTTTGCCCTAACGACCACCTCTTTCGCGTTATTTGTCGAGATGCGGCTCCATCACCGACCAAAAGTGCTGGCCTTTTTAATCATGTTTCTCGATGTGTCCCTCCATTTCTTTTTGCTTCCGCTGCTAGCGAAGAAGACAAAGTTAAGAAAATAACGCCAGCGGTATGGCCAGGCGCATTTATCATAATTAACTTCGGCCAGAGTCCGAGAAACCGCACGACCGTCACCGGTGTCGCAACGACGGGATCTGCTGTTAGCGCCAACGCGTCTCCAAGCGCGGATGTGCGCCGAAGGTCCCCGCCACGCCATTCTCGCATCGATTTCCGAGCGCGCGTTCCCTTCGCGTGCACGCGCGCACATCGCTGCCTCGAAGAGCACTTCGAACTCCTTTTCTCGGCACCACCGGAACTGCGAGGACGGCCGACGGGAAGAAGGGGTCGCGTGAACGCGATAAGATAACGTCCCCTCGGTTCCCGCGTCGCTGCCCAGTTCCGGTCGTTGCGATGGCACAGTCGGACGGCGGTGCCCGCGTGGGCGGGGCGATCGGCCGTCCGGCAAGGCCTCACTTCGTGAGAAGGACTTCTCGGCACGCCAACTCGGGAATGAACCGAAGCTGAAGCTACAAAACGGCGCGACGGAAACGGTCGAGGACCGCGAGAGGGAAAGGTGCGGGAAAGTGTGGGGAGAAAAAGGGAAAGACAGTAATAAAACGGGGAGCCAATGCTGTGAGGAGATAACGGCCTGAGTCTCTTGGACGACCCATCGTCGGGGAGGCCGATCGGTTCGACTCGTCAGAGCTTGAAGAGGAAGGAAGCTGGGAGGCGCTTAATGGTCTCTCGAAAACGAGGTGGTGCACAAGTTCATCATCACGATGTCGCATTAATTAAAGCTCCCAGCTTGCTTTCATTGGGAGTACCTGAGTCTTCTCTCTCCCTCTGCCGCTCCACGGCCATCATGCTCTAGGCTCGTCCTCTTTCTGTTCCCTTCCCTCTTTCCCGTTTCCTTCCTGTCCGCTGAGGATAAAACGCGTCCCGAACATCCGGCCTGGTGAGCCAACCATGTAGGAGAATCAGCGTAAGGGCGAACGCCTGCGCGCGATACCACAGCAAGTTCAATTATTCCTCGGCTGGTCGTCCGTCGCTGGACAAAAGCGGCGCGTTCGGGACTTCACAGGTGCTCAGCGTTCCGTCGCTGTGTGCTCCATCTCCTGGTCGGTCGGTCGGTACGTCGGTCTTGCCTAACAATGAACTCGGTCAGGCAATCTTCGATGTCAGGAATTGCTCTCCAGGGAGTCTAAATCAGAAACCTTCTCATATCGTCCTGTCGGTGTAGTTAGTAGTCTTTCGCAGCGGTACCTCTGAATGAGAAATCCGCTGAAATAAACAGTGTCATCGTATGTACTGCAATCTCTAAGCCAGAATTGTCACGTTCTCCTGCTGCCCCACGAGACTTTAGACTTCCCGAAGGTGGTCTTCATCCTTAAAGGGACACTGGCGACAACTGATCCAGTTGTTATTCTCCTTAAAAACTGAATATCTAGTTTTCTTGGTGTGTTTACGTTTGTCTGGCTGCAAAAGACGCATTTACGGCTGGGAAAACTGATTTTAAAAATCTTCCCGCCCCTCGAACCAAGTTCGTGACGTCTACACCGAGAACCGTTTCGAAGTGGGGGGCGGTGGAGCATGGCCTCTGGGATCTGCGCTTAAAAACTTGCTCCCGACGCACGCTATCACCTTGAAAAATCGGCAGCAGATGGCGACACCTGTAGTTCGTTTATTCTTCTCTTCTAGCTTATAAAAACTTCGTTTTTGGTGAGAGGGGTCTCGTTGTCGTTAGATCGCCGTAATCTATCGATGCAGGCCAACTTCAATTTATCCTCAGAGTCCCTCTAAGCGACATGTGCGCCTAGACGTCCGCGCCCTCTAGATTTAGGCATCTGAGGTCGTGGACCAGGTGGACAAGCATACAGGGAGGCGAAATCGAGGCGAGGTAAGGGCGGGCGCAGTACCTGTCACTGTCGCTTACACTTCTTCGCTTACTTGCATGAATAAGATTTCTTGCATGAGCAGTGCACCCTACTACACGTCCACTAAACCTGGACAAGTTTACTTTTTAGTTGATGTGGCGCTCGGCTGCTAACCCGAAAGACGCGGGTTCGATCCCGGCCGCGGCAGTTGAATTTCGATGAAGGTGAAATTCTAGAGGCCCGTGTACTGTGCGATGTCAGTGCACGTTAAAGAACCCCAGGTAGTCGAAATTTCCGGAGCCCTTCACTACGGCGTCCCCATAGCCTGAGTCGCTTTGGGACGTTAAACCCCCATAAAACAAACCAAACTTTTAGTTGATGCGGGGCAACGCGCAGCATGATACTGAGCATCTAAAATGGCCGAAGGAATGTTGAATGTTTGGTGCACCCCACTTATTTTTTTTGTCCATCAAAGCTAATTGGCGTGAGTGCAGGAGCCGCTTTACGGGTCAGATTTTGCCGCGCGTAGGTAGGGTAGGCCAGCACTATCAACATGTTCGCGTAGCACCTCACCATGGTCTACAGTGTTCCCGCAATTACAAGTGAACATATCTCGTCGGGCAGTTCAGGCACGTGGGGTTCGCAAGTGACGGCCGACAGATGGCTCTAGTTAGGCCAGTACCCATTAGGGCGATGCTCTCGTTCCGCGTAGGGACAGTCAATATCCCTGGCGTAACAGGTTTAAGAGATACCAGTGGAATTGTAAATGAAGCTGCAGGTAGACATTACTAAATCAATTGGAATATTAGTGGCTTTACAGCAGGGCAGCGGCGTAAAGATACAGGTTAAGGATTCAAAACTGGTCTAGAGTAAAATTCGTTAGAACTTGTATTTAAAAGGAAGAGATGAGAGCTTCAAGAAAGTACCTGTAAGTTTGACAGATTGGTTTAGAAATACAACAAAGAAAGGCACAGCATGATAGCGCCTCAACCACGTACCCGGTTTGAAAGGGCACCCTCCTAACATCCATCTATCTATGCAGCTGTTATCACCAGCAGCAACACCTCCACAATAATAAAGAAATCTGGGCTAGGAGCACGGCTATTAGGGCTCATAGCCTGTGCGTTTTTAGACAGCCCTTCACGGGAAGAAGCCGCAAGTCTTGGCGTCAGCCGACTGGCACCGCAGGCACGCGTTCGTGCCGGGCTCCGCAGTGGCGTGACCGCGCCCGCAACAGCTAGCAGCCACACACGCCTGCCTCCGGCCGAGAACCCGCCTCGACGCAGCCGTACCTGCGCGAGCGAGCGCGCGCGCGCACGGCACAATCGACTCCGGTCCGAGGGTCCCGAACGAGTCGTCCGGACGGCCTCGAAACTGTCCCCCCGAATGGAGCGAGATTAGACACATGCACTCCCTTCCTCGTCATCTCGACCCCATAACCTGGAAACAGGCACAGCGCACAGTACTTGTTGTGGCTGCGGGGTACGCCGCCGTGAGTGTCGTGCGTTATGCGATGCAGGACATCTTTCTGCTTCCCTGCTCATTATTTTTTTTTGTCGGTGGCGGCACGAGCGACGGTGAACGGCAAGCGGCGTGATCCATATTATCGACGCCGCCATTTTTTCGCTATCTCGTTTCGTTTGTTGTCGTCTCTTCGCAGTGCTGTCGCACTGTCACCGTTCACAACGAGTATCGATCTGCGAAAACACGTGGTGCACTTATTTCCTTACTCCTTTTGTTCCTGTTGTCTGCCCCATTCCTTTTTTTCTACCTTCAAGTCGTTCGCCACTTCACGCTCAGAATTGCCTTTTTAATAACTTGATGCGTTCTTGTCTGTCACATTTGTTCTCTTTTTTTTCTGCATTTCTCTTTGTTTACTTGTCGCACACACACACACAAAACTGGACATGGTCCGGATGTGCTTGCTTCTTTTGCGAGCTTGTCCGAGCCGCTTTTTGATGCATCGAGGCTCCAGTGCGTGCGTGAGCGCTGGCTGAGTCGCTTGCACGCCAGCACGCGCTATGGCTGTCGCCGTTTATTTGCCTCGTTTTCCTTCTTTTTTTGTTTTCCTGGACCTTCGCTGCATCTTTTGTGCAAACATAAGCCTGCATTACCCGAGACATTGTACAAAGGTTCTGCTTGGGTGACGAGTCTAGTGCTGAGAGGAAATGTCGGTCCCATCCGAACTGCTGATTTTTCTTTCACGCTTCTGCCGCATCCACTGATAATTGAATTGCTCGTATCAGTTACTCTAGCCGCAGTTATGCGTCACCCAAGCGGCAGTTTCACCTTGCTCCTTCAACTGCTTTCACATTACCGCGAATGTTTAGATATGTTGGCAAAGGTATCCCTGTGTTGCAGCATGTAGTTGGTAAATGGTAGCAACCTTCGCGCTTAATTCATTCCTACGAACCTGGAGTCTTTATGGTTAAGCTACCGATGTTCTTATCCCACTTTACTGCATGTTCAGATCCTAGACCGGTACAACGAAAGAATTCTTTTCATTCAATTCCATTCCATCTTCGTGGCTTTTACCGCCGACTATCTAATTTGGGCGATAGCGAGAGTGTGCCAATGCCTGATGAAATTACCAGTTGAAAAAAAAACTGAAAAAAGAACAAATTAAATAGTTAAACGCATCATCCCTACCCTGGACCTGCTGAACGACTGCAGCCAGGCTTCGCAATATAGAGAATTTGATGTACCGCCTTTATCGAAAGTAGCAGCATGCCGTGAGCGCGAAAAAAACGAGCTGGCGGCGGCGCGGCAACGCTGCCCTGGCCAGCCCTCGACTGCTGCGAAGATAACTTGTGTGACGTAAACGTAGGTGAGGAGAAGTCTAATGATAGCAGGAGAAACGGTAAGCAGACAGGTCACTTTAGGCAAAGACACTACATAAGCATTACCTTGGACAAGAGCGTGCACCGCCATTAGGTAACACACGGCCGCAGGTCAATCATCATGTTCAAAAATAAACAAGCGATTCAAGCCCCAACGCGCATCGTAAAATAAATTATCCTTTGTGCTTTTTCTACCTGTTTTTTTTTTCACTTAAACTAATGCGCCTTGATATAGAATCGAAGAAAAAAATGCCGCTCAAGAAGGTCAGAACTATTTAGGACATCCCTAGCTTGAAATGAAATATAGATGTCTGTAACCTCGATTTACTCTTGAAACTTGCCCGGAATAGGGTACCCACACGAAGGAACTTACGCCCGATACGTATCAAAATTTTGAACAGCGTGACCCGTTTGTAAGTAGCGTCAACTTTAACTATTAGGCGGTGTTCAACCAGCAACGCAAGCAGACACCACGAAGAAGGGCTTTTACAAGCCGAATGGTGCGTAACGATAATATAATTACTAGCAAGGTTGCGAACTGTTTCCAATAACGTTTTTCTATCGTGTTTTCTTCCGAAGCAAAGTGAGCGGACAGGGTATACCCAGTACAAAGCTGGTCATTAGTCTTTGAAGGTTCGCCAATATGTCACTGACATTATCCACGTTGACGCAAAGCAAATCAAACTTTTCTCGGTCGAATGCCGGTAACAGAACAGACATCGGGTAAATAAAGGTAAGTATAATAAAGTTTCATTTACTGTACGCACTCGCCTCAATTTATAGGGTTTGTCAAAAGTCCCCACGCCAGAGCGTATGCTTTTGAACTTCGTCATTCGCAACACGCTCGAAGCTGCAATGGCTCTGGAAGGTGAGCAAGTTCCTTATCCTCGCACCAGGAGACACTGGTTGCTTTATAGACGCCGTAAGTGCCCAACCATGATGTCATAAAGCGGATACTGTGCATTGTACGTCGAGTTTAACGTCACGAAATGACACATGGGTTATGAGGGGCGTTGTTGTAGAGGGCCCCAAATTAATTTTGAGCACCTAGTGGTTGTCTGTGCGCACTGAAACCGCACAATATACCAGCAATTTTTTGCGTTTTCCTCTATCGAAATGCGGCCGCCGCGGCCGCAGACGTCCGGGATTTCTCGCCAACCCTGTACCTTACAAAATTTTATTGGAATGACTTCATTTTCGTATGGTCAACGACGCCATAGCATTCACTTTGAGCAATAACCTGCTTGAATAGTGCCCGGACACGAGTGAATTTAAACGCTGGGGAAGAGTGGAATTGAACGTTCCAGCCCACCTAAGCGCGAAACTTCCTACCATTTTTCTGGCAGAAAAATTTCGAGAAATTTATGGTGCAAATATGACCGCCCCCTCCATGAGTTGGCCATAAATTCGCCCCTGCGCCCAGAGAGAAAACGTTTTTCATTGCCTCGAGCCGAGCCTGCGGAACAGACGTTAATCGTCCCCACGCCCACCCTGCCCAATCTCAGCGAAGGACGCACCGCAAACATCGGCAACTCGGCCCCTCTATTTGTTCCTGCCCTACAGCCGCCTTGGAAAGTTCGCTGCGCGCGCGAGAGACTTATTAACGAACCGTGGGTTTAAGCACACGATAGATTAAAACGCAAAAAAAGTCAGTAGAAAATCAGAAGAGACGGAGAGAAAAGAGCCGAACACGAGACTTGCGCGGACGACTGCAGCTCAGTCGCGCCAGAACAGTCAGGAGACGGGACGACTCGCTCGCTGCTGCTATGCATCGTCATCAAACAGGCGAACAAGCGCTGCACTGTACACGGGCCGCTCCTTATTAGCCCCGCAGACCTGCAACGCATGCAAGAAGAAAAACAGGCTAGACGGAGAACCCCGTCCGGATTAAAAGCGGCGAGAAACGTTTTTAATTAGCGCTCGAAGATGGGGCGGGGGGGGGGGGGGGAGGAACATGTATGAAAGAAGCAAACGTCGAGGCAGAAGCGGCTACGCTCGGACTTGACACGCTGAGAGCTGCTAAGTGTGCATGCGCGATGGATGCTCTCCCCATCCTCCCCTGTCTTCTTCCCTTCTGTCTCTGTATTGTTCCTCTTCCGACTCCACCTCCTTATCCCCCCTCTCTCCTCCTCTTTTCCCGGTCCCACGAGAAAAATTCAAAGTTGTTGCTGTGTGCCGTCTTGCTGCACGGCGATACAGTAGCAGCAGTGTGACTGCTAGCATGGCACTTTTTTTTTTCGACGGGTAAATGCCTTACATGGAATTAAAACAAGACGTTAAGAACGAAAAAACGTGATCTGAAACCAGGCCGTTCTCGTCTTTTCCCTGGAGATTATGCTAGTGAATATAAGAATAAAGTTGGGGCCAGAGGAGCCGGACGATTAAGAAGCGGGGCACTAGGCTGCTCGCCCGAATTGGAGCGGCTTACCAGTCGCCCGCCAGATTTTGTTTTTGTTTGATTCTTTGCAAGCAAAGCGCGGCATCATGTCCGGCCTAACTAATGAGGCGAGTTAAACCGCCGCTTTTTTTTTTGTTGTTGCTGACGCGACGAAGCAGGCACGTGGCGTAGAGGCTGCCTGTAACATCTTGTTGCTCCTGGTACTAATCTTGTCGACACAGCCTCGTATTTCACGTTAACTAAGTGCGTGAGGCAAGTATGGCGACAAAAAACAGGCACTTTGGCTTTGTCTAGGATATTGTGCAATATATCCGCGTTGCGAAATAACTATAATTATATTGCATTTAATAGACTACCCTGTCATACTTAATGAGGCGAGGGGTCCGAAGAAAAAGCTCGCCAGAGGCAACAGCTAGACGAAACAACAGGCAAATGCCTCCTCCCTTCCCACTGTATTTTTTTTATTTCTTAGGAGAAGCATGGATAGTTACATGGCAAATGACAAAACAATCCACCATCACCAGCACTTATTAAACACCCATCAACACTACAGGAGCGCCGCACCACAAAGCGTTAGGAAAGTAGGTGCCGGGGTCAGCTATTCATGGAATCAACTCATAAGGTTGTTCGTTCGCGAGAACGAGTCATCATTCACCATGGCCATCTTTACGTTATCGTTGGCTATAGCGACAAGACAGCCAATTAGATAAGCCGGCAGGGAGACCTTCTTGCGCAAAGACTTCATTAAACCGGTCCCTGTTTAGGTGACTCTCGCGTTAACTGCTATCACGCATTGAGCAGCGAACAGGGAGTGACAATGCGCTTAAACAGCCACTGCCAGAGTTGAAATACAACGAGAACAGCCCTGCTCTCTGAACACGCATACGGCTATATGGGAGTAAAAAGGCAGTAATCTGTCCTCTAGCCCACTGATCCTTTTTATAAAAGTGAGTACGCTAGTGGACAGATTACTCCCTTTTATTGCGAAGCTATACTACTTTAGGTCGCACTTCAGCCCGTTCCGTGGAGAGGGGGTGGTAGGCACCATTGACCTTTAACGTGACCTCGCTGCGTGACGTCACACCACGTGACCTAGAGTGACGTCACACCAGCTGTGTAAAAACGGGGCCCCATCTCACGCCGTCACGAGGCGAGACGGTAGCCACCAACGGCGGCCTAGCTCCCGCTCCTCTCACCAGGGGCGCTACGGTCAGAGTGACGTCACACCAGCTGTGTAAAACAGCTCCGCTCCTCTCGCCAAGGCAGTCATACAGCCAGATGTTACGATGGTGCCTACGAACAAGGCAGCTCGGCAGAATGCAAAGAGGAAGCATCAGCGAGCTACGGAGACGGAAGAAGAACGAGAACGACTTCGCAATCACCAGGCTTAACCAAGCTAAGCCACGGCCGTGTATTTTTATAAAAGGCAGTGCGTTAGAGGGCAGATTACTCCCTTTTTACTCCTTTCTGTTCTGTTTAGGGTGTGACATCGAAACAGTGCACGCCAATGCAGACATAGTATACCGGAGCGGTCCTTGGCCGTTGCTCTACAGTCACCCCGCTCACAACTTGCATTATCCAGACTCGAAGTAAAACACCAATACACGATCAATGCTAGTGACGTAGCAGAGGGCGCAGGTCCGGAGGCATGGAAACTAGTGCCTTTCGAGTGGCCCCTACGGGGGTTTTAATGAGTCCGTCGGCAGCATGCAAGAAAACAACAGCCACTTCGCTGAACCGGGGGAAATTGCGCGGCCCTAGTTTCACTCCGGGCAGTGCACAGAGCTCAGTGAACGATAGGAGTGTCCCGGCACGGTGCTGCCGAGCAAATACGTTTTCAGTCCTTGTATTTTGTCGTGCTCCGAAAATTAAGGAACGTGGAACTGCGCCAGAGAAAAGCAGAGGTCACTGGGCAGCTCGAGTATGGCTCCGATGATGTAAAGCGCCGGCTGGGACTGAACGTTGCCGCCTGTCGCGTTAGCTAACTGTTGACGTGCTTGGGGCGGATCGATAAGGAGGAGATAATGAATCTGTTGAAAGTACGTAGCAAAAGGGTTCGCAATTCTGAATGAGCCGCTTTGCGCGCCGTTATCATGCTGCCGTTCTCACAGAATTCTCTCGCTACTTTTTGCGGTATTATTAATCCCTTTCTTTTTCTTCGTTCGACCTTTGTTGTTTACGCTGAGAAAGATTAGCAAATGGAGCTTGCATAAAATTCTCGCACAAAATACGATTGCGTCATCATGCGCACGTGCCGGCTTACCCGATCGATACGCTACCCCGGAGAGGATTCAAGGCCGTCTAATTGCGCCTATAATTGTTGCTTGTTTTGGAAACAGAATTTCAGGGAAGTGCTGCTATTTCAGCCATGCGTTGTGTAACTGGGCAAAGAAAGCATAGAAACTTTTAAATATTTATTGTTTCTCAATTTGCCATTTTGCCATGCCAACACCTGGCCAGAGCACAACTTGTACCCAACTTGAGGAAACCGGGGGGTAACCGGCCGGCAGCGGGAGCCGAGCCCACCCCCAGAAGTTCCATGAAAAAGGGAGAATTCCCCCGATGGACCATCGGTAAAATTGGTGGCATCCTGAGCTCGTCAGGATGCAACTGCTTCCTGTCTTGCTTACGCGAGAAAGTGTCAGAATCCAATTGATGAGGTTTGCTTGCGTTAACTTTACGACGACAGCTGTATCCGCAAGGATTTGAGAACAGATGTCATCGTCGTTAAGAGCAACAAAATATGACATTGCATCTAAACGTGATCCAGCGGAAGCCACCAGTCACAGGCTGACAGGTATACGTGACAGTAAAGTGCATCCCATGACTTCTCAGTCACTTGGTTGCTTCGTGACATTACCAGTTCAGGGTCACTTGATCAGCTTCTAAGCAATGGAAATGAACTATTTCGCTTGATGCCGTCGCGGTCACCGCCCTATGGGAGACATGGAAGGCAGAGCAGTCGTCTTTTGGTTGCAGAAGTTCGGTTCTAAATTAGCACTCGTGTTGTTTGAATCATGACGACAATAGACCCAGCCCTCACTGCCCTTTCTGTGCCTAAAAGAGGAAGACAGAACCTACAAACATTTTTTTCATTCCAACTTTTTCTGTGATTTCCAGCTGTGAATAAAATGTCGCGACAACTATTTCTCTGGATGGTCTCCCTGCATGAAGCATGAAAGACAGACACCTTATCATGATGCATGATTAATGAAAGCTTACGTGCTTTGTTGTTGTTGTTCTTCGTCCTCGCTATGATATTGCCACGGACTAGAAGACGACAAAGTGGGCAGTGGCGCGGAACGGAGCGCTCGCGCTAGGCCCGCTGCATGACCATCATCATCATCATCATAAAGTCATGCATCGTCATCTGTCAAGTAGGCCTGTTTTCATTGCCCCGCCATCACGTAACAATATGTATACGACTGCCTTGCGAAATAAACATTACAGCTGTCATTCAGCGCTCCATTGCATCTTGTTTGCTTCATCCACGTCTGTCGCGCTGCAGCCATGACAATCCCAAACCAACTGAACAAGTTCCACGGACACTTCGTTACTTACATCCAACAAGTGAGCTTACGATTTGTCGCTTCCGTAAGGTCGTAACGTCGTGCTGACGCTGCACAACGCCAACCACCCGGTCAGATAACGCAAAGTGCGGCGCCCGACTAGGTCACGCTTCTCGACCGTCCGACTAAAAACCATCGCCTGTCACCCACCTTCCGTCGTCGCCCCATAAATCCTTTTTTCGCAGCGAAACGAAATCGCTACGCTGCTCCGCGTAGCCGATGCTCGTTGACTGGCACAGCACGCGGAAAAGACGCGGGGGCCCACGCTGTGCGAAGATCGCTCGGGGAAACATCAATAATGCTCGGGCTTCGTGTTCCGCAGCAGCGCCTAAACACTTCCGCTCCCTGCCTGCTTGCCCGCCTTCCTTCTCCGTGCTTGGTTCCCCGTATACTTCCAGATATTGTCTTAGGGATAAAAAGCCGCTGCTAAAGCATGCGATTGTGATCCCCTTTCTGGCTCCCTTCATCCTCTACGAGTCTTCTTTCTCTTCTTTCTCTCTTTCTTTCCTTCTCTTCTTTTTCTCTTTCTTTCTTTCTTTCTTCTTTCTTTCTTCTTCTTCGCTTTCTTCTTTCTTTCTTTCTTTCTTTAGCATTCACCCCTGTTTTCGCTTTGTCGTCTTTTTCCACGTAGCAGCGTCGAAGATAAAGTATGCGACCGAGAGACTCAGAAATCCCCACACGCGTATTGCGGTGCAGACTTGACGTTGTGGGAGGTGATTCGTTGAAACAGCACGTGCTTCGTCGGCACATATTGGCCGTAGATTCTTATTTTTGTAGCGATAGCTGTGCATCAAAGAAAAAGAAAACACAAAACAACCAAGGCCAGCGGAAGTGCCCGTGCCTTTGCCGCGTGTTAGCTTTTCTCTCGAGGTGCTCTTTCCTTGCACTGCCCCAAGTGACGGCCCCGCCAACAAGCTGCTAAGTGACCCCTTTTATGTTTTATACCTCTAATGAAGAAGCACCTGCCGGTGCCCAGGTGAGACCCCCCTGAAACGACATCCGGCTACTGCCTCATAAACAGCCAGTCCTGGCGCCAGCCAAGACAGTAAGGACAACCCACTGCATCGACAGCAGGAGCATTCCGCTACACTGACCCAACAAGTGCAACCGGACACGGATGAGGTAAAGGAAGAAACGGAATAGGTTTCTTCCGCATTCGGGCTTACTTCCGGCGGGAACCAGTTGGCCGGCAAGGAGGCAAAAAGATGCCCTCGCGTACAATGTCCAAGAGGAAGAAAGGGTCTCGGGACGAACGGGCCCGAAATATGAATGAGACTCCCGGAACACCCGCACAAAGAAGAAGATACACGCATAACAGCCGGTTGTTGCTGGCCTGCTCTCCATTTCGGGAGGCGTTGTAGCGCGCTCGTATTACTTATGTAGGAACGCCTCGGAGTCCCTGAAGGGTTGCGGACGGCGAGTCCGGCACGGATATATTACACGCTAACGGCGGAGGCCGCCACGGTCCCATCCTTTGCGGTGTTGCGGCGGAAGCAGAGGGGATTCTTGTGGAGTTGGTAACAGGTCCTGGCGCGTAAGCTATTTATTATTCACCGGTTATATATTTAAATTTATCCCCATGCAACGTTTTTTTTTCTTTTGTTGGGATTTCCTCGTAGCTTTCGTCGCTTGCTGAAGTGATTCTACAAACAGTAGCCTTGAATGTTGGTAGCCTTGAATGTTGAATGTTGGTTGCTTATTCGTTGGTTCCTACGTTGGGTTAACCTCTTGAATGCTATTGCAATCGTTACTGAAACTAAATACGCTGGCAGCAGTAGACGTGATAAACCACAGCAGTTGCGTGATATATCCAATTAATAGTGAAATTAAATCAGTGAACTATTGTGCTTTTATGCGCTTTCAGCATGCCTTTTCAGATCCGCAGTTCACTAAAACAATTAGTAGCTACAGTTGACTTTTGGCTTTCCCGGCGTCGAAAGCTGTCGAGCTGTTCAGGCTTTTTTTTTTCTAAAAGCAATCCTTTTGTATGTCTAGTTCTAGATGACAGAGACAAATCAGAAAATGAAATGATTAATTGATGGCCGCTGAAACGGCTGACGATAAACTCCGGTCTTCAGTAATCACAAAAAATAATGGCTGGAACGCCATTACAAAAACCTCGCAACGAACCCTTCTTCCTTTCCGAAGGAAACATGTCGAGCCCTAAACAAATTATAATGCTGCCGAGTAGCACATTCAAATTTAAAAACGAAAATTGTTTACATTTCTGTCTCATTCAAACACTTGTCTCTGAAGCCAGAAGGATCGAAATCACTAAATTAGTTTCGGATGTTCTGCAGGACATTTGGGATCCCTGCCGGGAGAGAAGGTTTCACTGAAGCATCTTTCTGCGATCGCATTCATGAGTTTCAGCCCCGCGGATGTCGGCGAACGTTTTACGTTCCTTTCCGCCGTGTCCTGCTGATTTTGTACAGCCGTTACATCCTGTGGCAAAGTTCGAAATGACACTGGCTACGTCTATGCTTATAATGTACGAAATTCAGTCTCTAAGAAAATGGCTTGATATCATACTTATACGCGATATATTTGTTCTCGTTCGTTCCTTGTCAAAAGTAGTTATATAATATCATTACTTGTACATCGCTAGTATTCTTTTTTTTTTCAAAGTATAACGGGCGCTGTACAGGAAAAGGAACCTGTGGAACATTGCGCAACTTGTTTACGATGCGTTACACTCAACCTGAAAACTGAGTCCAGGTCTATGGCTCCATCTAGATTTAGCTATATTTCGCATTAACTTTAATGTTGGCTGCAGGACATCTTAGATGTATATTTTTTACACGATGTGTCCGTGAAAATGACACAGATCACATAAAGATACAGTGATACTTCCTACACTAGGGCCCTGCACATTGATTCCTTCGCTGTACCAACCAATGGTTTCTACGCTGTTAAATGTGCACTCGAGGAATCTGAACTCGTCTTTTTACTGCGGGAACTCTATCTACACGTTCTGGGCATTCTTAAAAACTTCGAATTATTGTCCTGTGCAGCCGACTGCCCTAATTAAATCGGATTAAACGTCCCGGCTCCCGCCTTTTTTTTTTTAACTCAACGCGGTAGGTAGGAGGAGTCAACCAACGTGTCAGCCACTCCCGTGGCGGCTTGCCGCTTTGCTATCGGCGGAGTGATAGGTAAATCAAAGAGTCCACGTGTATTTTGAAGCGAAAAGCTTCACTACGCTAGTCAACACCGCGCTTCGCGCGAGCCGGCGTATGTCGGAGCACAAGTGACGTCACGCACGGAGCAGGTGGCCGCCGCCGACTCCGTCGCCTGACCTTTCGCCGCTGCCGCGCGTGACGTCACGCGCCGTGCTAGGTGGCCACTGCCGCGCGCTATGCGTAATCGTTTGACGTTCGCCGCAAGCGCGTGTTTATCGCGGAGGCCGACTATATAACCACTTGCCAGAGAATAGGCGTGCACATTCAACATGGAATGTGAAGAGAGTGATACTACTGATACAGAAGTGCTACCACGGGAGTTGGCTGAAAAGGAGCGAAGAAATGAAAGGCTGAAAGCTCACCGAACGTCCGAGACACCCGGACAACGAGAAGAACGTCTCGCTAAACGACGTAGCAAAGTTAAACCGTAAGCATAACCATAGGCTAAATCATAAAGCATAACCATAAGCTAAACCATAAACATCACCGAACCTTTTCGCTTCGAGATATCCAGGCTTAACCTTAGCTAAGCCCCAGCCAAATTTTTTGTTTCCGTGCGCCCAATTTGCGGCTATATTGTCTGTGACTGAAACTGTTTATTCACTGAGACCTAAAAAAACAAAATAAAAGCGAAAGCGAAGCCGCCACTGGACTGGCAGAAAGGCACTCCAAGCGTTGGTTGACTCCGCCTACGTATACCGCGTTGAGTTCAAAAAAAGGCGGGAACCGGGACGTTTAATCCAATTTAATAAGGGAAATCGGCCGCACAGGGCAATATTTGGAAGTTTCTAAGAATGACCGGAACGTGTAGATAGAGTTCCTGCGGTAAAAAGACGAGCTCAGATTCCTCTTGAGTGCACCTTTAAGGCTTTTTCTGACAACTACCATCGATTGTCTCTCCGCTGTCTTTCAACCTGTGCACCTTTTGCTGGTCTACCCTAGTGCCGACTGGTGGCCTTTTAAACTTCACTAAAAGGCTGTCACGCGCATTGTTCTCCTGGTTTCGTATTTCACCTTTTTTTTTTAAATCGTGTCATTCGATGGCAGTGATTTTTCGTCCTCGTGAAGTGTCCTTTACGGTGTTGCTTTTCTAAAAACATTTTGCTTTGCTTTTTTTTATCCGAAGCACAGCCATTAATTCTGAAGTGTTTGTCACTTCCTAAGCACAAATCTGGGGCCGCATTCTGTGTCAACCGTTGTTTATGTTCCTTCTTTCACCGTTGCACCATCGGCGGCTGCCTCCCATGACTTCACGGACGACAGCTATACAAGGAATATCCTTCGTCGCCTCATCTACCAAAGGCAGCGCTGAACATGGAACATGGCCCTTGTTTAACGTTTCTTTTTATCTTTTTCAGAAATTTGGCTGCCAACAATCTGTAGATATCGAACAGAGCGCGTTCTTGAGTCTGCTTCTTCTTCACACAGCGAGCTCAATAACATGAACTTAAATACGGAAACTAACTCGGAACACGTAAAGAGCCGCCCAAGTATCGCAGGCATTATATTTCACTCACCCATCTAACCTCTGCTTCTTTTTACTTCCATTCTAGCCAGCTCGCATTCTTGTTGTCCACCACAGCATTGTGCCAGTCGCGCATGTCGCTTCCGCTACGAGGTCGTGGCCCACTTAAAATTGAATGCGCTGGAGTGCCTCATACTTTAGTGGTAACAAATGCCCTGGTCTGTGATGCTTTCCTTTGCTCCCCTTTTTCCAAATATAGAGGGAAAGAGGGCAATGGTTCTAGGGCGAACGCGAGGGAGTGTATGGAGTTCACTGTTATTACAGAGTACCGTCAAATGGCAAAAACAGAAAAGAGGAATGTTTGAAAACAAGCGAACTGACTTCTTTAGGATAGCTATAGCAAGGCCTTGCACACAACGCCATTACACAAAAAAGGGGATAGCAGGGAAATGAGCGGGGGGGGGGGGAGGGGGGGAGACGAGAAATGAGCATTAAACAAACGGGAGGAAGAAAGGAAGTATGAGCGAGCGATGAGTTTCTACAAGCTGGAGTTTAAATAAAGGGTGAGCGGAGAGAAAAGAAGCAAATGTGAATAAGGAATGCGGATAATAAAACACAATGCAACAGAAACTCTGGCAACGGCGGTGACGAAATCTGGAAATTCATTTAATGGAGGACGGCTGCTTCAAAACGAGCTCGTGCACAAGGTTATAAGAGACAGATACTGCGCCATTTCCTTTCCCCCGAAACCAATTATTATTATTATTATTAAACGAGCGGGGCCAGATGATATCACGAGAAAATAGCAACGCCCACAATTTGTTCACTGGGAGTAATTCTGTACCTATACGTATCTGCGTATACCTGCGCGCTAATTCTATACCTGCGCGCTCCTTCCCAACCTCCCCTTCCTTCCACGCACCAGCGTGTATTTCTATGAAAAGCACTCCAACCTTATTTTCCCCTTTCTTTCCCGGCGTATCGCTCACATTAGAAAAAATAAAAATAAAATCTCGATGTTCATATTCTCCTTGCCTTCCGCAGATTGAGTCCTCAGTCGAGCGTTTCCTCTCCTCTAAAAAAAAAATCTCTTCGCTCTTTTTGCCTCATTTATTTATCGAAATTATTTCCCGACCTTCTTTTTCCCCTTTTAAACTTGCGCCTTATTTGTCTTTCTTTCTTCCCCACTTCTTCATTCGTTCTATATAAAGAAGAAGAAGAGAGCAAAGCTCGAAAACAGACAGGAGACAGGCACGTCCAACGAAGTACAGCGGCCCTTTCGGATTGATTCTCTCCTAGCATCCCCGCCCCCCTCCCCAGCCATCCTTCGCGTCCACGATATGCAGAACTCGGCGCACACGCTGATTAAGGGACGGCTCATCATTGTTTCCCCACTGCGTTCCTTCTCGGCCCTCTCGTTTCCGGCAATCCTCTCTTGTCTTTTCGTAGTGCGTCCGCCCTACGTAATTTGTTTTGCGCGAGACCTTGTAATATCGTTTCTTCCCGCGTCTCGAGGACGCTGGCGCACGCGTCGCCCATAAAACTGATGCTTGAGGGGGAGAGAGAAAGAGAAGAGAAAGCGAGATAGGGAGGGAGGGTGCGCGGTGATTCTTCTTGCCATTATGGAGTATCTTCCGACGAAGCCGGTGGGGTACAGCGTCCTCCCCCTCCCCATCGCAGTGGCCGCTGTAATGGCGCCGTCGCATTAGCGTGCGACCACACTCGCGTGCGCGGACGCTCCTGCTTGCGGTCGCGTGCTTTCGTCGCGGTCTGCGAGTTCGATGCAGTACCAGCGGGACGAAGTGTGTGGACGTACAATGCGAGACGTGGAGCTCGTGCACGACTTTACGAAACGAAGGGCGCAAGGAGCTAGGCAGCAGCTGTGGTGTGTTCTCGGTGCGATAGTGTTCATCTCTCTTTCGTTCATGCGTTTTGTAGTGCGTAAGGACTACTCGGAGGGTGACCTTGAGGGTGACCTTGGCACCCTCAAGGTCCCTTGCGTTCGCTGCTTTCGCGCGTCTACTCGTTAACTAGGTTGAAATCTTGCAACTTTTTTTATAGTTTCGATAGGAATAATTCATGGTTTCAAGGCTGTGCTCGTGTTTGTGGCTCGGTATAACGTAAGCAGATAGAGCGTCAGAGTTGTTGCGCACCTGTCTACCATCCAGTATACTAAAACTCTTTAGAATAGCGTCACCGAAGTTATTCTAATGTGACGCTTTACGTCACCGAAGTTATTCTAAAGTGACGCTAGGCATATAAGCCATCTAAACTGCCCATAGGTACCGCAGTCATCTAAACCGACGCTTGTTACCTGAACAGCGTCGATCGCTCCGAAAAAGCGCTACCTTCGCTTTAAGCGATTCGCCTCGAAGCTGTGCGCGCGATCAAAATCGTCGACACGAGCGAGCCGTTTTGTGCTGAACAGGCTGAACGTAAAAAACAAACACATGTCCCCGATCGTCGGACTAGGAATAGTGGCGAGACAAAAAGAGAGCAACCTCTTTCTGCAATCCTGAAAATAAAAAAGAACAAGGGAGTCCGTGACTCCAATTGAATAATCCATAAGGTCCCGGAAACGTTGATGCGGCAGGTAGACGTGGCGCGGATAGCAATCGCGGACGCCGACAAAAGGGATGAGAAGCGAGGCAGTTTTGCCAAAGAGGAGGAGAGTGAGTGAGTGAGTGAGTGAGTGAGTGAGTGAGTGAGTGAGTGAGTGAGTGAGTGAGTGAGTGAGTGGGTGGGTGAGTGAGTGAGTGAGTGGGTGGGTGAGTGAGTGAGTGAGTGAGTGAGTGAGTGAGTGAGTGAGTGAGTGGGTGGGTGGGTGGGTGGGTGGGTGAGTGAGTGAGTGAGTGAGTGGGTGGGTGGGTGGGTGGGTGAGTGAGTGAGTGAGTGGGTGGGTGGGTGAGTGAGTGAGTGAGTGAGTGAGTGAGTGAGTGAGTGGGTGGGTGGGTGAGTGAGTGAGTGAGTGAGTGAGCGGGCGAGCGAGCGAGTGAGTGAGCGAGTGAGTGAGTGAATGAGTCAGTGAGTGAGTGAGTGAACGAGTGAGCGAGTGAGTGAGTGAGTGAATGAGTGAGTGAGTGAGTGAACGAGTGAGTTAGTGAGTGAGTGAGTGAATGAGTGAGTGAGTGAGCGAGCGAGTGAGTGAATGAGTGAGTGAGTGAACGAGTGAGCGAGTGAGTGAGTGAGTGAATGAGTGAGTGAGTGAGTGAGTAAGCGAGCGAGCGAGTGAGTGAGCGAGTGAGTGAATGAGTGAGTGAGTGAACGAGTGAGCGAGTGAGTGAGTGAGTGAGTGAATGAGTGAGTGAGTAAGCGAGCGATTGAGTGAGTGAGTGAATGAGTGAGTGAGTAAGCGAGCGAGCGAGCGAGTGAGTGAGTGAGTGAGTGAGTGAGTGAGTGAGTGAGTGAGTGAGTGAGTGAGTGAGTGAGTGAGTAAGTGAGTGAGTGAGTGAGTGAGTGAGTGAGTGAGTGAGCGAGCGAGTGAACGAGCGACCAAGCAAGAAGCCGTCCAGTCAGCTAAGCCAGCCAGCCACTCTGTAGTTTTTGAGTCACTCGTCAGGCCCCACTCGGGAAAGAACTGAACGATCGAGCAATAAAATGTTTGTAGCGGGAACCAAGGAATGATAAAAACCACTGATTGTACGCGATGGAATGAATGAATGATATTTCTTTTTAGTGTAAACGGGTGGCGGCATCTCAAGAAGCCTCTACAAATTTCGTGTATTTTCCAGAACCACCATGGGCCTCTGTTGTTGCTTTTTCACTTCCCCCTTTCTTTCTTCACTCTCATGTGCCCTTCATGCGTTGTGCGTGCCCTGATGGCCTGCATAATGTGACGCGCTTTTAATCCTCCCCTCTTTGACCCCTCCGCGACCCAGTGGACAGGGAAGACGGGCTGTTCGGGGAAAGCTATCCCCTTTAGGGACCCCTAAGCTCAGTGACTGTGCCGTAGGACGTCCACTCGCTTATGAATAATAGAACAGCGCAGCCGTCGCCGGCCTTCGTTGCATGAGACCTCCGCCGTATAGAGGGAAGCCTGAGCTCCTCTCTTATTTTTAAGGACCCGTATTTACCGCGCCGCTTCCCGACGCTTATGCGGACGCATGCGGGGCTTTCTTTTCGCGTCCGGAATCGTACGCTCCCGCTCGCCTCCACCCAGGCAAACAACTTCGTTCTCTACCCTTTTCTTCTTCCCTCTAGCTGTCTCTACCCTCTCACTACGACCTCTGAAAATGACAAAAAAAAATATACCGCACGCCCTAGTCGAGAAGCGAAGCGTTTTCCCACCACGACGTGACTCGACAACAACGATGGCGTAGACGAGATGCGTTGATGGCACCGACAATTTTGTTTTCTTTTGCCTCCCAGGAACCTCTGCACTGCTTTTGCTTAAGCGGTGCTAGGTGCGTTTTGTTTTGTTGGAGTTGCTCTGGAGCAGCAAAAAGCTACTGCTTTTTGCTGCTTGCATTTGCGGTCTTCCGTGTCCGGGGCCGTGAGTCCGTGCTAACGGCAGAGCATTACAGGAGCTAGAAAGAAAAGGAGAGGGGTGGGGAATGAGAAAGCGAAGGTTCCCTTTTCTAATACGGCACCCACCGTACGTAGCCTCACCCCCTCTCCCCTCCCCCATTCCCCAGCCCCGATGGCGGCGTTCTCTTCAAAACACACCGGCCGTCCTTCGGTAGGCGGCCGATGCATACCCAAGGAGTCGGCGGCCAGCCAAACACGCGCCAGCCTTCTTCCCTGCACGCACGCGCGGACAAACACGTACGCACGCACGCATAATCCCGAAGCGTTTATGTCAACACACGGCGCGTGCGGAATTTCTCGGTTCTGTTGGTTTCCTCCTTGCCTACGGTCCCTAATTCCCCACGAGGCTAGGGGAGGTGGAAAAATATAGGGAACCGTCGAAAAACGGGCATTTCGCAATTCGGCCTCAGAAGGAGAGAGGGACGTCGTAAATTGCGTGTTTAACGTCAGGAAGCCGCTTTCCCTGGAGAGAAGAAGAGGAACCGGTAGGAAGAGGGAGCTGCTTTGCAGAAGCGGAGGGACCGAGCTGGGTTGTCTTTTCCTTGGGACTTCGGATAAAGTCGCTTTTTTTATCCTTGTCTCGCACCGTCTATCGGGGTAATAATAAGCCAAAAGTTATGGCGACGCTCCAGTAACGCAAAGGAAGTCTTAGGAGGGGTGGAGGCGGAGGCGACCGAGGCATTAATACATTCTGTTGTCGGACGGCGCTAGCCGCGGATGCTCTGCGTTTTTCTTTTTTTTCCTTTCCAACGCCCAGGCGAACCTGAAATGCCTTCTGCAGGCGTCTTCGCAACGTCGCTTTTGCGTTGCCGACGCGCGCCTTGTGCTTTGTTCGGTCGACCAGAAATCGCCCGTACACCATCTCTTTCCTCGTCTTTCTTTTTCAATTCATCTTTCATCTGCTCTTTTTATCTCTTTCGTTCTTTCCTTCTTTATTTCTTTCAACTCTGCCTCACGGTCGCACGCGCGCAGTTTTGAAACTGTGGCTCTCGTCGGTGCCTTGAACTTTTGTGTATTGCAGTCGTCGTTTCGCGCATCGCAGATATTTTTTTTTCAACGTTGCTCTCCGAAAGGAACCGAAAGGTGACCGAAAGGAACTTGCAAGGGAGACGGTAAGAATGTGGAAGCTATACGACAGGAAAATCGAGAGGTGGTGTAGCGAGCGAGAACTAAAGGGTACTCAAGTACAATCGCAGGAACCGGCAAAAAAGAAGGAAATACCCGGGGTTTTGAAACTGATGCTGTGTCTCAAAGAAAAGAACGCGGCTGGTGTAGTTCAAGAAGTTGCGACGCGTTCACCGTATAGCTTCTTAGGTGAAGCGAAAATAAATATTTCAAAGCACTTCTGGGAAAAGGCGCGCAGACGTCGCCCACAGAGTGCAGAAGGAGAGATGTTTCACGGTGAGATTCAGTCGGAGCGAGCAACAAGCTGCGTTTTTTTTTTTTTTGTCCGCACTGGCAGAGTTTTCGGTGGCTGTCGCCCCCTCCTTCGCTGTACTAAATTTCTTTTTTTTTAAACACGGATCTTCACAAAGTAAAGAAAACTGGTATCACCAGATAAGAAGCCGCTTAGTTTGACTAACGTAGTCAAAGAAGCCCCCCCCCCCCCCCTTTTTTTTTTGCTTGGAGATGTCAAGCAATTCCGAAGAAAAACTGAGTGCATTCTTATAGCCAACATGCGCGAAGGCTTAAGAGAATATACCCCGTTAGGCTGGCAGAAGACGCCGGAGACGATCTACACCAGAGAAATTGTGCTCCAAAAGGCGTACTTCAAAATGTTGAGCTGACTCTCCTAGTTCTGTAAATATTTCATATTGTCATGGAACATGTTACGAAACGTTTTTTCGAAAAACAGCTGTGGCACACTCGAAGAGCTCAAACGGCTTTTTGGGTGCTAGCACAAAGTGCAAGTTTTGAAGCAATTGGAGATAACTATCGTATACGATGATAGTACTTTTCGAAGATACCTTTCGGCTGAACGCTGTGGAGCATGCGAACCGCAATAAAGGCGCATGGAATGAAGCGGCAAAGACATAAACTAGTACTGAATTCTGGTCACCTAGCATACACCGAGTGAAGGAACAAAAATAGGAATATTAAGAACATATTAACAGCGAAACATGTGAAAGACATGTGAAACGTATTTATGTAATACATTAGTCTATGCTGGCCGCTATGGGACTAATGTTAGCGCTAGTTAGGCTTTGCATATTCGTGTTCTTTTTTTCTTATTTGTTCATTCATACCTGCAGTCAGAAGTTTGTGGAATGCATTATTAAGAGAATAAACTCACAGGGGCAACTAATTCTATTATGTGGTGGCAATACGATAGCACAGGCAGCTGTTGATGCCTATACCGGAAGTGGCTTCGCTTCCCTCCAGCCAATGGGCGAATTTTATGAGCGATGAGTCGATGACGCATTTTGGTCCAATGAGGCTTCTAATAAAAATTTAATTTTAGCCGTCATCGCAATCAACCTACAATCCGTGAAACCTAATACTATGTGCGCGAATTACACCGTGCAGCAATAAATCGCAAGTAATGCACCCCGAACGCGAATAAATCAAGTTACTTCGCCAAAGTCAGCGTTTCATTATACTACGAGTGCATTACCCACCCTATGAGCACTACGGGTTTGCTGTCTGCGTTAGGTAACGCAGAACGTTTACATACGTTCAGTTTTCATACGCAGCCTGCTAGATTAATTTCGGGTATGTAGACTTAACGTCAATGTTTGCGTTATGCCTGCATTTGTCTTCCTGCTTGTTCTCAAAGAGCTAGATTTTATTTTTTAGTTTTTTGCGGAGTCAAGACATTTTCTTCGTTTTTTTTTAAGCCAACATACCTAGCTGCTATCAGCGGACTGCACGCTTCGAAGCTTGATTCTGTAAATATCGCATATTGTGATGGAGCATGTTACGAAACCTTTCTGGGAAAAGCAGCTCTTGGCGATATATCGGCTTACGCGAGCCATGTTCGTACTGCTTATTTCGAGCCACCATCCACTATTTGCCTAGGCGTGATTGTTTATTTACACGAGAAATCCTTACGCATTCGTAGGCTTACAGATATGTCCCCACCTACCGCGAATCGGCGCTGCACCATGGGGAAAGCTCACGATTATTCCCTTGCGCAGAATCGTGCGATATATGGCTTAATGCACGGCCTTTTGTGTTTGTCTTTTTTTTCTCACCGTCAATTCAGCTTGAGCTCACCGTTTACGTTTCTTCGCTTGCGAGAATTGAACAGAAAAGAATGAACAACAAACGTCTGCAGGCACTCGATTCAGCGTCGCCAGCGTCAAGTCACCCAAAGTTTGGATTCCGAGTTCGTCGTAGCAAAGAACTGGCGCCGGGCGACGCTGACGCTTCACTAATTCAGCTTTGTTTGAAAGCCCCCTTCCACTCTATCCCTCGGGTATGTTTCCATCTGCGCACCTGCTCTCAATTCGCTTCGTGGATTTCAGTTGCATTTTATTTTTCGCGACTCCGAACGGCGCCTGACATTTGGCGATATCGAGTCGAATGAAGCGTCGTCGTGCTCACTGCTCACAAGTATATACATTTAGAACCCGGAAATGTCCAACCTCTGTTTTGTTCGCCTGGAGTAAACTGTTTATATTTTTTTCTTTTTTGGGTTGCTCATAATAAGCTGCACCTGCTAAGTCTTTTTTTTTTTGGTGCCTGTAAATTCATAACGCCATTTTATAGTCATAGCCAGATTTGAAAAATTCTACGTGGTACAGCCTTCGCCGTTGGCATATTTCGTCGTAGCGAAAGAAGCTTCAGCGTTCACTTACTGGCCAATACACGCGTGTCCACTTCGCAGAGGTTGACAGATGGTGGCGCCGCCTATGAGCTGGACAGCCAACCATCAGTGATATACTGCGACTTGGCGTTTTTAGCGGCATTAAGCAGTTCGCCTGAAAACCGTAGGTAGCGCGACAATCTGCTGAATCTCGAATTTAGGCACAACTAGAACACAAGGTTTTGACACACTGGTGCTACGGGCGCATTCACCGCTGGTATAATTAAAGAGCTCCGCTAGTCCAATGAGAGTGTTATCCGAGTTGGGAGCGCAGTGGGTGTTTTCGGTCACGTGACCCCGTGTGGTGACGTCACCTCATCGGGCCTGGCCATATGACCCGTCTAGTGGTCGCTCTACGCCACTTCGTTTGCCATGTTGTAAATAGATGACAGACGAAGAAAGGGGCAAGGTACAGGGGAAGGTAAGATGGCTGTTCTTTTTTAATTGTTTCCTTTTCAATTTCTTTTTCTTTCTGGCATCGGTGATCTTCATTACTGCTCTTATCTCTTTTTACTTTTTTGCGCTCTTTTGGTCTTTTTTAAAGTCTGCGTATCAGAGATGCTGTCTTGGACAGCCGATGCACGAACTACACACATTAGCATATTGTGCTTGCTAATTCCATCAGCAAGCGTCTTCGTGACCCCGACGTTTTTAAACCCTGGCTCCACCGCACAGTTTTCGAAGCTCGCCTCAACTCCTCTCCGTGATAATCCGGGATAATCCAATAATGCTGACCGCAGAAATAATCTCCTCTCAAGCGAACATCATCTCTCTTTTTCTCCGTGGTTAGAAGAAAACATAACGTAAAATGGAGGCGTCTACCGGCTGAGATAAGCTGAGCAATTTCTGAAACTTCACTACTCCATCCCATACCGCTAACGAACACTGCCTTAACTTTGACCCTCCGAGCTACTTCAGCAAAGATTAGGCGGACTTAACCTACAGCGGAATGCGCTTTATTTACGCCCGTATATTTAAGTAGAAGAGCGCGCTTAAGGTGAGACGTGTGAGCATGATTCGTTTTCAGGGCTGACTGTCAGAATTATTTACTTTCTATACTGTATTTTTCTCTATAGACAATCGTGCGTTATACAACATGAAAAACAACGTAATACAGTGTTACGCAAAATAAAACACTGAAAGTAGAAGGAGCTGAGATTACTAACGCGTCTGGAGTTGTGTGTAACATTGAAACGCTATTTAGCGTGCATGCGAAACAGGCAGCGGCCTTGTTAAGTTTTAATAGCACACAGGTAGCGTAACCGCTACATTAGGTATGCCATTCCTATGGACAGGGTTCGTTAAAAATCTCCAGACCACTCGGTCTATGAAGCCTATGAAGCTACCTTAATATACCTTTGAAGGGTCCCCCCTACCCACCAAATATTTAATGCTTCAAATGCTCCGTTACAAGCTTCAAAATGTGAATCATGCGGCTTGTAAACTTTTAACCAACTTTGCACGTGCAATAGCGTAAATGCTAGCTGGCCTCCGAACACTTTGTGTCGCATTGCGGGCAATTTGAAGCCTAGCGTTTTCTTTCATTGCTTTTTTTTCAATAATAATCACGAGAACAGCATGTCATCTTTTCTCTATCAAAATGTGCGAAACGATATCAGACTCTTTTATATAGCGGTCCGCTAACTTTGTGCAACGCAAGGTGACCGTGCCACCACCACTCGTAAGGCGCAAGTGTGTTCGTTCACATTAAAGCGGTGGTATGCAGTGCTTAAGGCCTAAAACCTGCACCCCGGTTAAGGTTAAGAAGGAGCATATGTACAGGGTGTTTAAGCGAACACTTTCAAAAATTTTCAAAATAGACTTTTGGGATAAAAATATGGCTTTTGCGGCATAGTATTACCAGTGTTGGCGGACACTGGACCTTAAGTAGTAAGCTACTTAACTAATTTCGGATAACTTTTTTAACTATCACAGATAGGCAACTGGTCGTAATTAGAGATCTGTACCTGGTCATCAGTAATAGCCATATCAGTTTCTATAATTTCTTGAACGCGATGCCCTCACCTCTGTGGCTAGCTCCAGCTTGTTGAGCGCTTTGGTTGCACAAAGTTTCTGACGAGCCAATGCGCGGTGCAAAGCATACCAAGCAAAAAGAACGCACAATATACAGAGAACGCCACTTCCAATCAATGTTTAATTCCGATCAAACTTTGTTTAGCATTCACGACATTCAAAACGACGTCTAATGGCTTGGCTTAGCTGTTTCGTACTTTTCGTAATTTTTTTTCGGAAATGACCATCAGTGTAATGTTATGATGCTTTATGCGTCATGTTCCTCTTTGTCAGTGTTGTTTATCAGTTGCATCGCTCTAAAGACACTCATCACCTTCAGAAAGAAAGTTAATTTCAGTGCAGTGCTAGCACTTTTTCCACTGACCGCAAATTACACCCTCTCTTGCGTTTTCCGCGAAGGAACCGTCTCGCAAAATATTCTTAATCTCATTAGAGCGCCTGGTTCGCTTTTTCATTTGACTACCCCTCTCTCTTGCTCTACGTTTGCTATACACTGCTGGCTCTATCCATCACATGTCGTTCCCAAAACCGCTTTCTCCTGTTAATCCCGCCTAGAATATCACCAACTCGTGGTTGTTCCCGAATAATACTGCTGGTTTCCATCTTCCGTTCTTTCAGAAATTGTTTTAACCGGGCGACTTCATTATAACTGCTTGAAGCTTCTATTTTCTGGACACAAATATCAAGTTTTCGTTTTTGAACGATCATCAGAGCATAGAAGAGAGTTCAGGGCGGTAACGAGGTGGGCTAGTCTACACGCAGTCGTCTTAGCAAACGACAGAAAGAAAGCACCGATGCAAAAAAAAAAGATAACACAGGACGGTGACAGCGCCCCGTAACTTCTTTCTTGGTAGTTTTCTTTCTCTCTCTCTCTCTCTCTCTTTTTTTGCTCTGGTTCACTAAGATGGATAGATGATAGTGCGCACTCGTAACAGCCTCGCTGTTTTTCACGTTTCTCCTGGCTGAAACGACGTCTTTGTTCCCCCATCTTCGTGGGTACGTCCAGACGCAAACAAGGCTCCCCACTGCACTGCGCACTTTCCTTTTCCTCCTTTTTTCCTTATTTTTTTGTTCATCATTTGGCGAGTACTAGAACGGCAAAGGAAAAAAAAACAAGCAAACACTCGGCCCGTCCTCACCACCGCCGATAAGCGTCTCCTGCTTGGGATGCGGATCTCGGAGGCCAGCAGAGGAACGACGATCAAAATTCACTTAACCCTCTCATTCCATATGCGGTCTACAACGGCTGCGCGTGTCAGACCCGCATCAACACACGACTACCACCCGCTTCCATCGCTCGGGAATTTATTTTCCCCGTTTCTGTCCTCTTTCTCGTCTTTTTATTACTCCTCTAAAGGATTTGTGAAAGCCTTAAGGAGAAGGGGAAAAGAGGGAGGTAGTGGGGGTCACCTTTCCGCACGCAATTTCGAGCCTCTGCATTTTAGCGCGTTTCCGTTCCGATGCCGCCGCCGCCGCATTCCGTTCCCCACTCTTACGCGACCGGTACGCAGCGCCCTTTTTTCTTTATTTTCCCTTCGTTGCCCACATTTTCATCCCTAATTCTTTTTTTTTTCGTCCCGGACGGCGATAAAGGCACCTATAGCTGAGCTCCGGCCGCCACGCCTCCGCTCCCGCGATGAACGATTCGCGTTTATTCTAAAAGGATTTATTTGCACCGGCCCGCAGTCTCAAGTCGTTTTTCCCGTGGATTCTATTGTCTCTGTTTTGTTGTTCTCATTTTTCTCCCTTTCTATCCCCCTTCTTCAACGGGTAGTGTACGGCGTGCCGTCTCGAATTTCTCAGTTTGCACCTGACCTTTTCTTTTCCGTGATTTTTCAGCATCCGAGTCGTTCGCATAAGCTCGCTCCATGCGTGGGTAAAGTACGAAGAAAACAAGAAGACGCAGGTAGTTTAAAAATTGTTCACCGTTTCGAAGCTGTTTTTTGTTTTTCGTGAAAAAAAAAACGCTCCTTTTCCCAGCCCGCGCGCTCTCGTTGTTTCCACGTCCACAACGTGCGTATACGGTAACACAGGGCTCCCGCCACTGGGTCAGACGGATGGATTTATTCCCCTGGCTGCCGGGATATCCGGCCGAGTGCTGCGCGTTTTTTTTTCTTTGCGCTTCCTTTCTTTTTTCACTTGTCATCTATCAGCTCTTTTCTCGCTTAAAATGGGAAACTAAGAATGTCAGGGAACGGGAAAAAAAGGGAAAGGAGAACAATATTCTACAAATGTACACTTACCACGCTCGCATGAAACGCAGAAAGAGGAAGTACGGTTACAGAAACGGCTTATATTCATCATATTTCGATCGCCTCTACTCCCGCATTTTAAGACGTATGCAACAACACGAAAGAGAGAAAAAAAGTGCATTGTCATGGCGTCTCATTTTATAATGTCACCCTTCACACGCTATACAAAGGGAATACAGCAAATCAAAAATAGAAAATTTCCGCGATATCGCAAGCATCAAGTTGAACGCCATCGTGGCGCTTGATTAACTCGTATCACGAAATCCGCAACACTGCATCTTTGTTGCTAACTCCAGAAGCTCATCGCAACGATTTTGAGCGGCCCCAACGCAAGCTTATCAGGTTTCGAGCATTTTTGATAGTCTGTCTCAACGACAGTATCTTGAGGAACAATTGGAGATTAAGGCTGCTCGCCAACTTTATTTAAAGCTGCGCCATGATGCCAGCGGCAGATAGGATCAGTGCAACGCGAGAGCCATTTTATTCGCCAAGCAGTCAACGTGCCTTTTGTTCTCAGGTTTGTCACTAATATCGTTTTTTTTTTAAAGCGAAATAAATTTTTTCCATAATCAATTACTTTTGTCTGTGTAGCGTTGCAACTTTTCGCATCCTTTCTTTTTTTTGCATAATTTATTTCGCTTCATCTCTTTCTCTCTGTCTCTACCTCGCTTGCAATTCTTTTTAATTTATGGCGTTCAGGCAACAGCGATACACGTGTACTCCAAGTGCTGAGGAACCTTACGACAGAAGTCCTTCCCCGGCTCGTCTTGACATGAAGAGCCCTGCATGAGGTCAGCGACCGCATCTTCAGCCTAATGGTTAGGCTTAGACAAGGATTCTTGATTAAGCTTAGATAAGGATTCTGACAAACAGCGTTTTGAACAACAGGTACAGGTCATGCGTTATGGTCTCCAGCTAAGGTGTCCGGGTCCCCAGGCACCTCTCGGAACAAAAACTGGAGAAGACACTTAAGCTCCGCCTTAAGGGTATGACGCGATAGCTTGTGGAGGTCGCCCAGCAGGGCGACCGCGGCCACATTTATTGGAGGGCTGCCAGAGAAGAGACAGAAGCGGAGCGGCGGCGGCAGCATCCGGCCCTGGCCAAGGTAGGTAGGCAGGTAGGCCTCAAACAATGCTGGCCAAGGTTGTTGTTGTTGTTTTTGTTGTTGCTGTTTTCCTCATACTAGGTCGTTGTTGTTGTTGTTGTTGTTGACCTCACACAATGGCACATACCCACAAGGGGGATTGGCCATAACCAGGCGGTGACTATTTAAATGACCAGTTGCATGTGGCAAGCATGGGATGACCTACCAAAATTTGGATCGCACAGTTTCCGTAGCCGAGGTGGTTGCAGGAGGTTAGGGGGGTCATACAAACTAAAATTTAGGCAAAGAAGGGGTAGGGATTACTATAAGTGGTTGTAAAAACCGAGCGTTCTCTCTAGTGCGTGCTGGGGAAACTTCGGCCTCTTCTGCATTGCGCTTGTGCCGGCCGCGTGGGTCGCTACAAGCTTAATGAGTAATGCTCGTATATGGGGAGTTGGCCGTTCTCTACTTAATATTAATCGATCCCTGATACCATCCCTAGGGCAGTGGTGCAGCTGTTAAGCGATGAGCCGCTGCCCTGCGATGGCAGGTGCTTCCACCGGTGGGGCTTGTGCGACCCAGGTTCCTCTTCCCGAGCAAGCTCTCGCGAGCAATCCTTAAGTTTAACTGCCACCTGCCATGGTGGTCAGTTCGTTCACAGTCCGGTGGGCAGACTGTAATGACGCCACAAGGCCCGTGATCTAGGTGGCTCCCCCTAGGTTGCATCACCGGGAAGTTTTCGCTCACAGCGCCAACGATGACGCCGGAATTTCTGCAGAACGGGAGGCCTAACGCTCCCGCGTTTGTACCGGTCTCAAATAACAGCCCAGTTAGCCACCTATTTACGCGCCAAGCCTGCCACGCGGATTTGCTATTGTTTTACACGTTGTCGCGCTGTGCGGATTTTATGCACCCTTTTCACTTGTCAAACGCGTTCTACATCGCAAACGACGCCCGTCCTTCAACCTGTCCAGTTGAAGCGAAACACAAAAGTGCTACAGGAAAGATGGAGGTGGGGGCAGAGGGCGCGAAAATGTGGGAACAAGGGTCGAGCTAGCAGGAACAGGCGAGAGGGCGGAGAAGGGGCGAGGTGGGGAACGGGGGGGGGGGGGGGGGGAGGGATGCGGCGGCGTTCTTGGCGTGCAAAGTAATTTTCGATGCGGCCGCGGAAACCATGTAGGGGCGTACATGAGCGCTCATAACAGGAACGGGAGGATCGACTGTACGCTTAAACTAAGAAAGCCAAAAGGCAGAAAGGCAGCAAAAGGAAGGAAGGGAGGGGGGTCGACAGAGAAAAATAAAGCAGAGCACCAAAAAACAACAAACGAGAGGAGTTGTAGTAATAAAAGAGGAAGATGAAATAACCCGAAGAAATAACGTCGCGGTGTAGGGAAACGCAGGGGCAAAAACGAAAACAGCCACGAGGCCACGACGGGTGCATAGGGGTGCGAGCACGCGGAGGGGAGAGGCCCAAGCAGCGGCCACGGTGGCGACACTGCAGCGGGCGGCGGTCATTAAATTCGCATTACCGTCGTCCACCCGAGGTCGGTCAGGGCGCGGGACTGTGGGAGTGTAGTGGTGGTGAGCATGCAGCGTGTGCGCCATTTCATTACAGCAGCGAGCCTGTGGCCGCCCTTTACCCTTCCTCCTTTTTTCCTCTTTCTGTCTCTTTTCTTTGCTTTCCTCGACTTCCTCACAACGGAAAGCCGCTGCGGTAACTGGAGGTGGAGGAAGAGGGGTAGATGGTGAGGCAAAGGTTGCCGGTGGGGACACCAGGAGGAGGAGCAGGAGGAGGAGGAGGAGGAGGCACGATAACGTCAGGTAATGAGAGCCTCGTCTCCAGTGGTCAGAGAGCGAAAACGAACACGTCCGGAAAGCAGAGCGCGCAAGATTTGCATATTGGTTCCGTGGCCCTTATAGTCCCCGAAGAGCGATTTGTGCGGACGCCGTTCCTGCTTACGTGGCGTCTAGCAGTTCTGGAGATACGAAAGATGTCCTTGCATATTGGTAAGCTCGGAGATGCATTGCGTTGCGAGGTACTTTGGTGCGGTGCGGCGCGAAGGGGTGGGGTGCGTTGTGTAACAGTGTTGTGTAACGGTGTGGTGTAACGGTGTGGTGTAACGGTGCGGTTTGACGCGGAGTGATTTAGTGCTTAACAAAGTTGCTTTTTGGGCTAGTTGGTACAGCAGACCGAATTTTGAAAGCGCAGGTAAAGGCAATGGCTGACAGAGCTAGACAGCGTGTGGAGTAGAATGGTGTGGTGTTTTGTGGTGTGATGAGGTTCTATGTTGTGTAGGGTCTGTGCTGTTTTGCATCATGTCGCATTGTGTAGTGTTACGTCGTAATGAGTGCTTTTAATATACGATGATAAGTAAAATAACTACATTGAATTGCATTCTACTCCCTTGTAAAATGACATCCGGCGGCTGCGTTTTTATGGAGGCAAAACTCTAGGGCGCCCGTGTGCTGTGCGATGTCAGTGCACGTTAAAGATCCCCAGGTGGTCGAAATTATTCCGGAGCCCTCCACTACGACACCTCTTCTTCCTTTCTTTCACTCCCTCCTTTATCCCTTCCCTTACGGCGCGGTTCAGGTGTCCGCCGATATATGAGACAGATACGGCGCCATTTCCTTTCCCCAAAATTCAATTATTATTATTATTATTATTATTATTATTATTATTATTATTATTATTATTATTACAGCAGACTCAAAATTATGTTTCGTTCTGAAATTTAGCATTATTTCGCCGTATATTGCAGTATGGCATGAAGAATATCGTTTTCATGTGCGTTACGAGTATTATATTTCTTTTATATCTTGCGACACTACACCATCGCGAAATCGCGCGTGGTTCTGCAGTCAACAACACAGTCTTCAATGCGTTATTTTTCGGCTCTGACTAAATTCAGTCCTTCCAAAATCGTTCCGAAAATGCGTTTAAAAGGCCAACCCTTAAAAAAGCTGGCCATGAAGGCGATGTAAGCTTTTGAGAATTTTTACTGCGCAGAAATTCCGCGCCATTCAGCAACCCTCTGATTCAGTCCCGCAAAACAGCAACCAGATAGAAAACTGATTCGGCACTTATAATTGTCAGAAATATTTAAGAGACTCGACTTACATTTAGTGAATGTGAATAAACGCAGGATGCACTTTTGTACAGGATTGGATTGAAACAAGCCTGAAGCCACCGCGGTGGCTCAGTGGTTATGGCTTTCGGCTGCTAACTCGAAAGACGCGGGTTCGATCCCGGCTGTGACGGTCGAATTTCTATGGAGGCAAAAATCAAGAGGCCCGTGTACTGTGCGATGACGGTGCACGTTAAAGAACCCCGAGGTGGTCGAAATTTCCGGAGTCCTTCCCTACGGCGTCCCTCATTAAGCCCCACAAACCAAACCAAGCCAGTCTTAAATTAAATTGTTTTTTGGGCAAAGGAAATGGCGCAGTATCTGTCTCACGTATCGGCGGACACCTGAACCGCGCCGTAAGGGAAAGGATAAAGGAGGGACTGAGAGAAGTAAGGAAGAAAGAGGTGCCGTAGTGGAGGGCTCCGGAATAATTTCGACCACCTGGGGATTTTTAACGTGCGCTGACATCGCACAGCACACGGGCGCCTTTGCGTTTCGCCTCCATCGAAACGCTGCCGCCGCAGTCGGGTTTGAACCCGGGTACTCTGAATCTGTAGCCGAGTGCTCTGACCACTGAGCCACCGTGGCCTGAAGATAGGAAAATCAGCCCAAGGCAGCAAAGCAAATAAGGCGCCAATGGCATCTTACCGCACCAGTTTCAATTACAACCTAAGGCAAGCTAAAAGAACTCCTATCTGCATCTTAAAAGCAAAAGGAGAACGCGCCATTAATTAACTGCGCCTCCAAAGTGAAACCGTCCAAAACTAGGGCTGAAGGCGTCGTCACTCGCAGTCACGAAGACTCGGCGACAGGCACGTGCGGTGCTCCATGCACACCTGAGCGAACGTGAAGATTAAGGAACCGCCGCTCCCTTTGGTACGGTTAGCGCCCACGCGCAATTAAATACTGCGCCGAGGAGTGTTTAATATTTAAGGGGAAGCGAGCAGTTGTCGAGCGTAAACCGCTCATTATTTCGTCATACTTGCTCAGCCTCCGTCGTACAGTTCTCCTTCTTGAGCACTAGCGACGAGCGGAGACTGCGCACACTTATTAGTCCAGCGCGCTAAAAAAGCGCCAAAGTGGCAATAAGCCTGACGAAGTTTCTATTTTTTTTTCTCCTCCCTTCATTTGCACTGTCCTCAACGCTTTGAATAGCGCTGTTAGGCGCTGCGAATTTCGCAGCGAGCCTTCGTTTCGCTTGCTCGTTACTTCGTTCCATTTTGTTATTCCGAATAAGGTTGCGAGATTAAGAAACGCCGGCACGAAAGATGGTACGACAATGCGCCGTACGGGGAGGGGGGAATGGCGATAAAGAAATCACCTGTAACGGCATTTTCAGGAGCGCCGGTATGGAGGAGGATTCGTAACGGCCATAAGAGAGAAGCCATTTTAGAACCAAGTGCGCGTAACTGTCTCGCTCGTTACACTTCGCGGGATTTCGTATTAAAAGCCAAATCGCAAAGGTGAATCAAACGAGAGAGAGCAAAAAGAGAACTTCCAAAAGCAAACAATTCCTGCTCTGCTCTGCAATTGAAGTTCGTTTAAAGTCGGCAGCTCCCACAGGTAGCGCTCCTTGATAGGATTCCCTTGATGACGTCAGGTATAGCGGCGCTAATGGCACAACATTAAGGTACGCGACGGTGGGGAGAAGAAACTGCCATTTCCCTCCCTTCTGCACCGTCAGGAATCACGTAGACTTTCTCTTTACTTTTTTTCGTGAATTAGCCTGGGGCGCTTTTCTCGGTGCGTAGTTCGCAATAACGTTTGTACAACGCATTCGCAGTGAGCTCGAATGGCTTCTCGCATAAAGGTGTTTAAGACGCAGTAGAAACGGAAATGAAAAATGTGGTGGGAGGGTGGAACGCGCCAACGTTAAACTCGGTATTCACTTCCGAACATGGTTTCTTATTTACCCGGCTGCAGCTCGACAGGAAGCTGAGTTTTTTATGTGCCTACCCAGCTGCGATTATGACTTCCTCCGCAATCTCGTATTCGGGGGAATGATTCTTGTCGACGCATAGCGATTATAACAGCCAGCCTTCAACATTTCCGGCCAGCCTGAAACCAACGTTTCGTTTACTGCTCATTCTTGACAGCACTACCTAGTCTCGCGGGTGTATATGCAAAACACAGGTGTCGTAGTGTACAGCTCTGAAAAAGAGGAAGTCTGCCTTACCACGGCAAAAAAAAAAAAAACGAACCAAAGACTTTAAAAATCGCTGTTAGTGTTTAGCGTTTTATTTGTTGCGCTTAATCAGTTATTTTTTATGCTTTCTATCGTTTATGACTAATAACATGCGTAAGATAGGCGCAGCATTAGTGTTTCTTGGGCTTAGTTCAAGTTTGGCCGGTGACAATCTGATCTGCTGACATGCTGTCCTGTAATCGAACGCCAAAATCCCCTCCATCATCCCCGGACAAAATATGAACAAGTGGAACGAAATGGGCCTGATGTTACAGCCTAATTGTTATGTATTATGGGCATCTTTTTGCCGCAATAGAAAGCAGATGTTCTGAAAGTTTTGTCAACCAGAAAAGTATAGAAAGGCCAGCAACGCACATTTCCTCACCGATGACTTCATTGGCTCTACCTTTATCTTGGTCTTCTTACGTTCTCTCAGTCAGTAGTGTTAATTTTTTTTCAGGCAGTACTTCTTTAAAGAGAACGAATTAAGAATGTATTTTACTAGTAAAAGTGTCCAGGCCACGCCTCTTTTCACAAAAACACCTCTCCAGAATTTTCTCATACCTGACACTTAAAAACTGCAAAATGTCTTGAGAAAACACTGAGTTTACATTTTGAAAAACGGTGACTTCACGCATAAACAAATCACTCGCTTCTTGCGCCTACATAGGCAACGCAAATTTGCTCGATGTGTGCCGTAAATGTTTGGGTTGTTTGTGTAACATCCCATTCCTCGCACGGAGCGAGGAAAAATTATTACTAGAGAACTGAAGCTCCTGTGGCTCCTTTTGTTCAATGTTTCAAGTGTGTTGCGTGCTTACGTCATACGTTGCAGCTGTGTGTTAAAGTAAAGCACACAGCGGTTCACTTTCGGCTCATCAAGCGCGCCTTATGTAAACGCATCTGCAATGCTCGCTGTGACGACTAGTTATAAAGCTTGCAATTTCGTGTGCCTCCAATTTCTTTTTGTTTATGCCGGCTGCTACGTTCTGCTGTCGATTTGCGGCAGCGCACTCAATAGTTCGATGCGACAAATGTCGAATTCACAAAAAGTCCCCAAACGTTTTAACTGCGTGAAAATCTTTCTTTTGTAAAGCTTACTTCACTGCATTAACACTCTATATGCGGGTGAGCCCAGCTTCAAGCTGTTTTTCTCATCGAGTGTGAGCAAAAGACTAGAGGCTATTTTTAGTGCTCAAAAACCTTCACGAAAATGGCTTCCCTGCGCCGGAAACAGGACGTGCTCTTCGTAAAAAAAGAATGTCTTGTTCCATCTCCGCTTTCGGGAAAACAAAAACGCAAGAAAGCACCGGAGCCTGACCCGTAGTCTCAACTCCTAAATAAAAAAAAGAGCTCCGAATCGTCAAGCGTTTTATTGAAAGAACAAACGAAAGAAACACCCGACAGAGCCCTCAAACTGGCTTTTAAGGCTTTGCAGCCTATAAAGAGAAGAACGGGTACTCCGTCCTCTCTTTGCACACCTTAATGGCTCCGCGAGGCTTTAAAACGGGCAGTTATCCCCATTCTCTTGCACCGCCTTACGGCTGGAGTGATAAAAAACTACAACGTGGGGGATATAAGAGAGTCGCCAGCGTTTCACTAAAACAGGGTGATAAAGGAGCAAGCAGGAGGGGCAACGGAGCAAGGCTCTCGAGCGCTCAAGCAGCCTTCCCCTACACCTGCTCCCGATGATCGTGCCCGGAGTGCTTAACGAGAGCTTTCACAACGCCACCTATCGTGTCCACGCAGCCAGACCGGTCAGCGTTGCGACTTACCTCCACGCTGCCGACAGCAGCTTCGCCAGCTCATGCATGCATACCGGCTGCTACTGACGTGTGCAATCCAACCCTTTCGCGTGTACCTGGCACGGCTTCGCCGATGTAGCTCGGGCGAAGGATATGAGAGTGTAAAAAAAAAGAAAAAAAGAGCGGCCTTGAGCGAATTTGGTGAAGCGGGGGGATGGAAACTAGGAAAAGGTAGAAAGCGAGAAACCCGTACATGCCAACCGGGCTCCGCTGTTGTTTTCTGGTAGGCCGGACGAACGACCGACCGACCTACTCACCCAAGCACGTGACGTCGACGACCGTGAGCGGGCTGCCGGAGCTCCTGTCGTCGCGTCCCTCGGGGCACATCGGAGTCTTGCGTCGCGAAAGCACCCGCCAAACGACTGACATCGGCTCCCCCATAACGTGGACCGTTTACGTGGCCGTCCGACAGGGACGCTGCAAGGGCCGATGCGACGAAACGAGCTGCAGCTGTTGGGGCTGGCGCCCGTGTCTCTCCTGTTGTTTTTTCTTTGTCTCTTTTATTTGCTGTTCCGTTATTTTCGGTTCGTGTCTTCCGCCTTTCTAGGCCGGTCGACTGTCTTCCAGCCCGGGTAAACTTCGCATATCTTTTCTCACGCGACGGAATAAACCGTAGTAGTTCCTGATTGATGCTTTCTTTCTTTTCAGGCGCTCGCCTCGAAAGCTGCCTCTGTTACGTCTTCGAGTAGGCTCCGACGAACGTTGAGCGTAGGTGGTAGCATATCCTTCAAAATTGCTTCGTTTTTCTTACCCAGTTTTTTTTTTCGTGCAAATAGAGCATCGAGATGTTCAGCAGCAAGTTGTGTAGCATTAATTGCCGTCGTTGGAGATTCCACCTTCTTCAGAACTGCTGGAGAAAATTTAGTAATCTCTTTTCCGTGGCTCAATTTAAATTCCGTCTGCTTTGTCTTCTTTCTATTTCAGTAGCAGTAAGCAGGTTCTAGCAACTGTTACGGTCACTGTGTATGACGACAACAAAGTAATCGAATTCGACGACTAAAGTAGGCAAAAAACTACGAAAGTATTCTTCACAGGAGTGAAGCATCCATGAAAATTCTTCTGCGGCTTGAAAAGCAGGAAGTCGAATTGCAAGTGAAGTAGGAAAATCGATGCTGAAGAGTAGTAAACTTGAAGAGCCTTGAAGGCGTGGGTGCCAGCCAAATGTTTAAAGTCGCATCACCGGCAATGCAAACGATTGCAGCACTTAAATAGTTGCAGACGGGATCGGCTAACCCACTGGTTTATCACGTCTATAAATGGACTCGAAAGCGTTTAACAGGAAGCTCACGCACTCATTTATCACGTGCACAGTAAACTCTAGAAACGCCGGGCTGCAACAGTTGTGTCAACGTTAATTCGGTTCAGATATCCGTTGTTCCCGATGGCAGCGTTCACGTCGAAGGAAAAAAAAAGACTGATCGCGTGTAGTGAAGTTCCGAAGAACACCGGAGAAACACGAAGAAAGACAACTGGTGGTCTAGTTCTTGCGAGGAAAAAGCCGAAAAATGTGGCCTTAAAAAAACGCAGGCAATTCAGCGATGAGTCCCCTCAAGCTCGAAAAAGATGACACAGCAGCTTGTCGACGTACGTAAAGTGTGTGACAACTCGTGTGTCCGTGAATATTGAAGCTGGCTGGGAGAACGCGGCCAAAGTTCGAATTCCTCTGCGATGGCGAACGAGAGGCGAATCTGGGAGATATGCAAAAAGCCGGTCAGCAGGTCAGTTGGAACAGATGAAACACAAGTCACAGTTTGGCAACGACTCGGTTGCTCCCACGTTGCCGGACAAAGCGACGAGGCAAGTTGCCAGCAACGTCGGCGGTGTCCTTCCGTTGCTGTCTTTGCGACGAGCACCTGCTGCTGCTGCCACCGCTGCGACCGCGAGCGCACGACATCGCCGAACTGGCAAAAGCGGCCCGCCCGCGCCGCCGGATACGCCCGAACGAAGCACACCGAAGCTCCACCGCGGGGTTCCCTATTCGGGAGTCGCGCTTCGCGTGCGCCCGTCGCCAGGGCGGAGCCACCTGCGCGGAGCGCCCCGGCGAAATGACGTGTAGTGCCCCCTCGTGGCGACTGCGCGAGATCGAGCTTAGCCTGCTCCCGCGGGCCGTCCCGCTTCGAACAGATCTGCAGCGCAGGCGGTACGAGGATGTTTCGTAAGGTCAAAAGAAAAGAAAAAGAGATGGGGGGGGGGGGGGGGGGCGAGCGGACGAAGTCTCGCAGGATACGTACAAATAATGGAAATGTTTTTTGGGGGCATTAATTGGCTGCTTAAGGATGGCTCAAATGGTTTCTACAGAAATTTCGTTTTTCTTATGAATTGATATTTTAATATTCTAAATGTGGCAACATCGAGTGATCTAGTAATGGAGAGTAATCTGTAGGACAAGTTGGTGTGGCATCGTTAATCATAACACAGCCATGTCTCTTAATTGTAAGGTGGTCCGATAGCAGCCGCTGGCATTGAAGCACCCCACCTACATGACTCGAACAGTATGCATCTGTGTCCAACATGTGTTTTTCTCGTCGTTGTCGTCGCCTCATTGCGCTGTGCTATGATTAATTATGTCCTAATGATATTAAGACGAATTCATGTTCTCAGGGCCACTGATATGAATACTGGTGGCATTTTTTTTAATTACCGCAGGCTGATTCACTGAAGCGCTCCAGTCTTGCAGAAGTAAACTTTGATTTAACTCATTAGGGGCTGATTTTCGAATTCACAAATTACCCGCAGGTTAGAATAGTTCGTGACACCCCGGCGCCTCGGTTTTCGAGTCGTTAGCTACGTCAATCTGCAAGTGAATTCAAAGGAGCAGGCTGGTTACCGTACCGTTCATTTATACGTGCAAAAGGCGCTTTAAGTTAAGCTTGTGACCATCTCATGCTTTTACTTAGACAAAGTTGAGAGAATAAATTTAATCGCACGCTGTAGAGAAAACTCTTACGTCTGGACCGTGGAGAATCCTAATAGATTATTTTCTTTAATCTGCCTACTCACCCATTATTGAGGAATTAAGTTGCATACCAAGGCTCAAAGAATAGTTGTGCTCATTATATGCCGATTCGCTCGAACACACGTGGAATCAAACCTAGTCCCCATTAATCTGAAATTAATTTGTGTACCGTGGCAGAAATAACAATTGGTCTCATTATATGCGGATTCTACTTAACACACGGGGAATCAAATGGACAGAGCGCATGGTCCTTATTGTAAAGATGAGTTCCTTACAAGGTTTTGCATAAAAGGACGCGAGCACTATGTGTCGTTGAATTTAGTTGGTAGGTGGTTATTTTTTCCTACTTCTTCGGGAGGATTAAAAATTTTGCTCATTAGGAATTAGAAAAACTTCACCATCTTCTATACAAGAAAATTTTTGTTTACGGTTCACATTGCTCCTTCGCACGCTAGACAGTAAGATGTGTTTTCATTTACTTTCTTTCTCGTGCATAGACCCAAATACCTAATATGAGCTGTTCGCGAATCACCATTGCAACAGTATTCCGTTACCGGATTCTCATCATCGCACTTCAATAAGGGGAAAAAAATACGAAAGACTATAGCAGCATGATACCACCGACACATGTTATTTAACCCTCGACGTGGAATCACGGCCGTCAATAATGCAGATTTTTTTTTCCTGAGAAATAAGGTTATTATCGTGGTGTTAGTGAACTGGCGTCGGGAACATTGTGTGAAACAACGCAAAGCGGGATCAAAATGGAGCAGTTTGCTCAGTGAAATTACAAAAGCAGTAAAATGGCTGTTGTCCTCGAAAGTCGTTTATTTTTTGCGTGAAGTAAGGATCTTTTTATAGTTGTGTGGCATATGTGTAGGTACTGCGAGCGAAGCCTTTCCCTAGTTCTTGCCCCAAATTAAACCTTTCAGACTAATTTTGCATAATAAGTATGCGGTAAATGAAAGCCACCTTCCGCTTTCGGTAAACGGATAAAACAGGGCCAGCGATTTTTTTTTTGCATCAAGGTCCACGATATCTTTATCATGCCAACAACTTTGATGTTATGGCTAGCTTCGCTCTGCCTTTTTTTTTCTCCAGTATAAACCTGGCACATAGAGCTATGTTATGCGGCAATTGCTTATTTCAAAATATATTTTAAACGTTGATCGCGCTATCGCAAACTGCCATGTAACTAAGTCTATTTAATCAGGCGCCGTGCGAAAGACAGCGACATTGATTTAAAGACAATATTTAAAATTGATGAAGTTCCTGGAAAAACCGACTTTGCCACAGAGCTGCACAAGAGCGTTCCTCCGTTTAGGCATATTGTTAAATACTGTATTCGAAATGAAGCAATACACTCAAATCTTGAAAATCCAAGCAATTTTTTTTTTTTTACTCCGCTCCGAGAGATCATGTCTCCACTATTTGGCTGCACTAAAGCACTCATATGCTAGTGATCATAATATACAAATATATTATTACTGCAAAAAGATGCAATAATAAAAAAGGGATTATGACCTATCAGCTGACTCGTTAAAACACAAGATCGCAAAAAAAAAGAGCGTAATACGGCAACGCCGTATCACAGAGCTCCCAGCGCATTCACTACCTAACTTTTGGTGCCTCGAAAAAAGGGTAATTCTCAGCAGAGGGCTGCACCTGTGTAAAAGTTAGCTTGCGTACAGTGTGATTTATTTGTTCAGGGTACCTCATTTGAGCAGCACACGCCTCAAGGGATGGAAGGAATGCATATCAACAGGTTCTACTCGACCCTGTCAGGTACATCATGCACGGCATGTTTCATTGCTTCTTAAAGCTTTAAAGCTGAATATGCTGCAGCTAAAAGTGAGCTCTTGTATTTAAGGAGCATTATTGCTGCCGCTGTTTGTAGCTGTTGACTCGTGACACCAAGAAGTGTTTTAGAATTTCCTTCCCGAAATGAATGATTTGGCTGAAATGCAACTGGCACATTGCGCGCGGTACTCTTGACATGAGGTTGCAGGTTCAGTACCTCACCGCTGCAGTCACACTTCCGTAATGACTGAGTGCAAAAGCACGTCTACGCTGAGGTTTCGCTGAACCTCAAGAAAGGAACAACACGTGTCATGACGGATTCCGCTTACACAACCTGACTCTTCTAACAGTCCGCGCATAATAATCTTCAAACCGGCACCTGATAAATCGCACTGCAGAGCACGAGGAAGAGAGATAACTGGCCCGCAACCACACTTAGCATACCCGTGCTTAAATAGTCGACATGGTGTCGACTCTTTAAGGAGGTTGTCATCAATTACATGCAGCGAGGCTGCCACGTAAGTTGGGACGTGGGTGTGCTTGCAACACGAACCTATCGTGAGTACGCTTGGAGCGCATACCGGGGACGAGAAACACAAAAGATGACCACATTTCATTCCATACCTGGGCTTCGATTCCTTGCTCAGGTACTGGACTGCATGAATGTGAATGCGCGTCCACGACCTGATCAACATAGGATGCATCTTGACCTGAATATAATGCAAGAATCCTGGTAAAACCGTAGTGTTTTACAGCGAGAGCTGTTTCCTGGACACATCAGTACCGAAGCGCATGCCGTCCCATCCGGTTTAGCCTGCTTAGCACGAGATGGCGCTGCAAGTTTGCTTAACCACTTAACCACACTTAACCACAGATGGTGTTGCCACAATCTTCGTTCCCTTAAAATGACATTGTGCTGCGTCCGCTTATCACACGAGGACGGTATAGACAATACTTAGTCGCGAGGTGACGCTGTTGATCGTTACGCGAGGTGATCGTTACGCAGCCACTGTCATCGCGCCGCGATATGCAAATGATTGGTGATTGGTCAGCCGGCTCAGGGCTCAGCTCATGCTGAGTTCACGACTTAACTCAGCAAGGGTACGCACTGGTGAGCTTTTTCTTTGTTCGTCACTGTCCCAAGAGCCAGTATTCCGGGCTATAGCAGGGAATGCCAGCGGCAGAGGCGGACCGTACTAACTGCGTAAGGTCAAAGGAGTCCATACATTAGACTGGCAAAGGAAACAATGGCAACCAGAGCTTCTGGACGGAGACCTGTAGGTGTGACTTGTGGGTGTAGCGAAAAACAGCGGCACTCTTGTAGTTTATACAGTGCTCGTTAAAGAGAAACTGTTTCTATTTTTTTGGAAGGGGGGGGGGGGGGGGGAGGTCGGTCGGGAGCGGAAATTAGCATCAGTTGGTAGCTTTATATTTATCAAGCTGTTCTTGGCTACAGTAAGCAGCCCTTTTTAATAGTAAGGAACACCATGTTAAAGCAGCAACAACAACAAAAGGTTTGGTGTAGTATGTGAGGTTTAACGTCCGAAGCGAAGCATGGTGTATGAGAGACGCCGCAGTGTGTAGGGCTCCCGATTAATTCAGGCTACCTGGCGTTCTATAACGTGCTCTGCCATTATACATCACAATGACCTCTATGCGCTTCGCCTCCATCGAAAGGTGGAAGCTGCGGCCGAGATTTGGTCTACCGACCTTAGGATCACCCTTGAAAGCCTTAGGACCTTTGGAGCCGAACGCTGAAGCCATTCGGCGGCGGTGATTTGCACCGCGGCGGGTGCAAGTCAAAATTATAAAACCAAACCTGGAAGTTTACTCCATGGCTGGAATGGTGGTTTGTGTGATGCAGCCGCGACGTTACAAACGTCGCCCGTTAATACTATCGTGCGCGCTTTTAATGGGTAAACAACGACAATCAAGCACCTCATTTAAATCCGCAAAAATCGAGGACAACTGAGGCATCTTATTTTTTTAACTTTGCAAGATCGGGTATCAACAGCTTCGCAATGCTTGTGACCCAATGAATGCGGTGTTGTCCACAGGAGTTACTTTTTTTTTGAAGCGATGTTTATTGCCTCAAGGCATAAAAACTATGAAGTGAGAGATGAGTAAGATGCCTAAATAAATGAAAAAAGGTGGGCTGATTTGATGAAATCAAAAAGTTAATGATGATATGGACCCTGTGTCCACTTGAAGCGAGTTAACGAGGCTGCGAACTCTAAAAGTAATTTCAAAGGAACAAAACAATTTGCGACTGCGATTTTAAAAGCAGATAATCAGAAAGAGATCATGAGTCATGACATCCACTAAAGTCTTCGCGAAAACAACCGAAGCACGAAAAACAGCTTGAGTCGTTTCTAAGGAAGCAGATACGTGTGCGTTTATTCATTATAGGTCGTGAAGTATTTTTAGCATGTAACCTGCTATGCTTAACGACCTACACAATAAAACTGTGATATGTGCACCGGCAAAAAGAGCACTGTTGTATAGAGACAGCGGACAAAACACCACATGTCCCAACATTTTGAATATTAGAAAATTATAAGATACTGTTAAGGAAATATTGAAGGTAAAGGTCCATTCTTTTTAATGTGTAGCAAATTTGTTCTAATAAAGTTTTTTTCATTTCTCGCATCGAGCAGTTAAGACTGCCATAGAAAACCAACCGGGAACACTTTGACGATAGCAAGAATGTTAATAGGAAAAAAATGCAAGCCTGACTACGGAAGAGTGCGGATATACTGATTGTTATAGTGAAATCTTACAATATATGAAAAAAATTTCTTTCGCAAACACCAACTCAAAAAAAATTTTGTCCAGAGTTGTTGGGTATGGTCCGCTTACCTGTATGCAAGTAGTTAAATAATAATATTAAACGCCCTGTCATTCGTACCTCCTTCCCAAATTCTTCTGTCGCAAAGAAAGCGGAGGTGTGTTAGGAGAAACAACTATCAAAATTAATACGGTGCACATCTCGAGGGACATCGTTCAGGAAGATTAGCTGTTTTTTTTTCGTCGTGCAGTGCTGTCAGCACGCGCATTATTGTACGCGTCAGAGCTGCGACGCAATCGATACAGTAATTTATGACAGGATGCGAAGAGCAATTCCCTAATAGCAGGAAAGTTAGCCGTGGCCTTCGTTGAAGGTGGTAAAGCCGTGCAATTCATAATCAGAAATATTAAAAGGCAAACAAAGTTCCTTCAACGTACCAAAATTAGACTCTATAAACGCTTATGTCAAGAAACATGTCATTCCGCCGAAAGTTTGTTGCACTGAAGTATCGGTAATTGTTATCTTTATTTCTGCCTTTTTCCTTTGAGTTAGGGTACTAACTTGTTAGTCTGTTCAGGATGTTTGTGGTTAGAAATAACTACGCTTAGTAAACATCAGGCGTATAAGATGATTGAAGTAAACAGAGCGGCAAAAAATGGTAGAGTTTTAACATAGTTAAACCGAGTAGACATGCGAAAACATGTGTTTAGCCTTGTTGGCTCATGGTATTGCTTTGCTGGCTAGTCGGCGTGTCTGGCGACTATATTAGTTCGATAGTAACATTAGTTTATGAAGATGACGACGTGCTATGCACAGCGCCGCGAGAGAGTGTTGCATCGGCTGCGGCTGTGTGATCGGCTGTGGCGATAGCATAGTGCTCTCTTGCACAGACCAGCGATGCTGATCTGTTCGCACCGGCATGGATTCGAAACCCGGTCGCGGCAACATTTTATCTATTTACTTTATTTATTTATGCAGGGTCAGGCTCCTGCGATGAAACTGCTTTTAAAGCTGTGGTTGCGAAGTAAAGCTTTCGATCTAAAATTTAGACACCACCTGCAGTGAGACGGCTTGTGTTTGGGTGACAGAAACGCTGAGAGCAGAGCGATTTACGAGCAGTTTGAAATCAACAGTGGGGAGAAAAAAAAATATAAGCTGCCCAGTTTCGAAGCCCGCAAAAAAAAAAAAAGGAGAGCCTCGCTATTTTGTCAACAATCGAGCCTCAAAAAACATCTTGAATTGTTTCTAAGCAAGCAGATACGTGTGCGTTTACACAATATAGGCCGTGAGGTATTTCACGATGTTAATTCCTGGTGGTGAAAGTTTACTGACACATCTGGACCAAAAAAGCGAGTTGTAAGAGTATAGACATGTAATCCTTTCATGATTCGCGAATTACCACTCATCTAAAGCTGGGTCGCAAAACTAACAATATACACAAAAATGACAATAACGAACCGTTTTGTAGAAAGGGGATTTATTGCAGCACCTCGGTGTAAAACTCCACTGAACATCCGCTTTCAGTAACGCGCGAAATTCTCAAATATGCGGCAATAACGTCAGAACAAAAAATCTACAGGACACGGAAGGAAAAAAAAAACATACGTTGAAAGCTTCCAAAGGTATACACGCAAAAGAAGCAGCGATACAGGAAGGTGAAAACGCTCTCATTTTCGCCTTCCTGTTGCTCATTTCCTGTCGCGGCTGAGACCGAATTTCAGCCCGACACGCTTGCCCCATTCCGCAAACTTAGTTGTACTTTAGTTTCCTTTTGTTAATGTTCATCGCTGTACCTTTTAGCTTTTTATTTCCCGTTTCTTTTTTTTTTCATTTATCCTAGCAGTGCCTTTGGCGCCGACAGCTAACTTTATTTCTGGGTTTTCGCGGATAAGTGGCGCAGCTCCCTCCCTCCCTCTCTCTCACTTTCTTTGTCTCTCTCTCTCTCTTTACTTTTTCTCTTTCGACAGCTGGGCTGCCACTGGCAGCTGCTTGAGACTGCAGCCTCCACGAAGTCTCAAGAAGCAACAAACGCAACACGAAGCTGCAACACGGGGAAATGGAGTCTCCAGATGCGATTCGGAAGGCCTCGAAGTCATTGCTTTTTTTATTGTTTGTTGTACCGTCTCTCTTTTTCACATCTCGTTTCACCGCGAAGTCAGAGCGATTCTTTTTCTTCTTTCTTTTTTTTTCGTTCACATCTGCCAAGCAAAGAGTATTTACTGTGGCATGCAGCTTTCTCTTTTGTAGCATCTATGCTCAATTCGGCGGGAACTTGACAAGGATTAAAGTAGCCTTGTTTGGTGTTGGAATAAAAACAATGGGTGATTGCGTTAATTATAGCTCGTGTCGTGCAAGTATGCCTCATTACTTGTAGGAAAGGCGATAGCGTCGCTGAAAGATTTGCTATTTTGTAGTCCCAAAGTCAAAGTTATTTACTTTTTTATCTGTTAAACTTGTTTTCAACCATGTTATACAAGAAAAAAAAAAGAGAATGAGATTCTGCAGTTACAGTAATCTTTACAACCCGTTGTTTGTAATACCCTCTGAAGTTACCATTAACGCCTGAAAAGAAAATGAACACTGTTATAACAGCTTTAGTTTGCTACTTATAATCCGGCCGGGTGACCGCGTTTCCTGGTGTCGAAGAGTAAAAATGCCTGCAAGCGTAACGAAGAAGCCGAACTACTCGAAATTAATCTGGCCTTGTATTCCCCCAGTACTGCATTCACAAATAGAAAACGGTTGCTCCTTAATAAAGCCTTTATGTTACTCTTCTTTTACACACAATTAAGATTTTCATAGAGTTATCAGTGCCGACGTGAAGCACACCTTTCAAACCGCTCTGTACCATTCACGAAGACTGTTCTATGATAAAATATAGAACTCACCACCCCCCCGTCTCGCAAAAAAAAAGAAATGCATTATTATCCTAACGCCTGTAACACGACATATTTTCCTGACACTTCAATTATAAAAGTTTTAAGGTCATAATATTCCTTTCATCAATAAGATGCGATTATATTTATGCTTTGAATATTACGCTAACATTACTGGTACTAAAAATGAAGAGCACCTCGTTATTGAAGAAGGATGACAAAAAGTAAGCTTATTTGTCTTCAAACATTTTCTAATTAAGAAAATACAAAAACGTACCTTGCAAGAAAAGAGAAAGGCATTTGAATATGGATTCAAATTGAATTTTTTCTTTGCGAACGAAAGCAATGAATATCTGTTCTGCGAAAATAGATTTGAAAAAAAAAGAGAAAATGAAATATTTTTGCGATTCAAAGCGGCCTCAGTGGAGACATCATGCGAGCAATAGCTTTCTCGTCACTTTTTTTTTATTTACTTGTGCGAAGAGAAAGTGGCAGAAAGATGTAGGATCCGAAACCAAACCGTTGGTTCGAAACCCGATTTCTATACTATTTCGACTCGAACGTTTCTCGCGCGTAAATCTGTTCCGCATTCTGCCTTCCTCAATTTATGAAAGCCTCCTATTTCAGGCGTCATACTAGGTGCTCTAGTGTGGCTATGATCCTATTGGAGCCCGCATTGCCGTTGACGTCACAGTCCCACACTTTATCACTTCAATGCTAACTGGAAGTCCCCGTCGTACGTTATGGGAAGCGCACTCTCTACAATATTCTGCGTCAAGCGTCAGGCATTATCGGACAGACCTACAGAGCTGGAAATAAAATTTGTCACGGGTGTATATTGCCACCTGCCAAGTCCATCAGTGCAGTGGTATGAATCTACAGGCTGAGTAGAATTCGGCACCCACACGACTAACTAAATGATAATAAAGACATAAAGCTCGTTTCGCACCAGCACCACAACGCGTTCATTGATTGACTTTTCTACGAGATGCCAAGTATTCCAACCATGTGGATACGGAGGAAGACGAAATGCATTGAAACCATCCACAGCATAAAATATAAAAATTATTAGGCGACTAATTTCCCACTAGAGTGAACATCGCCATGAGAAAAAAGTAGCGTTCTCCTATGCTTTCCTTAGTTTCAGACTGTTGACTTCTTCCCTATACATACTTGAATGAGTCTGTCATCTACCTAGCCTAGTGTGCTCAAAGCATGTGAAACAATTGGATATACTGTGACTATACTGTGCCCATACTGTGTTCTCACTGTACCGATATTGTGTCCATAATGTTTTCATGCGCATACTGTTGCGTAGCGTCGCAAACAGACTTGAAAGGCTAATGCCGTGCTATCAAAATACTACCGCCACCAACAAAAAGTGATCGAAACGTGTTTATTGCCCCTACATATGCCGTCGGCAGCAAAAGTTTGCGAGGTTCTGCAACGCAATAAATTTTTTGCCGGGTTGACTCACAATCCAGCCGCTTGGCACTGACACTACCGGATGTCGTATGCATGTCCGCTTATACCGGCGGGGCATTTTACGTGAACGGTGTTCGCGGAAGCTTTAAAAAACTTCGTTTCCGCACATGGGGTCCTGTAAACTTTTACGGCCGTTAATACTTAACACTGATACGCGCTACAGGTGACGCCTGTGAGATTAGTGCCAGTAAACAGCTCCAGCTCACGCCACCTTACGAAAGGTAAGCTCAACGTAACCTTCCTTGCCAAGCTGAACGCGGTCAAGGTTGTAGCATCCGACTGGGCTTCTGGGCGTTGCGCTTTGCTCCTCCCTTGAGGAGTAGCCACCCTCATTTCGGACTGTACGGCATAGGAGCCATTAGCCAGGCTCGGTGAGATTATCTCACTCAGCAGCTAAAGTTTGCACGGGGAAGAGAGGGGAGGGGTGTAAAGAAGTACGGAAAATAGTGACACGTGTAAAAACACTGCCCAGCGCGTGGTTTTTAATCTGGCCAATATGGAAGCCACCGGCGATCAAGATGGAAAAAAGTGCAGACCTTGAAGCCTGAAAAACGGGCCGAAAACGCTTCAATATGCACAAATATAGCGTTGCATTAATACTGCAAGAAAGGGGAACATCAAGGAACCGCCGAACATTCAACCGAACGAAGCGACGGCCGTTAGTATCAAACGTGAAATGCAACAAAGCTTACAGCTGAAGGCATAAACTATTTGAAAGAAATGAATACCGAATAAAAACCTTTCATCTAACCAGTAATCGAGTAGCTATGTTTTAGGTTATGCGTACTACGTCGCCGCATTCCCCAGAAAGTTTTCCACATAACCGCCCTCATCCGAAGGAGCCGTTGAAGCCGCAAGGAATTGAAGCTCCCTCATTCGAACCTTCCTCGAATAAGTGGAATAAAGCTCCCCGAATAGAATCAGATGGGACCGTTGAAAGTTTAAAGAACCACGCGTACTGCATCGCCTAGATGAGGCGAGTCGGCCTTTCGCAGGTCTTGGCCCATTGGCAGCGGGGGCGCACTCCCCTCGTGGTCAAATATTGACCGTCGCCATCGGCTCTTGGTTGCGCGTGTCGACGATCAACACGCAGCATGCGGTGGAGAGTGGGTGAGAGATTTTGTAGCGCCGCCTCCCCCCTCCCCCTCAATACTCTTCGCTTCGCAACCGTATAAATTAGGCTTTTTTGCGCGTCTAGTGAGCGGCTGTATACGCTCAAATCCGCTCCGAAGCTGTGCACGTGCCGATGGCTTCTGTAAAGGTACCGCTTATTTGCCCGGGGTTGGACGAGGATTAATTTCTGAGCCGGTGGCTGATACGCAACCAAGGTCGATTTTCCGACTTAATCTCCGAGTGTATCTTTGCTTCATATTTCTTCTGTTATTTTCGAGACTGCTTCTTAATTGATCGATTCGGTCTCTTTATTCAACAACCTCACTTAGTCTCCTTTTCATAAAGCAGAGACAGTCAAAGCAAGGGCTTAATGTTGATATCATTTTGCCTGTTCTTCGACCAGCGCTGCTAGCAAATGGTGCATTGGAAATGGATAGAACAGTGACAGCAAAACATCCTGAGCGATTAAAGCGGAATTTCGAACAGTGAAAAGAAGATAAACAAGAAAACGGGAGGAGCAAAAAATAAAAGTTGCGCAGTCGGAACTTTCTCGTTCTTTCTTTGCTCGGTTCAATTAACCCGTGTCGCTGGGTAGCAACGACACCGATGTAATTACTACGCGCCAAATTAAAAATGAAACTAGTGCCCCGAGAGCCTATGGGCTACCAACACTCTTTGCGCAGCCCCTAGCATCGGCAACAAGCCTAACCACGTCACTGTCCTTATAACTACGCACGAAATCGAGCCCTTCCGTCCCGTTTTAATAGCCTCCAGGTAGCAAGGTTCTTTATGCACCTTAATTGGTTAGCACTCAGTTTCGCTTCTCAACGATGTTCTTAGCAAAAACAAAATTAACAACAGCTGGGCCTCCTCGGACCGAAAACACTGTATCGGAGTGTAATGCAGTTCAAATAACAGCGCTGTAATATATCAGTTCTGCCCACAATTTTGCGCACATGAGTAGATGGACACGCATATGCATTTGTAGATTAGAACAAAGCAAGGTATTGGTGGTAGAATATATCAAAATTCACTAGGACCTGCATATATTTTATTGAAATAATTTTTAAAAAATGGTAAGGTTTCAACGGAGTTAAACCGACTAGACGTGCGGAACCATGTGTTTAGCCTGATTGGCTCTTGGTTTTGCTTTGCTAGGTCGTCGGCACGTGTGGCGACGATATATTAGTTCGATAGTAGCGTTAGTTGATGAAGACTACGATGTGCAGTGCAAAGCGCGAGAGTTTTTGGTTTATGGTTTAGAGAGGTGTAACGTCCCAAATCGACTCAGGCTGCGAAGGATGCCATAGTGAAGGGCTCCGGAAATCTCGACCACCTGGGGTTTTTTAACGTGCACTGACATCGCACAGTACACTGGCCTCTAGAATTTCGCCTCCATCGAAGTGCGACCGCCACGGCCGGGCTCGAACCCGAATCTTACGGGTCAGTTGCCAAGCGCGAGACTGTGTATATTGGTTCCGTAGTAGTATTAGATGATGAAGAGGACGACGTGCAATGCACAGCACGAGTGTGGGTCGCATTTTAACGCGAGGCCTTTTCTTTTCTATCAATTATTACATTTTGACTTAATCATTATTATTTAATCCCTCTCTTTGTTATTATTCTTATAATTTTGAAATCAAAACTCTAATCCCTTTTCTGTTCATGAGGAAGAATTCACCGGTGTTGCGCTCCCACGTGCTTTTCCTTTTTATTAACTGCGTTCAGGTGAATAGCCACCCGATTCTTGGCCGATCCCTCAGTGTGGGTATGTGCCATCTTTTGATAGGCTAACAACAACAACAACGCGAGGCCTGATCGGCTGTGACAATAGCATAGTGCTCTCGTGCAGTGGCCAGCGAAGCTGGTCTGTTCGCGCCGCCGCGGACTCGAATCCCAGTCGCGGCATTATTTATTCCAGTTATTTTTGGTATGACCAAGGTCACCCTCAAGGTCAAGCTTCACACAAACTAGGTGAGCCGGTTTGACCCCGTAAATACTGCTTTCGCACTAAAATTTTGCAGCTAGGCTCATTGACTTAGTGCATGGAGAAGCGAAATCTCTTATAGTTTCGGTTTAACCATACAACTTTGCATTATGTCGAGGAAGCACGGTCAGTTTGCTCATTCCTCCACCCTCGTCATAACCTCCTCCTTGCACGGTAGCCACCCTCGGGGTTCTTCCCGTCGCAGCCACCACTCGGCTGCGCATTCCTCTGCTCACTCCATAACCTCCCAAGCCATCAGGTCATTCGTCGCCACCTCCCTCTCTCTCTTTCCCTCTCCGCTAAATGTGGAGAGGCGATTTTTTTTCTCTTCAAATATCTGCATGTCATGGTCTGGTTGGCAAGCAGAATTGATTTCGCAGATGGTAAATTCAAATCGATTGCCAGCTGGCAAGTGAATTTAATTTGACTGAAATCAAATTTTCGCTTCCGGCTTCTTAACGTTACAGCTACCATTTTTCTTTCCAACGCAGGGAGCTATGGAAAGAAAAATGGTAGGTGTAACGTTAAGAGACAGGAAGCGGGCAATGTGGGTGAGGAAGGAACGCGGGTTAATGACATCCTAATGGAAATCAAGAGAAAGAAATGGGCTTGGACATAACATGTAATGCCAATGCAAGATAACCGATGGTCCTTAAGGGTAATGGAGTGGATTCCAAGAGAAGGCAAGCGTAGCAGGGGGCGGCAGAAAGTTAGGTTGGCGGATGAGATTAGGAAGTTTGCAGGCTTAGGGTGGCCGCAGCTGGCAAAGAACAGGGTTAATTAGAGAGACATGGGAGAGGTCTTTGCCCTACAGTGGGTGTAGGCAGGCTGATGATGATGATGATGAAATTTATTGAATTAAGTTAAATTATTTGTTATGTAATCAAAGGCTTACGGCTGACGTCGTAGATTCCACGGTACAATGCAGGACAGCTGTCGGTGTAAAATAATTACTTGCGTGGGCGTGTAGCTGCCCTTAGCAGCAAAGGAACGCCTTCGAGACTTTTCCCGTAATGTGGTAAGGAAGCTACGTCTTCATCTCCCAAACCTTGCTCTACTTGCAATCTCTATAATGTGACACCATTTTTCGATGCACAAGCGGCCACCGTATTTCACGGCTTTTCTGAAAAAGAATCCGAAGTCAGTAAGTAAGCTTGTCGTTTTGTTGCGAGAAAAGCTGCTCGCGAGAACTGCAAATACCGAAACGAACGCCTCCATCACAACACGTTTTTGGAGAAAAAAACAGCCTGTTTAGTTGCAAGGAGTTAAGGTAAGCGTTAAAAATTGGAGGGCAGACTTAAGCTCCGCCTTAAGGACATGACTGGATACCGTAATAGGTTAATTTCTACATATGCAGAAGGTCATTCTCTTCTTTACATTAATCGATCCCTGGTAGTCCTCATACCCCTCCTGGCGCAGTGGTGCTGCGGTTAAGCGATGCGCCACTGCCTTGCATTGGCAGGTGCTCCAAGCGCTAGACCTTGTGCGGCGCAGGTTGCTCTTCCCGAGCGGCCAATCATTAATTTAACTGCCACCTGCCACGGTCGGCAGTTTGCTCACTATCGTTTGGCAGGGTGTGATGACGCCCCAAGGCCACGCGACCTAGGTGGCCCACCTGCCTCCTAGGTTGCCCTCTGGGCACCCCCTGCCAGAGCCATGCCCGTGACTTTTCGCTCACAACGCCGACAAAGCCGACGCCCGGTTTCCTGCTCAACAGGGCCTTTAACGCTATCGCGTTAATGTCTAGACATGAATGCCGGTGCTAAAAGCTTTTACCGATATAAGCGGCCCGTGTATGTCCGCGACGGAGAATGGTTTGTGCACTGCGCGATTGTCGTTGTCCTTTCTAAATTCTGCCCAGCGATTTTCTTCCTTGTTATACGTGTTCCCGCGTGGTGATCTAAACACGCTTGTTCTGCTTAGCAAATTCTGAGACGCTTGGAGGGAAAATGAGTAACGGCGGTCTACACGAAGCCGCGACCGGGAGCTTGATACGAGCTAAATTGCGATTTTAACTCTTTTTATTATTTTTGCATTGCTTCCATTTTTCCCACCGCACTTTTCATTTTTGAATGAGTACCTACCTGTGATTTTGAAGCTCCTTACTCAGGTTACGTTGAATTACAGTCAAGCTAACTTAAACGGCCGCAGTCATGGAGAATGCTCACAGTGGCTGTTCGGGCGAGTTGGTATGCCATGACAAAACTTTAGCGCCTGCAAACGAGGACAAGCTCATTCTAAAGATAATGAATTCCATCTTTGAATGAGTTATTTTGGCTTTATTATGAGAGAAGTCCACTTACTACGAACTTCGGATACAACGAATGCAATCTGCGTGAACGTCATGCTCGTTTTAGGTGGGCTCGACTATTCCCATATCACTTTTAGCACTCGTTTACAATTTATAATCTCTTATATTGTAACAACGTCACTGGCTGCAGTCTTTTACAGAGCACTTTGTGCCGTTGCTGTTCAAAATACTTCCATTAATCAACTTTGTTTAGCTAACGTGATACCTCGTACAGTGCTCAGTTCCTTGGTGTCGTTTGCTTTCTTTCACTACATTTCAGTCTAACGCTGTCAAAAGAGCATTAGAGCTTGAATAGGTTAAGCGAAAAGTGAGGTAAGCTGTCTCGCTTATGGGTGGTGTTTTTTCTCTCTTGCCAAATCACTGGCCGCATTATAATGCACTCAGCCGTCCTGGCCCGGAGCCAAAGTATAAAAAAAGCTGGCTCTCCTTAGATGTTGGTGACATAAATAGAATTACGCTGTTTTGAGAAGAGCCTGCTCCGCAGGGACAGCTCCGAAAATCTTGCGATCCATCACGCCTGGGAGAGCTTTATAGCTTGAAAGAAGCGACACCGACCCCTTACTCCACACCGTAGATGGATCGTGGTTTAGGTTCTCCCGTCACCGGGACCAGGCTCTCTTACCGGCGCCCGTGCGTAGAGGGCTCGTGCGAAATGTTGCTGTAATATAATAGCACAGATAATACGATGCGTAGCCTCCTAGGCGGCAAGACATCGAGCCACAATGCACGTCGACAACTGTGGTAAAGTGTGGTGCAGGGACAATGTCACACTCGGTGCATAGCACACACGCGACAATGCTCTGCGTAAGGGCTCGTGCGAAAAACGCGTTGTGATGAAGAACACGTTGTAACTGAACTATCACGATGCCCGGTAATACTAAATTTCAGCCCAGGTGTGCAGGTGTTTTTATTTCTATTCTGTCGTGGCCGAGAGAACACACGACGCACGAGCGAGGGCAGGAACGAATGTGTTTTATTCCACGACGCCTCTGCTTTTATAGCATGTGCCGAGACGGTCCTACGTCATAGGCACGTGCTTGAACTGATAACATATCACATTCTTCCCTTCTTAGTGAAACAAAAGTCATTTTAATTACTACTATCTCTTCTTCCTGAAGTCTTCTGTAGTGTATCTCTCGGGAGGGTTTCGCGCACGGGTGCTTCGTCGCAATGCTACTGCTGATGACTGGTTTCCTGTAGGGGTAGGCTCCTCCTGTGCTGTGCCGTTAGATCTGGTCTCGCCGCGCTCTGGACGCCCTCCACCCGCCACTGCTTGTGGGTCCTGTGGTGGTCTTGGTAGCAGGGCCCGAGGAGTCTGTTGGTCGGCGGACACCCTTGGCTCTGAAGAGGTCCCCCGAGTTGGATCTCTTCTTGGAGAAGGTTGGCTCTGCACTTCGATTGTCCGATCCAGGGACCTGGAAAAGACCTCTCGAGAAGACAAATCTTCGGAAACCCATCGCGGATCTTCTGAACCTCCTAGACCATTCGCCCCATCTTTCTCCTGACCGGTTAGTGCTGTCGTATGATTGGTGGCTTCAGTCCATACGCTGGTCTTTCTGGTCCGCAGGTGATCAACGTGAGTGAACTGTAGTCGGCCTTGAACCCTAATCATGTACGTGACTGGGCTGACAACTTGTTCAACAGTACCTTCAAGCCACGATACAGGCTCACCACGTGTAGTTTTCACGTAGACTGCATCGCCCACGGAGAAGGATTCAGCGCATCCTCTTCGGTCGTTACGTTGTTCCGTGTCTAGTCTCTGACGCTCCGCCATGTCCCCTGCAAAACTTGGCTTGAGAAGAGACAAAGTAATTCGGGGCAGACGCTTGAGGAAAACTTCAGCAGGCGTCCGCAAAGTCATCGAATGTGGGGTGTTTCGATAACAAAAAAGTATTCAGGCGGTCTTGTACTGTACTCTTTACTCTCTCATTTTTATCGTGCAGAACCTGTTTTAGGAGCGCTTCCTTCGTCGTTCTTACGAGTCTCTCTGCGGCTCCATTTGAAGCTGCATGATACGGAGGTGTCCTCGTGTGTTTGATATCCCTGTGCCTCATGAACTGTTCAAATTCATCCGAAGTGAATTGCGGGCCGTTGTCGGTAACTACTTCTTCGGGGTAGCCGTAGGCCGCGAAGAGAGTGTCCAGTTTTTCCAATGTTCTAGCGGTAGTTGTCGATGTCATGCCGAACACTTCAATCCATTTAGAATATGCGTCGACCACTACTAGCAGATTGACGCCGTCTTTTACAGCGTAGTCAGCGTGAATCCTTTCCCAAATTTTTGTTGGATACCTCCATGGTTGCAGAGGCCCGGCCGACTTTGCTGGCCGAGTGCTTTGACAAACTTGGCAATTCCGAACGGTTTCTTCTATGTCTTTGTCGAGGAAAGGCCACTACACGTATGCCCGTGCCAACATCTTCATACGAGTCATCCCTGGATGTCCTTCGTGCAGCAGAGAGAGCACATGTTCCTGCAGGGTTCTCGGCACAATCACTCGATTGCTCCACGTTACGCATCCTTGTTCAGCAGACAGTTCATCTTTCCGTGTGAAAAACGGTCGCAGCTCTTCAGAGTAATGCTCTGGCCATCCCAAAAGAACGTAGCTTAAAACGCGTGTTAGAAGGGGGTCTCGCTTCGTTTCTCGAGCGACTTCTTTAGCTGTCAGCGGGGTTGCGTCAAAAACAGCCAAACACTCCGGCTCGTCGTTGCCTGAGGCTGTCGGCAGCGGTAGCCGTGACAGTGCATCAGCGACTTGCATTTTCTTGCCGTTCCTGAACTTGAGATCGTACTGATATGCTGTTAGCGTCAGTGCCCATCTCTGCATCCGTGCAGCTGCTAAAGATGGCAGTGGTTTATCATGCCCAAGAAGTCCGATAAGCGGCTGATGGTCGGTGTATAGGTTGAACTTGCGCCCATACAGATAACGATGAAACCGTCGCAAGCCGAATATGAGCGCGAGCGCTTCTTTCTCCCCTTGAGCATAGTTCCGTTCGCTGCTTGTTAAAGTACGAGACGCGAATGCGATAGGCCGTTCCGTTCCGTCTGGCATTTCATGAAAAATCACAGCTCCCAAGCCGTAAGCGGAAGAATCGCAACTAAGTCCAAGTGGCTTTGTGATGTCATAGAAGGCTAACACTTCACTGTTCAAAATCATTCCCTTAGTTGTTTCGAATGCCTTCTTGCACTGTTTCGTCCATTTCCACTTGTGGTTTTTTTGAAGAAGCTGGTAAAGAGGAGCTACCACAGTTAAACTTGCCATAAAAGTTTAGAAGACCCAAGTAGGCCCTGAGTTCTGTGATGTTGCTGGGCTCCGGGGCGTCTCGTACGGCTTTTATCTTTTCAGCGGTGGGATAGATGCCCTCCTTCGAAACCTTGTGCCCTAGGTAGAGAACTGAATCACGAAAAAACTTGCATTTTTCCTCTTTGAGCGTTATGTTGTGGTCGCTAAGTCTTTTCAGAACTTTTGTGGCAGTTGTGTAGCAATCTTCTGTACTGTTGCCGGTGATGATGACGTCGTCTATATAGCACCCGACGTTAGGAATTCCTTCTAGTACTTTATCCATCATGGCCTGAAATAAAGCTGGTGCGCTCGCAATTCCAAATGGGAGCCTTTGGAATTCGTACAACCTCTGATGTGTATTTATCGTGAGCAGTGGCTTGGAATCTTCACTGAGAGGCACTTGCTGGTACGCAGAGGACAAGTCCAGCACACAAAACACCTTACCACCGGCTAGCATTGAGTACAAATCCTCAGGAAGCGGGAGCGGGTAACAATCAGTCTTGAGTACTGCATTGATTGTTACTTTGTAGTCTCCACAAATTCTGATTCCACCTCCACGCTTCGGAACCGGTACGATGGGCGTCGCCCACTTGCTGCTGGCGACCTTTCTTAAAATGCCTTGACTTTCCAGCTTACCAAGTTCTTCGCTGACTGCCTCTTTAGTAGCGAACGGCATAGACCGAGTTTTGCAGAACACAGGCGTACAGTTCTGGTCTATGGCTATTTTGGCTTCGAAATTGCGGACTATTCCTGGTGTTGTACGGAAAACTTCTGGAAATGTCTTTCGCAGAGAATCGACATCAGTGTTTTCTGTGATAGCACTGACGGTTTTCCAGTCAAGTTGCAACTTTTCAAGCCAATCCCGGCCTAGAAGTGTAGGCATAGCCTTGCCCTGGTCCTCTACTATATGCAGTGGAAGTTCAGCCTTGCAGCCGTTATGCTCAACGGTCATGGTCGCCTTCCCTCGCAGCTTTACAGGCTCACCTGTATACGTTTTCAAAACTGCTTTGGTTGGCTTGCATTTAATCTGCGGAAACCATTGCTTGACAACTCTTTCAGGCATCAACGTGACAGCTGCGCCCGTATCCAAAAGCATAGGAAGGGTCTTTCCTTCAATCTGCACGGAAACCTTATAGCCTCGCTTCTTATCATTCGTGCATAGCACGACGTGAAATGCCTGAGAATCATCAGATTCTTCGTCCGTCGCTTCAGCGTAGTTCACCGGACGACTTTTCCTCTGTTGGCACATCGTTCGTAGGTGCCCCGTCTTTGCACATGCGCGGCACTTCGCGTTGCGATACCAGCACTTGTCTGAATCGTGCCCTTTTCCACAGCGATAACAAACTGTCCGATTTTGCACCTTTTCTTTTCCTCTTCCTGACAGCCTGGCTTCCGTTCCCACTCTTCCTCGAACCACATTTACGTCGGCCGAGCATTCTGCCTGGCAATGCAGCTCCTTTGTTTGCTTCGCAGCAAGTTCTTTTTCGAGCGCAATCTTGCAAGCTTTTTCAAAGGTTAAGTTTTCCGTTGCGAACAATATCCTCTGAGTCTCTTGGTCGCGCAATCCTGCCACCAGGCGATCCCTCAAAGCATCATTCAGAAACGCCTTGAACTCACAATTACGGGCCAGATGTTTAAGTTCCGTCATGAATTCCTTGACGCATTCTCCTTCCTGCTGCGTGCGTTTGTTGAACTTGCAACGTTCGGCTATTACTGAGTACTCGGAACTGAAGTGTTGTTCAAGTACCTTCTTTATGTCTGCGAAGGTCTTGTCAGTAGGACTGTCAGGAACTAGAATTTTCTTGAGCTCCCCGTACACTGTACTGCCTACTACGTTCAAGAACAAGCTCAACTTCTTTGTTTCCGGAACGTCGTTAAGGGCCACAAAATTCTCAAACCTCTCGAAATACGACTTGATATCGTCGCTTCTTGGGTTAAACTCTGGCATGCTTCCGAAACGTTGCGAAGCTACAGGGAGTGCCATTTTGAAACGCTTGCCTTCTTATCGTGGGCCGGCCGTCCGTTCCGCTGCAGCGCTGCGCCGGTGCTTGCTTCAGAATCGTGGCATCATCCCATCCTCGTCGCCAGTTGTTCTGTCGTGGCCGAGAGAAGACACGACGCACGAGCGAGGGCAGGAACGAATGTTTTTTCTTCCACGACGCCTCTGCTTTTATAGCATGTGCCGAGACGGCCCTACGTCATAGGCACGTGCTTGAACTGATAACATATCACAATTTCACGATATTTTGAGCACTGATTTCGCAACTCCCTCGACTAGCACTCTTGTCAAGTCCACCGCCACCCCCGCTTCGTAGAGCGACGCGTTTATACCATCATCAGTCGCAAACAAAGAATGCCACATTCCTCCATTCTCGCTATACTCTCTTTCTTCCAAGGTTCATCATCGTTATCAGCCTGACTACGCCCACTGCAGGACAAATGTATCTCCTATGTCTCTTAAATTAACCCTGTCGTGTGCCAGCTGCGGTCATTGTATCCCCGCAAACTTCTTAATGTCATCCGCCCAACTAATTTTCTGCCACCCCTGCTGTGCTTCCTTTCCCTTGGAATCCACTCCGTTACCCTTAAAGGTCATCGGTTATTTTCCCTTCGCATTACATGCCCTGTCCAAGCCCATTTCTTCCTCTTCTTCTAAGGTTACCTGCTTCTAAGCCGGTTATCACACTACACGGATACTAACCATCCTCCGGTTACTACTACGACAACACAAACACTCAACCCAACGAAAGGGGGCTTCACAGCTGTGTTGTAAAAGTTAGAACTTCGGCGCCGAAAAGTAAGTATATCAGTCATTATTCATTCGCGCTGTGACAGAATACCCCTATCAAGGTGAGCCCCATACAAACATCTGCAACCGGCGTCGTCGAAGTGTTTAAGTTTGTTGCTATTTGATCCGAAGGTGCTAACATATTGGCTAGAAACACTATTTTTTCCGCTATATCACATTTTGGAAGCAAAGGAACGGTGAATTGCAGGCTGGAAAGGGATACCGACCCACTGTTTTACTTCGTTTGGCCCGCTGTGTGACAGAGAGGATTGTTTACAAACGGAAAGCTTGAGGGGTAGTTCTTTGGCATGCTCCTCTGCAATGGGTCAGGTGGAGCGCGAGTATGAATAAGTACCACACGAAATGTTCAGGTGGATCGTAGCGGCCTCACGCATATAAATGCTGTAGATTTCCCATTAGGACAATATGCTTCAGAAAGCAGCGCCCCCTCTGCGCAGCATTTTATTACACGAATTCATTCAACTCTTATATACCCGCCTTCCGCCGTCCGCGATTTCTTGTGCGGTCACGACAATCGCAGGTCGAAATTGGTCCTATACTAAAGACTGCACTAAAGGCCTATACTAAAGGGTAGCGAGGCTCGTCATGGGAGACTGTCCCTGGTTGGGGGATAGAGGGCCGCCTTTCTTTATACCAGGGGGCCCAGAATAGCCGCTGCTGGTGAGTCGGCGGAGCGGGCGATGGAAGATCTTTTCTGTTCGGGCGTACGCAATAGCTCTGTGTGGTCTTTCGCTTTTCCTCGGATGCAGCATAGTGGTATGGTAGCTTGCATAGAACCCATGCGTTGAAAACGCGGCGGCTTTTTGTGCGGGGCCAGTGCCTCCTTCGAAGTGAGTGGACAACTAAACAATAGCATCAAAATGAAAAATTGTCGGGCACCAAAGAAATTCTTATGATGTGTAAATGCGAAAGCGTTACTTGTCGCTGAGTTATGCTGCTGAGTTTAGTGTTGCGGAAAAATGTTGCTGAGTTTTGTGCTACGTTATGCTTCAACTGTAATGATGCTGCTTATGGAGTCGCTACAACGCAGAAACGACAAGCCGGCCATAGTGCAATCTCTCAGCCGAGTTTCATTTGCGGAGTTCTCCATAAAGTAGTGTTGAACCTACCTGCGCTGAGTGTTGTTTCCGATGACACCACTTAGCATGATTACACCACTTTGCCTAGCGATGTGAGTATTTTTCCGAGCGGCACCACGGTGTTGACAGTATGTTTCTTCATCAGGTTCGTAGGTGAACTCCACCTCACACCCTGGAGGTGGGAAGGGCGGAGGGGGGTGGGGGGGGGGGGGTGTCGTAGTCGCCCGACGGGTACTGAAATGCGTTGCATCTTCATCGTCTTCGTCGTCGTCGTTCACAGGCTCCGGTGACGGCGTCCTGATCGACAGTACAATTGCCTTGTGATCGGAGTAGTTTGTCGATGCGTACCATACTTCGTGCGCTACGCGTAACATGTTCTCGAAAGCTAAGTCGGCCCCGGTGCCTTGCCAAGTGGTGATTACATCTGTAAGAGAAACGAGTATTGGAGAGGCGAGCGGAGGGTGCGTAATCTGGTGGGTGTTGTCGGTACTTATAGTGGATGCATAGCGCAGCCTCTCGGGTTCCATCAGGTTCGCACCCTCTGGCCGGTAGGATGGCGGCATCGCCTCCCTCGTGCAGCGGAGTAGAAAAGTGTGTCGTCGCTGGCTGTACGTTGCCTCCTCGATTGGGGGCAAAAGTAGGCTGCAGCCGAGTCCATCTGTGTGTTCAATGAATAAATAGACGGGCCGCACTTGGCTCATCTCGCTACATTTTTTCCGCTGCCGCCCCGGTTCGAAAGGAGGAAGACACACATATAGTCAGGACAGGAGCTTGGGCATGTTGGTTACTCATTTGCGATGGAACAGCGCTTACGGTGTCGGAATAGCACCGTAAGCCGTAGTGAAGCCGCCACAACTGAGGCTTAGCGCCTCTAGGCACTATGCACGGTTCTGGCGTGTGGGTCTGGTAAGCAGAAGCGGTTGTGTGGCGTAAAGGTTCGGCTCTTTATTCTTCGGCGAGGAGGACTTTGAAGTGTTTCGGAGGTCTCTTCAGGACAAATTGCGTAAATGCGCCGTTAACAGAAAATCAAAATTTGACTAAGTTGCAAAAGGCCTAGTTACCTAATCGGCGTAAGCCTGTGCCGGCTTCACGCTGACGCTTTCTACGCTGTCGCTCCAGGGCGACCCTCTTAACACGAATCTCGACCGAGACAGCAGTTGCCGAAGTAGACGGCCGGCCCTCTATACGTTGTTACCGGCGCCGCTCTCGCTGCTGCGAGGACTTCACCGCCTACCGTTTTTCAGTCTTGCTACTCTGCCGATAGGCAGCTCGCTCAGGAGCAAGCACAGCTTGGTCTTGTCTATGCTTTCTCCACATCACCCATACCACAGCGTCATGGCAGCTGTGCGCAATCCGCGCGTGCTGGTTTTTTGATTTTTATTTTGTTTCCCCGGCAGCTGCAGATGTAATCTTGGCTGAGTTCTCTCTCAACCAGTGCATTCGCTTCCAAGCTGCAGCCGCTAAGATGGAGAGAACCGATTAGACCGGCTCACGTGGCCGATGGCGGCTTCGACTGCGAGCGGCGCGCGGCAGCAGGGTCTGGCCAGCGTTTTAAGCGCGAAATGCTTTTAGCTCCCGTTGTTGGTACGCCCCCCCCCCTCCACGGGGGGGGGGGGGGCGTGGTCGTGGGGGGGGGGGGGGATCGCCTAAGCTCTGCTCTACAGCCCGAGAGGCGCGCGCGTAGACCTGTTGGCGCTTCATGAGCCAGGTGAGAGCACCGCTTGAGTTGCCGTCATCACGTAATGCGCGCGTCGGCGTCAGAGGTACAGTGGCGCCATCCATCAGCAAGGCCAGTATCCAGCTCTGGCCGTGCGAGTCGCCATGCATAAAAAGCGGCTAAGAAAGCCGAGTGCGCTGTATCTCGGAACGAAAGCTTAGGAAAGAAAAGCGGTTGATGTGGGAATGCTCCGCAAGACTGAAGTGCGGCTATCAGTATCTGTGAGTCGTCATAGAATACGTTACGCCTTTCCTACAGTGCATATGCTTACATGCACTCTCAATGTCGAGATAGTCTGTGAATTTTTTTACTTTCTTCATTCCATTTTCCCTCTCTACTTCTTCCCTTCTTTCTCCAGTCGCCGCCAATCTCTTCGTTCTCTCATTTTTTTTCTTTCCTGGCTACTTCGATCAGTTGCCTTGGACGGACTTAATCCACGTGAACGCTCGGGGTGGGATCCGTATATAGGCTACGCCGTGAGACGCTGCTGTAAACTTATACAGAACCGTGAACTCGAGAGTTGGCACTCATCGACGTTAACGCCCACCCAAACGAACAGCGCATAGAAAGGCTGCACGACACGACACAGTTTTCATTCGCGCTTTGCTAGCACGCTTACAGTGTATCCGTCTACGGCTAACAGCGCCGGGTGAAATCTAAGACACGTACACGTATTGAACGGCGTGATGCATGCGTCGACGTGAGCGCCCTACGTTATGTTTTAAAAGGCTCTTTTGTGGGTCTTAATTCATATTTATTCACCGCAACTGTATTAGGGGTATTGGGTGTAGTTCAACTTCATTGAACCGGTGTGCGCAGAAGAAAGGCACCGAATTCTGTGAACATAAAAAAAATTGCAAAGAAGCTCTTAAAGTGGTACTTGGCTTGGTGGTTCTCAAATTTGTAGCCTTCCCCTAACCGCTGAAAAGCGCTAGAGATGTCTTCATGTGTCCCACCCTGATATCCGTGAGAGTAGCAATGTCGCATGAGCCACGCTCACAACCTGTTGTCAAAGTTTCTCATAAAAGTATCGTTGCAAAGCAAACGCAAGCCTCCAGACTAAGGCGCAGCTGGTTAGCGGAGAGCTTTGCTTTGGCCGCAGTGCGTGGCTGCAAATAAAAATAATCGTTACCGGAAATCTACGTCCAAAGAAACAACTTGGCGCATGAAGAACGGCATACGACAGCTCACCTTCTCAAAGGGATATTATCATCCACCTAGCCCACAGCAAGGCTTCATTTTGATTGGCCGGTTTCATTTATTATTTCCTCGCGTGGTCATGTGATTTGAGCGATGCAGGTAATTTACAAGCGGCAGTTCGACTTAGGAGTAGTCATACTACCCAACGATCCCTTCAGGTGCGCACATCTCATTAGTGCTCCTGTGCCACGAATATTTTAACGCGACAGCGTTAAGGAGCTCGTGTCGCAGAAAAGCCGGTGTCGTCAGCGTCGGCGGCGTTGGCCGTGAGCGAAAAATGGCGCATCTCGGTGGACACCTGAACCGCGCCGTAAGGGAAGGGATTTTCCTTCCCTTACGGCGCGGTACGGGTGTCCAGCGAGAATTGTGAGACAGGCGTCATTTCCTTTCCTTAAAACCAATTTTCATTTCATTTTCCTTCCCTTACGGCCCGGTTCGGGTGTCCACCGAGATATGTGAGACAGGCATCCTTTCCTTAAATTGTCCAACGGGCCACGCGTCCCGCCGAACGGGCGATGGCGTTCCGTGCACTCCTTGGCAACGCTGCAACACGCTGTCGCGTCTCACTCTTTAATAATAATAATAATAATAATAATAATAATAATAATAATAATAATAATAATAATAATAATAATAATAATAATAATAATAATAATAATAATAATAATAATAATAATAATAAGCGTCCTCCAAATTTTTAACCAATATAAGCGCGATCAACGAACTAATACGTGCGCAACCTTACTCTCAGGAGCGCAATAATTTTGTAGCGTCCTCGTCAGACTTCGCCTAGAACGTTTTGTTCGAAATTATTTCTACTGAGGTTACCCTTTATTTTCAGCCATGTTTGTTAACCCTCATTCTTCTTCTGTTATTTTATTTGTTGCAATATATCCTAATCAATTCCGTGTACAAATGCTATGTTATCGCTGCTGCCATTTTTTTTAATTCAATTTACTTAGTTCAAGAGGTTCCGGTACAGTGTATTACTTTGGGACCTCTTTTTGTACTCTGTTTATGTGTACTTTCTAATCTTAGGTACTCAATAAACTTGAAACTTGAAACGAGCGTGCAGTAATGTTTATTACACGACCTCTTAACCAACCCGAAAGCTAGCTCTGATGTTGCCTCATATGCGTAGCCTAGGAAAGCCATCTCCTTAAACACCCGCGAAAAAAAAGGCTTCACAGCTTCCTAGAGACCTATCAATAACTTCAACTTTGTTTCATTTAAATTGCGTTCTTTTTTACTTCCATCTAGGTCCTCTTTTACGCTCTCAACGCGGTGTCAAAGCAGCTCTGAGTACTCGGGAAACTGGGGAAAAGACATTTCCCTTACGCTTGGCAGCGAACGGCTACGGAGAACTGTATCTACGGCTCCCAGCACAGCCACGCGTTTGAATCCCCAAACCCCATTTGGGGAATAGGGCGTAGGCCTCGGTTGTAGGCGGCGGTGAAAGGAACGCGGGCGCTGTGTGCCCTCGCGTGGAGTGTTGCTTTGTCACCTACCCGCTTGCCTGCGCAAAAAGAAAACTCCTTTCTTCTTTGAACCTTCTTTCCTTCATTTTCCACGTCTGTCGTTTCTCATGGCCTCGTTCTATCACTCCTGACTAGGAATTCCACTTCCGAGGAAAAGGAGTAGTGTATCCTCCTCGTTTCTTTTTCTCTTTCATTATTTCGCTCTCTTTCTTAAAACTCGGCTCCGTTATGTATCGCTCTGGCAGCGAACAAAAGAAGTGTGACTGACGAAAAATGCGCCTTCATTCGGGTCAGCAACAACTTGACCCCAACGACAGCTACACAAAAAGAATTCACGGCTCCCGAAAAGGGAAAGAAAGGACTGAAATGTTGCGTTGCAAATAAAGAAAAAATGTTTCAAGTGAGAGACCCTTTCCAGTCAGTCCTTTGCGCGGAGAAGGTCTCATAAACAAAGTAAGGAAACAAAATGATTGAAGCAAACAAAAGAATCCTCGATTTTAAAAGGCGTATGAAAAATTGTGGCAAGAAGCCAAATGGAGAAAAATCATATAAAAAAACGAGGAAGGCCGGTCTGCTCAGGCATAAAAAATGAAATATGGCAGAGCATTAAATCAGTTCAAGCGAAAAGGCGTTAAACAAAAACGCGAATAAGTCTAAGGTGTAGAATGCGCGCGGGGTAAAAAATTATCGTCCTATGCATCAACAGCATTGAAATAAAAATGTAAGAAAAGCATAGTGTACATCTTCCCCAAGCTAGCGGCCTGCGAGTAGGGAACAAAAGAGAGAGAGAGAGAAACAAAGAGCTGCAGGATAGAAAACGCTAAGGGAGAGGCGAATTCAGGCCAATGGGGGTCCGTCTAAAGAGAGCAGATTTCAAAAGAAAACAAAAAGGAAGAAAACGAAAGAAAGGTTTTGAACCACTTAGTATCATGAAAGCACCGGCGAAACGTTCGAAAAACAATTTCCAAGAAGCGGATGCCAAAAAAATACCGACAACTGAAAGAGAATGCAAGCAGGCAAGAATACAAGCAGTATAAAGGCTTCCAAATAACACAAAAAAGCGCTGCTCCCGAAGGCAGGTGATGTATCGCTTCAGATCCAAGAGGCGCAACAAATTCTCTGCCGTTTTACGTTGAGTGCGCCGATGTGGGGGGGGGGGGGGGGGGGGGCTTCGGGAAAGGAGAGCGTGTGCACCGGTGTGGAAAGAGAAATGAAGAAGTCAGGAAATGAAACAGTAAGGAAGTAAGCGACGCTTGGTAGGGCCATAAATGAAGAAAGCAATGATCCGGAGCCGTGGTCCCCTGGCTTCTGTCATAACTCGCTCAGCCACCTAACCCGCGTTCCCCTCCTCCTTCCGTCTATCTCTACCACTACCATGCTTTGTATCTCTCTCTCTTTCTTTCCGTCTTTATAGCCGCCATTTTATCGCTATTTTCTTACGTTTGCTACGTATTTTTGCTACGTCTCGAAGTTTTGTATCGGGTGCTACTGCGCTGGTGTAGCATCTTCTCCCGTCGCCCTGCACGGGGCGCAACAACTGTACAGGGAAAAAGGGAACAATAAAAGGGGAGGCTGGGAGAACACTTCCCCAACCCAAGTACTACTGCTTTAGATAGCTCTCACCCTTTGTGCGCTCACGGGAGCGTGCTCTGAGGAATTAGATGATGTCCGCTTGCGTCGCCCTTTCTGGTGCTCGCTGCTTTGTTCTCGCTGGGTCGACGAGATTAACGACAATTACTCCTCGAGGGATCTGCTTCCCTGCAAGCTAATGCTTTCAGGGATAACGGGTTTTGACACGGGGGATGGTCGCTTATTTATTCCTTTATTCTGTTCCTTTTTGTCAGCGGTCCGGTTAGCTTAACTGTTAAAGATGGGTCCTTGTTTCGATCTTATGCGCGGGCGTCTGAGTGTTTTGTGAGTGTGTGTGGATGTCCTGAAATCTAGCTTAGGTCAAATGTCGTTGACCGAGTCAGAAGGAAGAGGCCTGGCTTTTCCGAGAGCTAGGCATTCCTGTTTTTGTTTTTGTTTATAGTCAACTGACTCTGAGGTCGTTTTACTGGTCGGAAATAAATTTATGAAATTATATTCTGTGCCGTAGAAAGTTGGCGAATTAACACCAGTTCAAGAATCAGTGCCACGCTTCTGAGACCCTTGAAGTGTACAAAATAAATTTAAATAAATTAACTTAGAAAGCAACGAGGGTACATATGAAAGAAGGTGCTTGTCTTGCAGTCTCTACTCATTTTCTGCTGACGCAACTGCTGTCATGTCCAAAAACTTCATATCAACAGCGTGCGAGGCGTAGCGCATCTCGGCTGCACCACTGGACATAAAAGTAAAATGCATATGTATTTTATATCTACCACAAGCATGAAACCACGCGCATTCAACATATTTGCTGGTGTTGCCTAGGCGTTTGTTTGTTTTGTAACAGGGGCATAGGTTAACGCTCAGGCGGCGGCGAAACCACGGCGGCGACCGAGTCTCTCGTCTGTGCAGGTCAGCAGGCGCTCGGTCTGAGGGATGGCAGTGCGGCTACTTCTTTTCCTCAGTAAATATAGGATGGTACCCTTCTTCTTCTTCACAGTTTGTTTGTTTGTTTGTTTGTTTGTTTTGTTTGTTTGTTTGTTTGTTTGCTTGCTTGCTTGCTTGCTTGCTTGCTTGTTCTCCTCCATTGCTCCTTATCCTTAATGTGCCTTATGTTCCTTTCCGCCATGTTTTTGGAGACAACCTGTTGATAAGAATTCATTGCCAATGAATAAGTCCCCTCTCGGTCGTCTTTAACCCACAGCGTCACGTGGCCAGTGGGAGCAGGGGAGCGGAGAGAAAGCACTCACACCCTCAAACCGTCAGCGCTATTGAGTCAGCTTCCTGATTCTGTGACTGACTCCATGGTGACTGAGTTGTAGTCTGACGACAGGAACATTCTCGTTGATTCGCACCGCCTGAAAAGGAAGCAAGCTGCGCATAACCTAACTGAAAGTTTCCCCTACCAACTCCAATTCCAACCCAGGACTGTTCTCTGTGACCTACGTAGCAACGGTCACGGCAAGCAAGCAGCGGCTGGCCCAGTTCTTCGACAAGGTGGTTCGTGGTCAAGCCCAAGAGTTCAGGATCAACGCATAGAAAAATATCCTGACCGTTAACGTCAGCTCTGAGGCAACAATGGGCAAGCTGAAAGAAATTGCTGTGCTTGGCGACACACCGGTCCGCTTCTTTCTCACTCACGGACAGAGACCACCACTGGAGTCATGTCGAGAGCGGTCTCGGAGATTAGTGACTAAAAACTCCGAACGCTGCTCACATCTGTGGCCCATATTATCGACAGTCAACGTATCTGTCGCATCAAGTTCGTTAAGCTGGTATTTAAAGCAGACTGTCCGTCATCCTTCGTGAAGGTGGACTATATGACTCATAGCGTCCGCCTGTATGTGCCAAGGCCTGTCCAGTGGCGCAAATGTCACAAGACTGGACATGTCAGTGATGCCTACAGAAACTAGGTGTCCTGCCGTCGATGCGGCGATACTTACAAAGATGAAAACTGCAATGCTGTCACCGTCAAGTGCGCCAGCTGTTTTGGTGCCCAAGGAACCGTGCGTGATGGTTAATCCTTTGCAAGATTGCTAACTCCAAGTACATTTTTGAAAAATCGGAAGTGCCAGTCACTTAACCAAACCAGCTTACTCTGGCATACGTATTTTCAGAATATAGGAATTATATCCGCGTTTACACCGACGAATCTGCGTCGCCAAACACATCAGCAGCGGCAGTTTTGAAAAGCGGACAATTCCCGCGATATATTCTGTATACGAAAACGACATCAACCGCTGCTGCGTGTGCGGCAGAGCGGGCAACAATTTGTCACATTTGTGGAGAATCACCTCAAGCGTAGTGTCTATTGCCTGAGTTTAAGCTTAGGCTGCAAATTCTGGAGCACTTTCTACGGCAAAGCTTCTACCAGTGTTTGGCACTGGACGTCGCTGAGCTCGATTCGCTTGCTCAAAAAAAAAAGCCACTGCTGTACACTGCGGGCTTAAGGGAAACGAGTATGGCAACGCAGAAGAAAACAGCGTCCACTGCAATGGCCGTCATGCAGTAGTACCTTTTTCAATACCGGACGATGCCTGCTGTCTTCTCACTGGTTTTATGAGGAGTCGAAAGTAAGACACTGGGCCGAAAAGGGGCCCGACATACGCGTCTTAAAAGGTTAGATCCTATCATGACCTTTTCCACGCCACGTGGAATTCCGCGCAGCCATGCAAGCCTCCTCAATGGACTGAGATTGGGTGTCGCTTTCACGCGTAGGCACATGCATTGAATTCAACCCAAGCGCTCTTCGCACTGTTCCTCTTGGGGCCCCAATATGTACGGGACACTTGGCTGAGGGGCGGGGCACTTGGCCGGAAAGATGGAAACCTCTCCAGCCAACGCGAGCGCTTCTACGTTTCTGGCGCAGCACGGGTCTAGACCCGCGGTTGTAATCAGGTGCTCTTCCGATCTGGTTGTATATATTAACGCGATAGCGTTCAAGTTCCCCGTTCTTCAGAAAATCTGGCGTCGGCGATGTGAACGAAAAAGCAGGTGGCCCAACTGCCACCGACGTCACGTGGCCTTGTGACGTCATCACAACCTGCCCATCGGATTGTGAGCAAACTGCCCACCATGGCAGGTGGAAGTTAAATTAGTGACTGGTCGCGAGAGGATGCACGAAAAGAGAAATCTGGGTCTCACAAACCCCCACCTGTGGCTATCACCTGCCGGGGCAATGACGCATCACTTAAGCGCTGCACCAGTGCGCTAGGGGTGGTATGATGACTCCCACGGATCTATGAATGTAAATTAGAAAATGACCATGTCTGCGAACTGATGCTAAAAGAGGACCCCAGGTAGCTGAAGGGACTCATTAACGCTATCGCGTCATGCCCTCAAGGGGGAGCTCAAGAGTCCCCCCCCCCCCTCCCTCAAGTTTTTCTTCTATCTCTTCTACCCGCTTCGTCTCCTGCGCAAGATTTCCTTCAAGAAACGCAGCGACTTCCCATTCTAAGTTTTTTCTTTCTTTTTCTCTCCCCGCTCTCAGTCAGTGTGAAATTGAAACATTACAGGCGTTGTATACGATTATGCACGTTAAGCCATTGTCCCGTCTTCGATCTCCAAGTTAACAGGACCCCTGTCTTTGCGTCTTCAAATCTGTCAGCCTATATACTATTACTACTCCTCTTCCGCTTCAAAATGCTCCTGTTTCCAGCAATTAACCGGCTGTGTCTTGGTCCCTTCCCCGTAGCGGGTATGTGCCATCTTTATTTGAGGCCAACAAACCAACCATGTTAACCCTCTTTCTTCTGCTCTTGCCCTTCTCTACTGCAGAGTAGCAGGCAAGATGATGATCCTTCAGGCCGACCTCACTGTCTTTCTCTTAAACAAACCCTCTCTCTCTCTCTGAAAAGCCGGGAAGCCCGACTCCGTAGCATGCGGTTAACCCTGTAAAGACGGTGCCTTTCTTAAATCCCGCGTATCTTGGTCAAAAGTCTTTGGGCCACACGGTCTGCTTTTTCAGTCGTATAGCGGAGCACCCGCGGCAGCTTGAAGATCAAAGGGCTCTTGAAAGGATAGGACAAGGGTTCTCCTCTCCTTTCAGAAGTGCATAGCTTGACTGATGCCTTGAGTACTCCAATACATGGCTGAAAAGCAAACTATACTACCTGAAGAGTATTGAAGGTGGGTGTTCCTCTCAAGAAGAGCGAGCAGGATTTGCCTCTCCGCGTCATGTTCTAGATGGCACAAACTAGACAGGATGCGAGCAGAAATCATGCATGCTCGGAATAGTAGCGTGGCTTGTGTCTTCAGCCTCTTGGTCACACGGGCTTTGTCGGACGGAAGCCACAGTAACCTGAAACGACTCCTATGTTCAACAAGGCGCCAGGATACTGGGATGGACACAAGCTTATCGTAGCTACCGACCTATCGGCAAGCTTAACTGGCATGCTGAAGGGCGTAATGCAAGCGATGGCCTATCATGTGACCCGTTCTCCTTTGCTTTTCTTCTGTGCAGGCATCGAAGGATACGATACCCTTCACCGATGTCTGCCTAGGAACATGACACATATGAACGGGTAAAATGGCAGGCATTCTCCTGTCATCATACTTTTTACGGTACCTCAGAATTTTTCTTTCTTTTTCATGTTTTGGCTGTATGGGCTTTCTCCATTTCGTCTTGTTTGTTTCATCTGTTTGTGTGTGCGTGGGGGGTGGGTTGGGCTCGTAAAGCTTTTTGTCTTCATTGCGAATGGCTTTTCCATACGATGTAGAGCTCTAGCTTTGAGAATAAACCTCCTTTTCATACCTCTCTATGCACAGTTTTGCCGAGGAACGAGATGATCGTGTGAGAGGGCCAAGCAGGAGAATTGCTCCCGAAATGACGAGCCAGCAGCATTTCGTCGGGAGTGAGGAAATGCTCAATGCGCTAATGGAATGAAGGGGGCAATTCTCTCCTAAATCGTGGCGTTGCGCAGCAGCTCTCGAGAAGCGAAAGTTGCGACTGACAGCCTGGAACGACGAATCACCCACGCGTAAGTTTAATCGGGCCCACTTTATTGGGACACGGGCAAATCTTCCCTTTCCAGGCTTTCCCTCTAACCGTCTACTCTGCATTCCCTCCCTCTTCGCCTCTACGCTAGAGCCTTCTCGGATTTCGGTCTTTCTACATTAACTTTCCCCTCTCTCCTTTTCCTTCTTTCCGTTTCCTTCTCTACTTCCTTTTTTCCTTTTCCTATCTCTTCGCTAATCCGCAACTTCTAGCTCCTGCTTTCTTTTTGTTATTTACCTTTCACTGCTAGTTACACCATGTTACCCGTATTATCCCCGCTTTGCATACTATCCTTTTTTCCATACTATCTCTTCCCATACATCCCTTGGATACTATCCGCCCTTTCGTCCCCACTGAGACTCCTCTCTTCAAATCCAAATTGTCGTTTTCCTCATCTTTCCCTCCTTCTCTCAGCATCTGTACCCTGCCCTCTTGTAATTTTGTATACGCCACAATTTCCTCGAATGCCTCTTCGATCAACGCTCACCTATTGCACTTCCCCTTTACCCCTATTCGATTCTGCCGTCTTTACATCATATATTTGCAGGCCTTCTTCAGATTCGTTTTGCCTCAATCTCTCCGTCTGGAAAGGGGAGCCGTTTAATTGATTCTCGCATGACTTTAGGTAACTGCAGGACGTTGTCCCTTTCTGTTATGGTGTTCAGGCCGAGCTTGACGAGAATCTCTCTGGCCCGCTTTGGTGCTTGATAGGCGTGCGATCTGTGCCGTGTGCTGAGCCTCGATGATTTCGTCAAGGGTATTGTGCACTCCTAGCTGTAAGAGTAGATCAGTGGAGGCATTATCGGGGAGCCCAACGCTGTCTTGAAAGCTCGGCGTATGTGTACTTCGAGCCTTTTCCGATGTTCTTTTTTCCAGTTGAGCATCGCAGCCACGTATGTGATGTGACAGAGTACAAAAGCGTGGACCATTCTAATGGCGTTGTCCTCGCTCAGTCCCCTGTGCCTATTCATGATCGCCGAAATCCATACGGAAATCGCATACCGACGGTTGACAAAATGCGAATTCTAGGACTAATCATCCATAGTAGCGGCTCCAACTGGGTGATGCTGGACAGCATCACGATCAAGATTGCGAACGCGATCCGAATGTTTCCGCAGGTGATGTCGACTGGTATATTTTTTTTCCGCCGAAGATATCTGGCAACGGCAAAGCATACGTGACTTGCAGGATGCCCCAGCTTTCTCAGCATTCTGCTGTTCAGTTTGGACGGCGGAAGTTAAGAATATGACGGCCTTTAAGAGAAATGTCGCGCCGCCTAAGTAGAGTACCGCTTAACTCGACAGCAACCTGCAGGCAACTGACCGCTTTTCACGTGTGTACGAGGAAGACCCAGCTACAAACACAAACTGTCTAGATTACTGCAAACAAGCGGAGACACCATTCCTCCACCCCGCTCCCCTCCGTGCATGCTGGAGCTTACAACTATCCAGCATTCACAGTCGCGACGAATCGCGTGGTTTCCTGGAGCTGTTTCAGTCGATAGAAAACGAGATCGCGTGAACACAGTCCGACTTCGCAAGATGGCCACGAGGCATTTCGCGGACACTCAATTCGAAGGAGAAGTCTCTTCTCCGGGTTCGAGTTGAGCCTTCTCTGTTTCGTTGGGATGTTATATTCACATCCTGTTTAATGGATATAACTGGACGGCTTAACTACTTGGTAGGGAACACGAACTGTTTGAGTGCGATGTTGCCTAAAGTGCTCGCGCGATATTTACCGCGGCCTTCCGTGAATGCGGGTGCTCTAGCTCAACGCCTCTTAGCGTCTTTGCGGATGGCTGCTCTACCTGGAGCAGGCTCCACGTGGAAAGCACCCCGCACCGAAAGGGGACGTGCGCACCCGTATCAGCACTAGAAGACTGCTCAAAAAAGAACACAGCAGAAAATAAAACGCAGAAGCACATTTACAAGCTGCAAAAATGACTGCAAAGTAATTCCAATTTAGTTTTTGCAGCAGTTTTGCAAGAGGGTAAAAGTAAGAGGGTGCCAGGGGAACAAAGCATCTACAGTCGAAAAATTTGTTACGACTGGTCTCTGCTCGTTCCTTCTGTTCTACTTAGTTTAGTACAGTTTAGCTTAATATAGTATAGTATAGCATGGTATATATAGTCTAGTATTTCATGGTATAGTATAGTATAGTATAGTATAATATAGCATAGTATAGTATAGTATAGTATAGTATAATATAGTATAGCTTCGTTCGGTTACTCGCTCACTCTTCCTTCCGTCCTTTCGTTCGTTCGTTCGATTTTGAGTTTGTACGTGTGCGTGTCCTTTCTTGCTATCCCCTCACCTCTTTCGTTTCTCTTCTTCATACTGCCTTCTATCCTTTATTTCCGCTGCCCCAGCTCAGGTGCCGCCGATAAAGTGATGGCAGATGCCGGGGTGAGCAAAAATCTTTTAACTTCCTTTTTTATATTTTTTGATTTTTGATTAAACACTTACTACGTGTGCGTGTACACTGCTTTCAGTTTTTCCCGCCCCTCCAGCGCGCTGTTCAACTGCCAACAGGATTATGAACTAACCGCCAACCAGTACAAAAAATGACTTTTCTGAGTGTTATCGCTCTAGAACAAACAGTGAACACAATGGCATGCGGTACCACCTGAAATGTACCCTTTTACTTGAGCAAGCGCTGGGGCACGAACGAAGAGTCCCACACAACAACGTGCCGTGTAAACGACATCCGAAGAAAGGTGATCGGGTATGCATTTGTGATCTGTGGATAAACCCAGATGTACAGAAAATAAGAGCCCTGACACTCCATTTTCTTTGCACAAAACTCTACGCTCATTCGAGTAAAATGACGACCTATGATTGGCTCGCCATTTCACTCGGGTGCGCTTATAAAGCGAAAATTCGTGTATATTCAGAATAAAAAGATACTAATCTGTTCAACACTGCCTTAAGCATGCTTCTTGGCGAAGATTTCGCCCATTGGAAAAAAAAAATGTACTCATAAGTTGACGAAACTACGGTCTATCCTGGCGTACTGCAAAGCGGTACGGTGCAAGCTCGACAAGTGCATAACAGAATACGTCCAGTCCCTAGTGCGTAACAGAAATGGTGCCTCCCGCAGGTTGTTCCAATCAGACGGTATGCGAACTCTAGTCCGAGCAATCAGGCGCGCGCTGCGCACCCCGCCGCGTCGACTCTCTCTCTCGGCACCGCCAACTCCTTCCCTCCCAATCCTTCCTCCCCCAGCTCCTCCTCGACCACCCAGCCCCTTTCCTTACTCGGCTGGTATCTGCGCATCGAAACAGGGTTCGTTAAAGAAGCGGAGCAGCAGCCGCGAACGCTGTGTTCTAGCGCGCTGCTCCTGTTCCCTTATTCACCTCCCATCTCCACCACCAGCTCCCCGACATCGCGTCCGTGTTCTCCCACGCGTGTAGTCGGGACCGCGAAGGACGCAATTTAATTTCCGCGTAACGCGGTAACTCGCAATATGCAAGTCAAGCAGGTGCGGCGCCGCTCCGCAGAGCGCCTGACGACGCAGCGTGGAGGGCGACGGTGGAGAGGATTGGGCGCAGAAACGAGGGGCCTCGTGAAAACCCGCCGATCGTCGGCCGAGCAACTGCTTCAGGGGTTTTCATTCCTAAGTTCCCTCTCTCTGTCTGTCATTTTCCGTCCATTCAATTTTCCTCCATTTTTCACTATTTGCCTGCATGTCAATCCTCCATCTGTCTCTGTGCCTACCTAACCATCCATCCATCCATCCATCCATCCATCCATCCATCCATCCATCCATCCATCCATCCATCCATCCATCCATCCATCCATCCATCCATCCATCCAGCCATCCATCCATACATCCAGTCTGTCTGTCTGTCTGTCTGTCTGTCTGTCTGTCTGTCTGTCTGTCTGTCTGTCTGTCTGTCTGTCTGTCTGTCTGTCTGTCTGTCTGTCTGTCTGTCTGTCTGTCTGTCTGTCTGTCTGTCTATCTATCGTCTGTCTGTCTGTCCGTCCGTCCGTCCGTCCGTCCGTCCGTCCGTCTGTCTGTCTGTCTGTCTGTCTGTCTGTCTGTCTGTCTGTCTGTCCTGTCTGTCTGTCTGTCTGTCTGTCTGTCTGTCTGTCTATCGTATGTATGTATGTATGTATGTATGTATGTATGTATGTATGTATGTATGTATGTATGTATGTATGTATGTATGTATGTATGTATGTATGTATGTATGCTATCTGTCGTCTGTCTGTCTGCTGCTGTCTGTCTGTCTGTCTGTCTGTCTGTCTGTCTGCTGTCTGTCTGTCTAGCAAGGCTGGAAAGGACCGGGTGCAGAAATGAACGCAGAACGCTGTCTGCCCGTCGGTCTTTCTGTGATATTTCTTCTTAGTTTATTATTTTCGGTGGCATACCTTTCCAAATTTCATTTTCGAAAAGCCTCTCCCCTCGCGTTTTGCCCCGCACGCCCTGATGTCTTAGCAACTAAAAACAGGCTTCTTACTATATCTCAGTCTGCTTTCTCTATCTTTTTTCAAATGTCCTCGTTCATACATCCCCCTCAATCGCCTACTTCTGTGCCCTTCTTGGCCTCATTCCTCTCGAATTTTCCGCTGTCTCGCCTTCTATACGTCCTGCAAACGCTTTCGTCATCGTCTTGAAAAGTCATTGCACAGCGAAAGCGCAAACCAACGCGCACGCGCAGTGCAGTGCACAGAAACTATTCCACCGCACCGCATATAAGGCGAACCCCGCCATCTTCCCTCTTCCTCCGCACTTTCCCCCTTCATAAGACTGCTTTGTTGCTTTTTATTTCCTTCCTGCTCCCTTTTCGCCTTCCTTGGCTAAACCCCGCCTTTTTTTTTCCTCTCCTTTTTTCAGGAACGCTTTGCTGCCCGCTCGTTTCCACGTTCATCGTGCCTGAGCGCTGAGGCGCGCCATGCGGCGTCGAGGGCGCGCAGAGCGAGAACGCCGCCGAGCTGAGCGAGTCGGCGGCGCGGAAAACAGCGAGGCCATCGCAAATGAAAGGCTCAACGAGGGTGAAGATTGAAATAAGGGAAGGCACGAGACGCCGTATATAAAAGGAGGCATGGAGAGAGGCTGTGGTAGAGGGGGAGACGGGTGCACGGACCAATTGGCGGTGGGACGGCCGGCGGGAAGGTATATAAGGTATATACGGCTTGTTATTTACCTGCCGCAAAACCGGAATACGTAAGCAGATTGATGAGGAGGAGGAGGAGGATGTGCTCAAAAGCGGAAACTCCCTCAGCCGCAGAATGAGAGGAGGGAAAAAGGAGGTGGGTTCCTAGTGATGGCGCACTTACCGTCCCTTCTCTCTGCATATCGTTGCGCACCCTCGAATCGGCCTCCCGGCGGGTTGCCCGAGGGGAACCCCCGAGCTGCCCTTCCCGCCATGCCCTTCTCCCCGCCTATGTCCTCTTCCCCTTCTCCCTTTATCCTCCTTCATCCCAATTCCAGCATTCGCCCGGCGGGCATGAAAATGCAGGTAACGAGACGGTGATTGCGGTGCACGGGGCGGAAAGGACGACTGAGGGAGCTCGGAACGAGTTAAAAAGTTTTTCGTGGCCGGCCGAGACCCCTCGCCTAACCATCTCCCACTCGGAGCGCACCGTCTGACCCAGAGAGGGCGATGACAGCGGGCGAGAACGCTGACGTTGACCGAAAACTTTGAGTAAAGAGCACAGTTTTGCTTGTGTGTGTGTGTGTGTGTGTGTGTGTGTGTGTGTGTGTGTGTGTGTGTGTGTGTGTGTGTGTGTGTGTGTGTGTGTGTGTGTGTGTGTGTGTGTGTGTGTGTGTGTGTGTGTGTGTGTGTGTGTGTGTGTGTGTGTGTGTGTGTGTGTGTGTGTGTGTGTGTGTGTGTGTGTGTGTGTGTGTGTGTGTGTCTGTGTGCGCGCATGTATGCTCATGTGAGGCTGGTTTCAGAGAAAAGTTTATTACCAACTTCAAAATGAGTAAGCACACTGAACAACGCGCCAGAGGGTAAAATATTCATTGTCTTCGTTAATCAGCTACGAATTTCGCAATTATGCGTGCTAATATGTCGACGATGGTTGGTATGTAGCTGTGCTTTGTTGCAAAACTTTTCAGAAAGGAAACAAACATCAATACTTATCGCCCGGCCACGCAGTTCAAAGGTTAGAGCAAAAGAGGAACACAACCTCTTTCCACCCTCCCCCCTAATACTTCTCATGTGTTTTCATTAGTTTTCGCAGGCCGCGGTAGACATATAGGACATATAGAACGTGAGTCTTGTAGGCCCCTATATGTTGGTCCTGTTTGGCTCAGGGAGACCGGCGCGGCGCTCTCTAAGGCCGGTGGAGAACGCGGGAATATTTAGTCACAACGTACAATGCACTCGTCGATATCATGCTCCATGCAGCTAGCTATCCCTGTAAAAAAAAAAAAAAAAGGTTGCTTGGACGAAGTGCGGTGCTTTTAAATCGGAAAATGTCAATGTTCTCCAAAAGAATAAGCAAGGAACTGGGCAGTTATTCAGCGACCGTTTGGGCATGTTTGTATTGGTCATGTTGGTATTGCATAGCAGGATTGACCAGCGCACACAGGACGAGGACACAATGAGAGAAACGACGAGACATGAGAGCCGATTTACAATAATTTATTTCAAACCTCGCCCCGGAATATATAGGTAACCCATGGCTAACATCACGCATATGCGACAAGCGGAGCATTCAGGCGCTGACGTGCGTACAAAATTTCCTTGCGGGTGAGGGCGATCGATGGCTTAGATACGCAAGAGCCACCTAAACGATCTATCATTTTGGCTTCAATAATTGCGCGAGTCAGTTTACATCTGCTTTTGGAAATAACAGTGCAGTCTTGGTAGAGGGCCTGACACGTGGAAACCTGATCTGATTCACCATTTGCATGTGTACTGTTGTCGTCAGGCTTGCATTTCGTGCAGTGCGCGTCGAGAAACCCACCCCTCTTTTCAGACACCTTGTTTCAGTGTTCCCGGAGGCTATTATGCGAACGTATGCGCTAAGAGCGACACAAGAATACAATACACACACGACACAAGCTTGTGTCTTGTGCGTATTGTCTTATTGTGTCGCTCTTAGCGAATACGTTCGCATAATGATCAACCAACTGGCCCCAGTTTTAGCTTTCCCGGAGGCGGTCGTTCAGGCACCGACCACATTGGCCAACCTAGCTTTTCCCACACGAAAATGGAATGCTGTACACAATCGAGTTAGTACATTCAAAGAAATTGGTTCGGTGCTTCTTTTTGCACTCTTTGTTATTTTCGCCACCGGGCTTAGTCAATCTGCGCAATTTTTGCAGCTTGTCAGGGGCGGAAAAAAACTTTTTACATTCGCCCGCAGTCCGATCTTTTTTAGGCGGTGGGAGAAGCTGTGCATATACGGAATCCCAGCAATCTGCTGTTTAGGGGAAGGTTGGCAGGTGACGGTGTTTTTTAACCAGATCCGGTTGACAATGACTTCTGCCACACTGACCAGGTCGTGTGTAGGGAATCCCGCGAAATGTGTTTATACATTTTTAAACCGGTTCCGAATGATGTTGCATCCAGGCTGGTTTGCGCTCGAAGACAGCCAGTTTTTCCTCAGAGCGAGCGGGTAGAAAGCTAAAGTGTGAGCCAATCTTTTGCAGCTGAACCTTTGATGTGGAAAGTTAGAACGCTCAGAACAAAATGCCATCAAAAGAAAAATATAAATGCGGACAAGACATCCCAGCTAAAGTAGTTATTTTACACAAATAGAAAAATGTTTATACGAAAGGTTTGACTTCCTAAATACAAGCCTCAAGAGAGAGAAGTGCGCTCCCGATGACATCTTTTAGGCAACGCGTCTTTCTCATTTTTATGTGTGCGATTATTAATTTCGCTCGTGAAGAACCGCGCTGAGTCAGGCGACGCGGCTGACAAAGCTACGGCTTAGACTATGAAAAGCTTTGAAGTGAAGCGCATCAGCATGTAAAGACCCAACTCCATGGCCCTTTCGGCGCGCGTCCTGCGCGCTTAGGCGCCCACGCGCCGGCCAGAGGAAGTCTGCGCATGCGCGACGAGTCGGCCGCCGCGCAGCGCGTCCACGACGCTCGGATCCGACAGTTCGAACTATTCAGCGCGCGAGCGCTATTCGCGGTAGCGCGCGTGCTATTACGGGCGCCAGCATCAAACAATCAGTAGGCGTTCTGCTTCTGTGTTTTCCGGAGCCGGTCTTCCAAGCATTACCTGCAGCGCGCGACCGGGCGCGTACTCGTGCCGTGCGCTTGGAATAGTGTACCGCTTCTTTTTATTTTTTTTGCGCGCGTCGGGACGCGGCGCTCAGCGCGCAGGCGCCCACGGCGCGTAGGACGCAGAAGTGTCTATGGAGTCGGGCCTTGATGCAACTTCATAACTAAGCAAAAAAATTAGAAAAAAGAAGAAGAAAGCTCTGAAAACGCATCCAGGGGCACGGCTTTTAAGCAGGCTTCGCAGAAAAATGACAAGGTCGTGCTGGGTTAAACCCGGCTATGTGGCTCGTTAGCCTCAAATAATTACTTCCACTTGGAGCTCTCCGAGTCTCATTCAAAGCCGACGATGACGCCATCAAGTGGCGGCAGCGTCCGAGTCTTTCGCCATCGTTCAAAGAACCCCCAGGCCGACGAGATCGAGGGCCACGTTACGCTAGTTTTAAGAGATGTGCCCGTACAACCCGCTTTTAGCAATAATAAAGAGAGGAATATGCTAACGAGGAGTTCGGCGCTTGAAAATTGTAAAGAAGGAATAGTGCCATCTTTTCGGGAGGGATGATGATGACGATGGTGCTTATGGCTAACAGAAAATATAAATACAAACTTTGCGGGCCAGTCAACGCCTACGAGGGCTTGCGCGACAGGCCCAATAATAATAATAATAATAATAATAATAATAATAATAATAATAATAATAATAATAATAATAATAATAATAATAATAATAATAATAATAATAATAATAATGATGATGATGATGCTGATGATGATGATGATAATAATAACGCTTTTATTCATGAAAGCAAAATTACAAAGCCTTATGTGAGGAGAGGGTAACTTGTACACATGCGATTAGTAAAACTAGAAGCTCTAACAGGCGTGACCATAAACTCTGCTCTCATACAGAAGACACTGTCCTTAGCATTTTCTTTATTGATTTTGATTTGTCAGTACACGGACTCAAAAATCCAGAGAGCAGGCTAGGCATCTAATAACACCTGACAAAGGCCTCCTCTCCTCATGGAAATCAAAAAAATACATTGGCCCTTGGAAATCTTACAAAATTTGCGAAAGTAACACAGAATGCACACATTACTGAGGAATAATGTGAACAAAAAATGCAATTATCAATTCTATATAACACAATAGGAAGCACAGAACAGCGTAGACAAAGGAACTTCATGAGTTTGACAAGAAACAATATTATTTAATAGGGGTTCAAAGCATCAAATGCACCCTCCTGACTAGGGTCAGCAGCGCCTCCTGGTCTTCTAGAGAGACGATGGCCAGTTTCACCTCCCTCTGCTCAAAGGCTGCACCATATTCACCCTTGAAGAACTCCGTGACGCGATCCTCACCTCTCAATGCATTCGTAGGCTCACCACCTCAGCATTCAGTCATTCTCCGCCACGCACGCGACCCGAAGGCCTCCCAAGCCCTTGCCATCACAGGTGTACTCTCCACTGACATCCGCGCCGTCTCCACCTTGACCCTATCACCCGCCGCATGCGTCACGAACATCAAACGGCCAGAAGACAGACCAACCTTCAGCATATTCGCAAACAGTATGGACAGGAAACCACAGCCATCTCTGTGGATATTGCCTCCTATGCCCACCAACAAACTGTTATAACTGCAATGTTCTTCTTATCAGTTATCAGTTGATGTCGACGGCTACACGTGCCAATCTGGTTGCCTATCTTGTTTTCTTACTTTGTTTCCCTTCCCCTCATTTCTTAAGCTGTCTTATATATTTGGACGTGCACTGCAAATAGACGCCCATTCTTCCAGCTTGTCAGCTTGTGTCTGCCTCGACTGCGTCAAGCGCAGTGTCCGAGCTACGATGTAACACAAACATAGGCCTGCGCCGCAGTAGAGTGCGCCAACACTCTGAACCTGGCCACTTCTTTCCGGCCACCAGACTCCACTGCCACTTAAGCGATCGCTGTCGCCTTCACCATTGTACTGAGTGGTGCCCATTCTCGGAGCTCACATACCTTCACCGACTCCAAGGCCGCCTGCCGAGCTTACACAAGCGGTCTCGTATCAAGTCAAGCCGTCCGCATCCTGGGACATACTCTCCAACAAGGCCATGTCATTACCTGGGTCTCCGTGCTCGAGCGCCTCGCTGGAAATATCAGGGGCTGATACCTTAGCTCGAGATTATACTCACCGAGCGCAGTTCTACACCCCCCCACCCCATCCATTCACTACGCAACACGCCTAGAAAACGTGCATTTCAGCAGGCGCCTACATCCCTGCCATACAAAGTTCCCCGGAATTCTCCTACCTTCTCCAACGAGTTCAGACCCTCGCATACTCTAATCTCTATCACCTCCATCGCCTGCACCCAACAGTATACGTAGATGGATGTCCTTGATGTGGCGACACCCCTGCCTTCGCCCACATGTCCACACAAAACCGACCACCTTAAGCCTCCTGATGCGGCCTTGGAGCAGTGTGAGGTGAACCTAGCCAGCGTCTCCCTCGAAGACCAGGAGACGCTCCTTACCATCGCCAAGAAGTCAGCTGAAGCGACTGGGACTCCGGACAATGAGCCCCACCAGAAACAGCTCCAACCAACGCTCCTGCAATGAATGTTCATTCATTCATTCATTCATTCATTCATTCATTCATTCATTCATTCATTCATTCATTCATTCGTTCATTCATTCATTCGTCAGATGTAACAAAAACATTTCTTTTTATATAACGTTCCAGTTATAACATTGACTAAATTTAAAACGTAGAATCATATAGTGAGTTAAAAGTTGTGAGTACGCAGTGGTCTCCATCAAAACGTCCGTACTGGGTGCAGCAACCAGGGGCAAAATATCGGGACTAGTGGCGAAAACATCGTAATTGTACATGAGTAACTAAGAAATGACTTAGGCAAAAATAAGCGCGCATAACACTTTGAAGAAGCCTGCTGTCGAAAGAGGGAAGTTGCAGGAAAAAAAATAATTTGAAATCTGGCGGAATGTCTTAATTTTTTGCTAAAGATCGAAGGATCAGTTTGAGGACTGAATTTACCTTCTACCACCGTAGAAGGAGCAATGATAAAATAGAGTAACTCCATATTTAAGAACAGCTCGACTGAGCAAGTTTGTGATCAACTTGTGAATTGTAAAGCGCAATAACAATCTGGCATTATATAATACGCATGAGTAACCACGAAGCTTGCTGCATATAAAGGTTAAATGGCTGTTGCATGACATGTCACTGGCGAACAGTACCCATAAATATTTGACATTATCAGAAAAAGGAGTAGCAATGCAGTAACAATAAAGGCAACGCAAAGAGTCTTAAAATAAATAAGCGTTTTATTCGCATTATCAAAACAATCAAATTCCATTTTTTGATGACTAATAAACACTGAATTAGCACTAGTCCATAACAAGCACAGTTTCGACACTAAGAGCCTGCACATCCGCTAAAAAACATGCATTTGTCGACAAAATTACTGCGTCATCTGCGTATTGAAATTTAACGCATCTTGAAATAACAGAATGTTCATTTTAACAAGTAAATTAAAAAGCAGAGAAATAAAAAGGGCCCTAGTGGTACACCGCCAAACAAAAAGGCTTCAGAACTATGATGATAACCCGCTTGTACTATTTGAGCATGATTATAAAAGTTTTCTTCGAAAGTCATTACAAAAGCCGCTAAATCCCATAACATCAAGTTTTTGTAAGAATAGATAGTGCGAAACGAAATCGAAGGCCTTGTTGGCTTCAAAGAACAGAGCACAAGTAACTTCATCGTTACCGAAGCCAGAATAAATATTTTCAGAAAATTCTTCTAACAACGAGATACTCCTTTTCCTCTGAATGAATTGAAACTGAGCTGCAGATAACATGATGTTCTTGTGAACAAGGCTGTAGGTAACTCGGAGCTCATTCTTCTCGAAAATATGTGCTATCGCTGGCATTATTGAAATAGGCCTACAACCTTTGTCCGTAAAGTTCCGAGGCTGATTTATTTGCTTCTCTAGAAATGATTCCTCGCGATGGCTCAGTGGTTAGGGCGCTCGACTACTGATCCGGAGTTCCCGGGTTCGAACCCGACCGCGGCGGCTGCGTTTTTATGGAGGAAAAACGCTAAGGCGCCCGTGTGCTGTGCGATGTCAGTGCACGTTAAAGATCCCCAGGTGGTCGAAATTATTCCGGAGCCCTCCACTACGGCACCTCTCTCTTCCTTTCTTCTTTCACTCCTTCCTTTACCCTTCCCTTACGGCGCGGTTCAGGTGTCCAACGATATATGAGACAGATACTGCGCCATTTCCTTTCCCCCCAAAACAATTATTATTATTAAAACAAATGTTGGTGGATATTTGTAACGCCATCTTGTCGGGCTAACCTGAGCTATTTATGTTGATTGCTGTACAGTCACTAGATGGCAGTACATGTACAGAAATACGTTGTCATTAGACCTCTGCGCATTCTACCTTGAGTGAATGTGGAGAGATGGACGTCCACCTCAAACAGCGTGTAAACATAAAATTCTGTGTGAAACTTGGCAAGACAGCCACACAGACGTATGAGCTCCTTCGTGACGCTTACGGCAACGAGACATTATCGCGGCCGCGAGTTCTCGAGAGGCACAAAAGGTTTGTTTCGGGGAGAACGTCGGCGGAAGACGACACAAGGCAGAGGCGCCCTTCAACCTCACGGAATGAAAACAACGTGGCTCGGATCAGGGAAATCGTACAGCAAGACCGCACCATTACAGTCCGCATGCTATCAGATGCTCTCTACAATAGTAAGACAACATTCCACCAAATTATACGTGAGAACTTGGGGAAACGAAAGCTGAATGCCAGACTTGTGCCGCACTCTCTCACACAGGACCAGAAGGACACGCGGGCATCAGTGAGCGCTGATTTGCTCTCCGAGGCAGAGAAGGATGCTACATTCGTCGACAGCATCATTGCTGAAGACGTAATATAGTGTTTTCAATACGATCCTCGACAAAGAGGCAGAGCGCCGAATGATGATCCATAAGCTCTCCGGCGTCGAGAAAGGTGCGGCGACAAAAGATAAGATAAGATAAGATAAACTTTATTTTCCATCAAAAAAAAGATGGAGGGAGACGGGGCTAAAAGCTGCAATATAGACCAAAACAAAGACGATGCTGATAGTTTTTTTTCGATGCCAGAGGTGTCATACACCACGAGTTCGTCCCACAAGGGCATACGGTGAATCAGAAGTTTTATATCCGCGTGCTCCAGCACATGCGTGATGCACTGCGACGCCGTCGCCCTGACTTATGGGCATCTGGACAACGGAGCCTTCTCCACAATAACGCAAGGCCGCACACTGCTCTCAGCGTGACAAAATTTCTCGCCAAGCACAGCATTACTGTACTTCCCAATCCGCCATACTCGCCTGACCTCTCCCCATGCGATTTTTTCCTGTTTCCTCGTGTGAAGAGAGCCCTAAAAGGTCGATGGATGGGGAGCGTGGAAGCCATTCAAGACGCCACGACAAAGGAGCTGACAACCCTGGCAAAAGAAACGTTTTCCAACTGTTTCCAGGACCTAAAGAAGCGTTGGAAGCTGTGCATAGACTGCAAGGGAGACTATTTCGAAGGGGTGCTGCACAAATGATTTAATGTTAAAGGCCTTTTTTTTAGTAGACTCATACCCCTGTCACACGGGCACTTGTAAGGCCTTAGAAATTAAGGTCCTTTGCCCCAAAGGCGCGTGACACGCATCTACACGGCAAAGCGTCGAGACCTTTGCGATAAAGTTCCGTAGCAATAAAGGCGGCCGTCAGCGGCCTTAAAGTTGCTTAAAGGAGCAACCGAGATGGCAGCGCCAGCTAGCGAGCTCAAAGAATAAAAATAATAATAATAATAATAATAATAATAATAATAATTGGTTTTTGGGGAAAGGAAATGGCGCAGTATCTGTCTCATATATCTTTGGACACCTGAACCGCGCCCTAAGGGAAGGGATAAGGGAGGGAGTGAAAGAAGAAAGGAAGAAGGAGGTGCCGTAGTGGAGGGCTCCGGAATAATTTCGACCACCTGGGGATCTTTAACGTGCACTGACATCGCACAGCACACGGGCGCCTTAGCGTTTTTCCTCCATGAAAACGCAGCCGCCGCGGTCGGGTTCGAACCCGGGAACTCCGGATCAGTAGTCGAGCGCCCTAACCACTGAGCCACCGCGGCGGGAATAAAAAAATTAAAAAAAATAAAAAAAAATAAAAAATTGACGCAATTTTTAGTTTTGAAACCGTAAAGAATATCTAATTTATCTTATTCAATGGTTAACTTTGCGTTACAGTGCACTTAACCGTAGAGGAGGCTATGACTAAAGATATCCACACTGCTAAGAAAGGACTTGAACGCTTTTCAGCAGCCGCATCGACACACACGTGCTTGCGCATCTCGCTTTGCTGTTTTTTCTTCGTTTGCTCTTTGTTGAGTGCGTGTTTTGAGTTTGCTTGTGTGCACAAAGACACAAGCAACAAAGCACGCTACTCGAACACAACGAGGAGCCGAACGGAAAAGTGCGCCTACCGTGGTCGGACCGAGAACGATGAAAAAAAAAAAGAAACTTTATTTCAAAATATCCGTTTCTCACCGTCAGAACGCTCGTTTGTTATCGTGATAGCTACTTTTTTCTAACATAAACGAATGCACTCTTAGCTGAAGTGCTACCGTCTGCTTTAATTTCATAATGTTACTAGCGCCGCTTCACACACAGCGGTGACTTTTGGCATTCACGGAGGCCGCGTTCTAGCTCCTTTGGATTTGCCGTGTAGCAGCGTCGCTGCTCCTTTTCGGTTTTCCTCCTTTAGTGCAATAAGACAACTTTACGGCAAAGGCCGAGAAGAAGTCCCGTGTGACAGGGGTATCAGTCTCAGAACTTTAGGGACAATTAAATGTATAATCCTCAGTTCCCACTGGGTGCGGTCCTGCCTCCTGCAGCCTGAGGTGTGTAAAAACACGGCGCGGAAGAGTGCGTGCGCTTTCTCACTCTCTCTTCTGTAGCTTGAGTTGTAGCTAAATAGGCTTTTGTTGTATTCATGCACCGGCGGCATCTCGTGGCCATCATCAGCATGAAATTGCGTCCTCTCATATCAAGCACACGTGATCAACTAGTCATGCGGCTGATGTTCCGAACATGTCCTTTTTGCGCATTTTTTTCTTCCGCGTTCGTTTTACACATACAGGTGATACGAAATTACTGTCCCATTATGTGAACACCCCTCCAATTTTTTATTAATATCAACATATCAGGTGCGCTTATAGCCTTATAGCGGCGCAGGATTCCTATCGTCGCAGGGTGAGCAAAAACGCGCAAAAACTGACGCATTAAGCGGCAAAACAAGCACATCATAATACACACAGCAGCGTAGCTCTGTTGTATGTATATATATATATATATATATATATATATATATATATATATATATATATATATATATATATATATATATATATATATATATATATATATATATATATATATATATATATATATATATATATATATATATATATATATATATATATATATATATTTCAACAGTGTAACGTAGCTCTCGACTTGCTGCTTACTTGCGTTCACCCAATAAAGGGGTCGTATTGCTGGTTATTTTAACTCAGCAACGCGCCTTTAGACCGTTAAGGTTATCAATGCAGCTCGTGAACCACACGACAGTCCGCGATGCGTAGTGTCCAGGAAGGGTGCTGAAAGGAACATAAGTAGCAGAGTGGACGCTAGCAAGCAACCAAAGCGGACAAAAAAGTGGTATGGCTTTAACGTAATTAAACCGAGTGACTTGCGAAAGCATGTGTTTAGCCTGGTTGGCTCAAGGTTTTGTTTGTTGAGTCGTCGGCACGTCTGGCGACGATATTAGACTCAGGTTAAGCTGATCTGATCTGTTCGCGCCGCAGATGGAAGTTGATGAAAATGACGATGTGCAATGCACAGCGCGAGCGTGTGTTGCAGTTTAACACGGAGTGATTTTCTTTTTCTCTCAGAGTCCTCTCAATTTATGAGCCGCTTGAGATAAACCTGGATGAGATTTTCCGTTTGAATCTGCACCAAACCCTGGCCAATCCCCCACCGTGGGTATGTGCCATCGTATTTGCGGAAACAACAACAACAACACGGAACGCGACCGGCAACTGTCGAAACAGGCAATAAAGACAAAAAACTGCGATAGCATAGTGCTGTCGTGCAGTGGCGAACAAAGGTGATCTATTTGCGCCGCCCCGGGTTCGAAACCCAGCCACGGCAATATTTATTTTATTTCTGCATGGGCTCTAGCTATGCTAGGTTTGGCCAACGCCACCCTCAAGGTCACCCTCCCATTGGCTGCAGCAGGCGCTACGCACCTCCGAACTTACCCGAGCTTCCTCCCATTGGCTGCAGCTTGCACACTAAGCTCCTCCGAACTAATCCGAGCTTACCCGAGTTACTCCAAGGCTTCACACAAGATTCTTGGTTGGTACCGCGTTCAGTAGTGCTTACGCGCTAAAAATATATAGAAACCAAAACAATGCAACTACCCTAGACATTCGGCTGGGCTACAAAAGTGGTAACAAGGCTATACTATAGGGCCAATGTCACTGTTTTGTCTTTCCCTGCAGCATCTCTCTGTCATATATGCCTAGGTAAGAAACAGATATATAGACAGAAAAAGAAGACAACTTCGCTGTGGTCCTGTTGTCTCTTTGTTGAAACCACAGATCTCCTGTCTGTTTGTCTCCTTTCCAACTTTCTGCGTCGCTTGCATTCTTGTTTTCTCCTCTCCATTTTCTTCCTTCGACCGCTTCTTGTTGGGTACCAAGCATAAGGCTCTTGGTGAAGCAATCTAGTCCCGTGACTCTCAAAGCCCTTTGTGACGCAAACTTGACGGAAGCAAAAAAAAAAGGCGTAATTAGTAAATACCTTACAGAGCGCAGGCCGATTATGAATGCATGCAGTCGGGCGCACATCTTTGCGGCCAGTCAAAGCGGTTTGTCGGCGGCGGAGCCGGCGTCACAATAACATTTCATATCTGTCATGTCTCACAGCTTGGAAAGAGATGTGCAGCAAGCCTAAAGTTTTATGCCATTCCCTAAATAAGTCGACTGAGATTTCGGCAGTTCGGAAAAGTTTTTCGGTTGTACCTTACCGTTAATTTTCTTCCATAGTTAAATTGCTATCCGTTAAGTGTGCGTGGCCACGCAAAAATATTTGCATGATGCGGCACGTTTTCCAGCTACCTTTTTTTTTCGTCAGGTTATGAGACATGGAAAGTCTGCGTGCTTTGAAACATCACGTGTGTACTACATTTCGTAGCACGAAGAACCGTCTAGCGACAAAACAGCACGCATCGGAACGCCACACAGACTTGGGATTCATTCAGAATGTACGAAGAGTCCATCGTTGAAGAGCAGAGATTGGTGCGAACGCTTTAGACTGAAAAATATGAGACTTACGAGCCATAGCATGCTTTTCTTTGTTGTCCGTTGTTTTGTGTCCTCCCGTATTACAAAAATAAATGCAGTGAAGGAAATATTTTGCAGGTTTGCCTTTGACCGCGTGACGTACAACCAACCCAGCCGCGAATAGATACGGGTTGTTATGTCTCATTTTTATCTAAACCGTCGCTATGACAGATGAATAAATATAGCAAGAAGACAGCAGTGAAACGGCCTAAATATCAACCTCAACTTTTCAACGCGCTCAACAATGATTTGTAACACGGGCTGCTGGATTGTACGGAAGTATATATCCTCATCTAAGTAAACTGAACTGCAACGGTACGAATGCCTCGACATGCGCATCTTGTATGTACGATGTATTGACAAGTTTTTGTGTGTGTGTGTGGAATATAGTAACCCCACTAGTTTGCAACTAACAAATATTCTTTTCTACCCTAAGTTTTTACTAACAATGGAGAACGGAGTTATCAGTTCGCCTGTATTTCTTTATAGAATAATCTACCTCTGAGTTTAAAATCACCCTTGTCTTCCTTTTTGTTCAAATTAACTTTGAAAATTTTTCTTTTAGAATAATATCGAAGACTTGACGTTGTGTATATGCCTTTTATTATTGAATATTTAAATTGTTTGCATTGCGCTGTATCTTTCCTGTTTTTTTTTTATTTCGTGCAATATCATATTAACAATAGGTATTTTAGTCGTACATTTTTGTTTTTCGCTCTGATTCAACCATTCAATACTGCCATCGAAAACTATTTTTTGTCATAACTGCCGTACTGCCCGCCCGCCCCTCATGTAATACCCCTTAAATGGGGAATTTTAGGAGCTAATAAATAAATAAATTAATACTATATTTGTTTCGTTTGCATCGCCAGCAATGTTTCTCTGCGCATATTAGTCTTTTATTATTGCATAATTACCTGTCTGCGTTGCTGTTTTCTTATTTGTAATTTAGTTTAGTATTAATTTACCCAAGGCTCCTGTACAGTCTCCTGACTCTGGCACCCTCACCTGTATACTAATGTTTTTATACCCATCCCTCATGTACTCAATAAATTTTTATTTAATTATAACGAACCTGTTTTTAACTCAATATAACCAGACTCTATTCAATTCAGTTTCATTCATTTCCATTCCGGACAGATTTCCACGCAGAAATTGCGGCGCGAAGGATTTCACGGCCAAAAACGAATCCGTCGATTTAGCCTGTAAAGTAATACCTGTGCTATATAAATACCGGAGCTAGTGCGTGTAGAGCGGCAATCCTGGATCGACGGGTTTCTTCACTTGCTTGTTTATCGGACGACAGGCAAAGGTTTGCTTTAGGGCCTACCTTCCTAGGAATCTGGTCGGCGCCGCCTACGAGCATTTCTTTCTTTGAATATGTTTAAAACTTCTCCGGGTACAAAAACGTTTCGCGCGTTTCGCACTACACTGTTTACAACGATATAAACGTTTAAATTTTTCGTAGCGTTATCGGCTGAGTTGTTTTCCGAGAATCTGCGCTCGGGCTATAATCCGTATGTTATATGGATTATAATACAGTAGAGTACTCTTGCATTGCACCAATTACTCCAATGGTGTAGTAGGGTACCTAGACGTTACCTTTCTATTAATGGGGCTGGTCGCACAGGCTGATGTATTCTTCCAGGCTATCATATTTGCGGATTACTTCTCCCTCTTTTTTTATCTTCTTAGAGCCCAACTTGATAAGGTAAGCTAATCTCCTAACTAGGTGGTCACATTTGCAGCGGACACTATGCGCGGCTGTGTAGGCAGTGTACACCTGTAAAAACATAGGCACTCACTTGCTACCAATGTCCATATGGACGAGCCCACGAACAAAACAGCGCGAGCACGAAAAAGTAGGAATGTAACCGTGTAATGCATTTCAAGCATTGAAAAACAGCATTCCACGTTAATGAAAACTAGCACTCTAGTGCACGCATGCTACCTGCCGCCACCTTCAGTGCGAAGGCAACAAGAGAGGAAAGACGAAAATGCTTCTTAGACAAGTTGACTCAGACATGAAGCTATCACAGAGCACAAAATGAACGCAGAAGTGAAAAGAGATGACGTCACAGTGCCCTGCTTACAACCAACACAGATAAAATTGCAGAAACAGCGACACACATAAAAAAGTAATTTTGTGTGGTCATTATGGTTCTCTTAATCTTTTTGCTCAACTTGGTCTGCTTTGGTTGTAAGTAGCCGGTTGTGGCGTCCTTCACTCTTCACGTCTGTGTTCTGTCCACGCAGCAAGCTATCTTAAAGTAGAAACAACCTCGGTAGTCTATATAGGCTTATCTGTTTTGCGGACGAGGAGACCAGGGGGCGCAGGACTGGCGCTTATCCTCTGTCCCCTTTCTTCGCTAGATTGCTACTCCGATTACGACAAAGACCCGTCGTAAACTCTGTTTACACGTGTCGCCGCTTCGCTTCCACCCCGTCACCTTACCCCGCGCCCTGTTCGAGTCACACCCTGCGACCCTCAGAAAGCGCGCTACAATCCCCGGTGAAATTCCTCGGCTGTTCGGTTACACCGTGGAGACGACAGCAACAACAAAACGCACGTAACTCCTACTCAGGAGGACCGATGATTAGGGCCACACGTCGTGGCACAAATTGATTCCAAGCGACCCAGAGGCGGCGGTGGCGGGGATTTGGGCCCGGGGTCCGGCGCTTTCCGAGTGTCGCCGACAGATGACGGGGCGCCAGAAACGGATTTGCTCGGCCCCCGACACAGTTTATATCGGTGCGCCAGCTTTGGCGAACTCGTCACCCTCCCCTCTTTCGCCTCCTTTCCACCCTCTTTCTCTGTGCAAGCAAGCTCCCGGCAGCTCGGCCTAGAAGATTCGACGACGGAGTTTGAGGGGTTTGTTTTCTTTCCGACTCGCGATCTCACTGGTCTGCAGCGAATACCTCCAAGCTGCTTAAGCGGGGCTTTGTGCGACGACGGTCGAGCCTGAGCCCGTTTGATTGATGTCTCCGCGACGCAGTGCCTACGCCCGGCCGTGGCCTAATTAAGAAGGACAACTGCAGTGTTGAGCTAGTGGGTGTTTCTTCGAGGGAAATGATTGCTACGAAAGGGTTTAAGGAGGGTTTGCAAAGTTCTAGTGGGTTAGCTCTTGGTACGAACAGTACTGTAGAACTCATTGCTATATACGGATATATGCCTCGGGCGGGGAAATCTCGACACGTAGGATGCACCCAGCTTTCACCGAGCGATCTTCTTCTATACTACCCATCTAGCGAGGGACAAAGGCCTTCTTACTATAGGGGTTTTCAAAGCAATTTGCTATAAGAAACTCTCGCTTCTGTAAATTCGTTGCACGTGACCTCACGGTCGCTACACCATGATACGCCCACGCGTAGCTTTCACAGTGCACGTCAGAGAGGACTGCGATGAGCGGATTATAGATAAAGGCGCAGCTTTTCTCCGTGTACTACCGCGTGGTCTCTATCATGGCGACCGCTGCGACTTCAGTGCAACACATCATTACGTGAACGCGTCGACACATCTTAATGTGGCCGCTTTATAAGGATAAGGCTTAATGGGACGCCGAGGGCAGTTATATCCAATTGTCGTTCTCAATAAAAACCTACGTGGCTCTATCTCCTAATGTTGATACCTGTTCAGCAGCAAACGACGAATGAATTGCTGAGAAAATTTGGTTTAAAAGCTCAATTTTCTCCCCCGGCGCACGATGCAAAGTTGGGACATTAAAATCCGGAAAGACTCCGCGATCACTAAGTGAATGGCGGCGCAGCCTAGCATCACGGATCAGAGCACGAAAAATTACCACCACGCCGCGCGTTGCTTGCGAAAGTGGCCGGTAGCGGCAATGCCTCCGATTCATATTTCAATCTTTTATAACCCATAAAAGCTCCACTTTCACAGGAGGCGACCTCTTTAAACGCGGTAACCTACCGGCAAAAGCTAACTTCATTTTGGCCTCAGTGTCCCTTTCACTACGCAACCTCCGAGGACCTGTACATAATTGTAGTCCATGTTGGGTGTGATAATGTCACGCGAAGCTTAGTTGAGATAAAGAAATTACAGAATCAAATATCCCGCGAATTTAAGAGCTAAACACCACATATTTGAGCCCGCCACATATTGAAAACGCGGATTTGAGCGGTTTGGTGCCGAAGAAGCCATAAAACGACCGAGTGGCGCCATCATTCCACTGCAAATACAGTGCTACCACCCTCCCAGGAATCTCATGTGAGTTGGTGTGAAGTCTCCACCCCCCTCAAAGGCACATACCACCAACCATACTGTAGACAGAAAGGAGTAGAAAGGGAGTAAGAGGACAGCTTACTCCCTTTATTACTCCCATATAGGGGTATTCCTGTTTAGAGCGCACCCCCTCCCCCCGCCTTCCCTTAGCCAGCGGATGCCCACTCACCTATTGCTACCCGAAATCCAGCACCCCACCGCTGCCTACCCCCTCCCTTCAGAAGCGTCACCCATTAACCGTCGACCCAACTCTACCCTCCAGAGGCGCCTGTCTCTTGCTCCGCGGGCGCGCACTTCCTCATCTTGCGGACACCGTCTCACCTTCACTGCGTCACGAAGTCAGGATACTCTCGACGTGAAAGCTTCACCTCCTCTTCGGGGGCGCGCAACTGCGGATCTTTACTTAGCCTTCGCTTTCACTATGTGCCACAATGCGGCAGCAACGCCGAAAATTGAGCAGCTCTATCGGTTAGGCCACTTTGCATAGGCGCAAAACGTTAGACGAGCCTCGTTTCAAACAAAACACAAAAAGATCATTTCCTTGGTTTACGCACGTCATTCGAGCACAATTCGAATCTGACAAACAGAATAAAGAAACTGTGTTCTGCAACAAAACAAAAATTGCTGTAGGTGTTAAGTCGCTGAGCCAAGCCCCAATAATATTGGCTATCAAATAGGCTGCTTTCTGTATTTTTTACTTGGGCCACCTCACGGTGAAATTTACAGCTGAATAAGAGATAAAGCGCACTTTATCGCAACTTCGTGTTTCTTTTACGAAAACGCAGCCTGTTACAATCTAGCCCAACTATATTTTTAAAATATTGTGCATGTCTCAGGCAGCCGGTAAAAAATGGTAACGATCGCAAAATGCTGAACACATTTTTCCCAGTAAACGTTGGCAACCGCAAGGCGTGTTTACGCTTTCACAAGAGCACCGGCAGCGGTGGCTCGCTCGGCCAACCTTACAGCGCGCCAGGGCACAGCTGCGGTCTGCTGTTGCAGGTATATGTATAAGCCGGCGAGACTGCGTAAGGAGCCTGGTGCACAAGGCGACGCGTGTTGCAGTTCACGCACTCGACCATATATGAGGGGAGCCTGTAGTTGCTTAGGTCTCAACACTAGAAAAAAAAATTATTTGCTCTCACGCCACTGCTAACGTTAATACATTCGCACTACACATTCCTAACTGTCCTCTGATATATATATATATATATATTAGCAGATCAGTTAAAGGAAATGAGGGCCCCGTTTGACAAACTTATGAAGGGAGCCGACAGTCACCAAAACCAAGGTGCATAGGGGAATGTTTTTCTTTTTTTTGTGTGTGTTGTTCTTATCAGTGGGATATTATAGTACTTAGATTAATAAATCGCTTAAAGAAAATTACTTATAAAGCAGCAGAAAAAACAACCATCCCACCGGCGGCATGGTTGTTTTTTCTGCTGCTTTATAAGTAATTTTCTTTAAGCGATTTATTAATCTAAGTACTATAATATCCCACTGATAAGTACAGCACACAAAAAAAAGAAAAACATTCCCCTATGCAAATTGGTTTTGGTGACTGTCGGCTCCCTTCATAAGTATATATATATATATATTATATATATATATATATATATATATATATATATATATATATATATATATATATATATATATATATATATATATAATTTGTTTTTACAACCCGAAACAGCTTGAACTGGACAAAACGAAGCTGCGATGTTTAGGTCATAATTATATGAGTGTAGGTGGCAGTAAAGAAACAAAAGTGTGCAGAGGGGAGGCTAGTCCTTTTCTCCAGTCGTTGTGCCCCGTGTTTTCTACGCACGTCTCCTGCACCTCTGCGTACGTCTAATCACGAGACGAAACGAAATCCCACTGATATTTTTGCAGCAAGCCGATGTACGCTAGAGAGGAATTTCAGTAACCAAAATTTTACTTACCCTCGTAAGCCATACAATACATGAACAGAAGAAAAACACCCATAAATGCAGGCGCGTTATTAGTGGTGCCCTGGCAACAATTTCGCTAAATCCCGTACAGCAGCCGGGAAAAAATAAAAAAGTAAGCGAACCGAACAGTGAGCTACAACAGTTTCCTATCGCACGTATTCACTGCTTGTCAGGAAACTTTTTCTTTGCAGCAAAATATCAGTTCAGTTTATTTAAAGTTCCCCGTTGGGGGTATTAGATAGAGGATGGGTTATTATACAAAGAAAAACATCTCGTTACAAGTGATCATTTAGCAAAGTGGTCATTTAAAAACTGTAAAAACGAAGATGGACACGTGGTAGCAGTGAAGTCTGGGGGAAGGCCGTTCCAGTCTGTGGCGGTTCGGTAGAAAACGGAAGCAGTGAATGAAGCTTGTTGGCGTACAAATTGAAGCTGATGGCTGGTGCAGCGGGATATGCGGGACGCTGCTATAATGTATGGTGCTTGATTAAGGGAAGAAAAGAACTTGTAATACAAGTGCAGGCTGGCAATGTGGCATCGACGAGCCGGATTCTGATTTTAAAGACGAAAAACTGACGTCATAAGAATATAGGGAGATAACGAGTATAGTAAACCAATTTTGAACAGATTCTAATGAGCCGATAAGATATGATTGATGCGAGTTCCAAATGGGCGAGGCGTACCCAAGCTTCAGCCTCTAAGTAGCGACGCATGCAGAGACATGAACGGCGTTATCATTCCCTTAGTCGACAGTTACGTGCAGGGTTGCAGCGTGCAGACAAGTAAGCATTAGAAGTACCACTGCACCATGAAACTTCCTCGCTTACAGCTGCGAGTTCACGACAAACCCATAGACGCGCAGCCAAGCAGCGAATTCCCGAAGCATCCTTTATTCGTTGACGGATTTATACTGGCGACAACGCTTGCCAAAGCAGGAGGGTCATTTAATGACAACAGACAAGTACTATGCAATGACAAAATAGAACAACTTGGGAATAGATTCCAATCCGAACATTTCATAACTACATTAACAAACTACTCAGTGTTTACAATAGGAATTAACTAGGTAGAAAGGTCACTACAGAAAACACTACAAAAAGACACAATAACACTAACGTTGTCTATAAAAGATCACAAAGTGGCGCCCAACGCAAGCAGTTCTAAGCTGCACTCGAAGCGCTAAGCAGATACGTCGGGCCGGTCACAGCCGGAGAACCTCCAGTGCTGGTATCCCTGCGAGCTGCTGATGTTGGTGGCGCCGCGCTTGGCGTAGAACGCCAACGACGGCGCGTTCCAGTCGAGCACCTCAAAGTTGAGCACGTCGCACGAGCGCCGTACCCCGTGCTGCGCTACCGAGCGCCACAGCGCCAGTCCCACGCCCCGCCCCCTGTAGGCGGGGCGGACGTACAGGTCTTCCATGTAGGCCACGCGCTCCAGCGTCAGCGGGTTGAACTCGAAAAAGTAGAGGGTGAATCCGATGACGCTTTCGCCCCCGTCTTGACCTCCGCTGTCGTTGTCCGCCGGCACCGTGGCGACGTTGACGTGCGCCCACCGCAGTCCGCTGTCCTTGTCTTTTGGGAACAAGTGCTCCTCCAAGTCGGCGGCGCTCGACTTGACTTGATCCGACATCCGTTCGTAGTCGGCGAGCTCCTGTATCAGCGCCATTACGGCGGGGCAGTCTTCGCGTGTGGCGCTCCTAACCTTGAATGGTGTCATTTCAGGAGCCCACAGCGACGCGCCAGCCAGCGGGATCACAGAAAACGCCCAACAATCTTTCTGCAAATGGTCGCGTCCGTCCAAAGCTCGTTATCTCGTTAGATGCCGAGCCCCCTGCAAGCCCTGCGTTGCAAAAAGAAATATTGCATAGTAAGTGAGGTTTTACAGATTGTTGCCTCACCTATTGGACAAAAAATTCAACAATAAGCGTCAAAACATTTCACACAATTCCGGAAGAAGTATTATATATTTCTCGTCTACAAAAGGTGCGACCGTCTTTGAGGTCGGTATGAATGTCTAGGGCTTTAAGGTCTGCGTCAATGGTTAAAATTACGGAAAGCTGAGCAAGTTGGTTACTACTATCCATGGTTAGTCTGTCCTTCGTGCTGCGAAAATTGTGCCCGAAGATCAATACGCCACTAACGCGTGGAAAGTGCACAAGCAGTGTAATCGAATGCCATACATTGGATCGATAATATCGATCCGATAATATAGGATACAGGCGAGCCACTGTTTCCCAAAAATTGCGTTCGCAGTTTTCGCGTGCAAACTAACCTGGCCCAACCTGCAGGCATGCATGACGTATAACATCCCGAAACATCAAGTGTAAACTGTGTTATCGATCTTTTTTCAAACGTTCCGATATGATAATTTGAGCCTGGGATCATGATTGCAATATTTTTTTGCAGCATTTCGAACTAATGGCTTATAGGCTGGGAAAAGCCCAATACGTAGGAAATAATAATAATAACAACAACAACAACAACAACAACAACAACAATAATAATAATATTAATAATAATTTGCGAAGGTCACTAGAAAGTGGGTGTTCCTCTGCGTTGGTTACACTATTACGAATACTATTAGAAGTGCCCTAAATGGTTTACCGCGCGCTAAATGCAAGTGAATCCTCTTACGGTTCTGACCGCCATCGTAAAACGTACGCACACCGACTCCGGTTTCTTAGAGAGTGCTTCAAGGGGAGCAGGATGACTCGACTTCTGGCATGCTAATGTACGTCGGGTTTAACGCCCCGTAGCTGCGATGGACTTTGGGGACGACGTAGTGGAAGGTCCAGTATTAATTTCATCAACCAGCTAGGGTTCAATAACGTGCCCTGAAATCTACGGGAACGAGTCTCCTTTCAGACCTGCGGCATCTGCGATACCGCTGTCCAATAGATTAGACAAATGTTCCATTGCCGGGTCTCGGGAGGACAATATCGTTGTAAAGCACAAGCACGGCGAAATCGATTGGTATTGATGCGGTAATATTAGGGGATAAGTGCCAGATTTGAAAATCGCAACAGGAGTGATCTATCAAAGGCGGCGGCAACAAGCGTTCAAGCAGGGATCGACTTACGCATATCATGCGTATAGGCAGATCATATGGCGCGTAGTCTAAAGAAAAGTGACGCTTTCAAAGGTGTCCGCATATACGAGCACAAATCATCCAAGACGCACTATAGTTTGGCAATCAATGCGCACCCTTTGTCAAAACCTATAGACCACAGGTTTGCTTCTGCAGTGTTGTTGTTATGTGCACCGCCAGCGCTCCTGTATATCTCGGAGATAAGAGAAACTACTTGTCCCCACCTCTACGAAAGCTCGGACTTATGGATGCCAATCACCGCTACACGCCTTAGAAGAAAACACCTTGAGCTCTTTACTACAACAGCTTTCGTTGTAAAAGAAAACAAGACGTGTCTCCTCATTAACACTTGGGCGCTTCATTCACTCCCTACTTTATCCCTTCCCTTACGGCGCGGTTCAGGTGTCCAACGATATATGAGACCGATACTGCGCCATTTCCTTTCCCCCTAAACCAATTATTATTATTATTATTATTATTATTATTATTATTATTATTATTATTATTATTAATCGGTGACAGACATAGCAAAGTGTTCCCCATCATAGAGCTTCGGCCCGCACTACCTGTATGGCCAGCGAAGGTCTTTCGAGCCCAGTAACGCGACTGGAAATGCGACGAACGTTCAAGCGTTCCGCGCTAGCGGAATCATCTCCGGGCTTGGAGTGTTTCAGATTTCCAGCGCAATTATTTGTACCCTTTATCACCGCGTGAGTGCGTTGCCTGTCAAGGCTGCGGCACGACTGCTAGCTCCCAACGTTATTACGAAGCCGCGATCATCCATGTCGCAACCGTTTCAATTGCCACTCGCAGACCCCCGCCCCCTATTTTCTCTGTTGAAAGACGCGATTCCCCTTTTCGCGTCACTGAACGGAAGCCGGCCCCTAATTTCAATTACGAGGAACAGCTTCCTCGCATAGTGACTCTGACGTATCTATTTTCTACTCCTTCAGAGCAAAGCAGTTTTCTCATCGAACAAGTAACCTTATGTCAGACGCCGAGTTTTCAAATTGTGATGCCTGTTGAGAAATATATAACTCAGAAATTAGCTGGGACAAATCTGTGGCAGATATTTAAAATGTTGGAGCGTAGAAAAGTATACCCCGGCCGATCGATAAGCAACGCACAAGTGGCCGTGAAAGTACACAGCTCGAGGAGTTTTCTGCTAAGGCGTGCAGAAGTGGATACAAACTTAGTTACTGAGCACACATGTTACTGCTTCTCTTATCTCTACCCCGAACAACCTACCAACAAGAACGGCGTTCTGCGTCTGAGGTAAGGAACCTGCCGTCTATATCGAGCTACCCACGGAACACGGAGGTCGAATGGATGGAAGCTTGCTTCCTTTTTTCATCCATCCTGCTTTCAAGATGAGACGGAACAAGCACTCGTAAAGCCAAAAATAGTTCGAGAATTAAAAAAAATTGCATTTTGCTTCCATCCAAATGCGGCCGCACAGGCTGAGATCAAACCACTGAACACCATCACCTGCTAAGACTGCGGCTCGGACCGAAATCGCTTGGGTGGTGTCGCACTTTCGTTTTCGAACTTTGCCACAGTCGAACTGCAGCCTTCTGTCTCAGGCGGCGGGGATGGCGCTAGCAATCGTAATACTATAGGAACCCTATCCCGACGAAGAGCAAGCTTTGCAACCATATCTTCAAATTCAAATTACCCGCCGCGGTGGCTTGGTGGTTAAGGCGCTCGGCTACTGATCCGGAGTTCCCGGGTTCGAACCCGACCACGGCGGCTGCGTTTTTATGGAGGAAAAACACTAAGGCGTCCGTGTGCTGTGCGATGTCAGTTGCACGTTAAAGATCCCCAGGTGGTCGAAATTATTCCGGAGCCCTCCACAACGGCACCTCTTTCTTCCTTTCACTCCCTCCTTTATCCCTTCCCTTACGGCGCGGTTCAGGTGTCCGCCGATATATGAGACAGATACTGCGCCATTTCCTTTCCTCAAAAACCAATTATTATTCATAATTATAAATTCAAATTATAAAAACTACTGATCTGAGCGCCGCACAATTGCAGGTTAATTTTGAGCTCAGTACGTCGGCCAAGGCAAGCTGTGCTCCTGCAACAAATCAATAGAATTCTTTTACGAAACAGCGGCTCTTATCGCATTATATGAATGAATATTTTGAAAACTATACTTACGCTTTTTGAAACCATATTCAACACAAGCCAGTGAGTGAGTGAGTGGGCGAGTGAAAATTTTATTTCACTGCCCACGTGGAGGTTGTGAACCGTTATAAACACGAACACGCCTGTATGAAAGTACAGAGTGAGTAAGCTGTCCCCTAGCGCGCTCCCTTTTACAGAAGGGAGTACGGCTTACTCTCTTTTCCCTCCTTCCTGTTCAGAGTGTAGAAAGTGCGCCCCAAAGCAAGACAAAGGAGATACGGTTGCTTGACGTTAAGCAGAGAGCTTTCAGGGCAGAAGACCGCCCTGTAACAGCGAGCCCAAAATGAAACGGCCGAAAAGGAGTGCTCGTTAAGCGTAACTTCCATCACAGGGCCGCCCGCAAGCTTCCGCGCTGCACATCCGCGAGGATTGCCAGGGCACCCCAGAGAGGAAGAAGCGTTGTCAACAGCTCGCTCGTTATACGAACGCCGCCGGAAAGCCTTCTCCCGTAAAAGCCGCGGAGCACGTCCCTGCAGGAGCCTCTTGTTAGCGCCTGCGCCGCCACCGTCGCCTCCGACACGAGAGAGGAACCACGGAGAAGACAGAGAGACAGACGGTCGACATTCGCTTCGCGCCGCGCCCCGATGCGCGCTAAAGGATTCGTTATTCTAATGGCGATGTCTCTATTCTTCCAGCACGAGGAGTACGTGCGGGTTTTTTTTAATTATTATTTCCTGCTGCCGCACCACCAATTACACATCGCGACTTCGGAGAAACAGAGAATCGAGGAGAAGGGAACACCATTTCACAACCACTGGCACTTGCCGTGGCAACAGGCTGGAAGTTTAACCAGTCTAATCAGAAACGTGCTCCGTTGTAGGACCGGCGTCAGTCATTCAGGAGCACTAGATTATGCTGCAGCCAAGCGTTACTCCGCGGAAGATTTAGAGTTCCAGCAAATGAAGGGAGCACTACAGCTTCCCACATAATAATTAAAAAAAGATGCCACCACCGCCTGGAAGACGTTGAAGTAACGAGCGTTAGTTGTTTGGTTTACTAGAATTTATATGAATATGGCTAAAGTGAGATACACCAATGGAAATACGAATTTGACATCTTGGATTTATAAGTGACGTCACCAATCAATCACCAATTGGATATATCAGTGAGTCACCAATCAATCACCAATTGGGTTGCTATATAGATTTACTATGGGGGCCGCCATCTTGAATATTCCTCGGACTTAGAAAATTTCACGCCGAAGGGAGGTGGTAGCAGACCCCAATACATCGAGAAACGTGATGAGTACGAGCTAACGCTCTTATAATAACGAAGCTGCGATGTGCCGCCCTGCGTGTGACTGACGAACGTGCCACGCGTCGTGAAACATCGACACTATTTCCCCTTGCGCACCGGCAGCGATCACCTGGGGTCACCTCGTAGCGTTGGCAGCGCAGTACAGTATTTTTCGACACATTATAGCAATACTAAGTAGCCTTGACTCCGTCTCCAACCATTACACGCCTAGGCCGCACGCTCAACCTTCCAACGACTGCCTCGATTGCTTCTCACTTTCCACGGTTCCGGGCAGCAAGCGACGAGAAAGTTCTCAAAACTTTGCGCCGAGACAAACTCGCAAAAAAACGATGCGAAAGCGACGGCGCAGACGACGCAATAACGAGAGCAGACGACGGTGCTCGTCGTGTGCGTGAGCAGACGCCGCGCCGTCGACTGCACGGCGCCACAATAGAGTGACGAAAGCGTCCACCAGCGGTACACAGACGCTCGCGCCTTTTTTTCCCGCCTACGGACCGCTGCTGCGTGAGAACAAGTAGAAAAGAGGCGCAAGTGAGACGCCGTTTTAATTAAACCAGTCGCCGAAGCAGACCATCCGCGCTTACTTGCTGTTGTCACATCACTCGCCGCAAGAGGGAGACACTGCCGAGACCGCAACGACTGGCCTCGGAAGCTGTGCTTAGACACTGACGTTGCGAGATAAGGTCGAGTATTTGGGCACAAATATCACAGCCATGTGCCACAAATTCGAAGTGCGTAAAATTTGGGCACTCGGCTGTCGCTTATCTGGTGTATGCATGACGCCTCCATACAGCTCCTCTCGCTCTACTAGTGAGCTCAACTGGCCCATGGTTCCCGCCACCGCCTGATGACAAATTCACTGGTTATCTCAACCTTGTTCATTTCAAGGCTGCTACAAAATTTTGCAAGTAGCAGCCTGCACCAACTGCGGATTAGTTCAATAAATTCACCGCCTCGCATATTGAGGGAGTCAATTAATAAGGGATTTTGCCTGTTAAAAATGACCTATGCAAGGTGTGCATGACGGAATCCAACAGTCACCAAAACCAAGGAGCACAGGAGATGTTTCTTTTTTCTTTCTTTTATCTGTGGTTTTTATCAATGGGACATGAATCGGTGCAATTATTTAAACACAACTGATTATCACATAACTGGAAGCAGTTTTGAAAAGTTCCACGTTTTGAACGAATGCGAGTCCAAGAGCCCTGTTTGTGTCCACCTGCAACATTGGGTACTGTTCTTATTCCATGGCAGTCAGGATTAATGAGATTTTTTACCTGTCGAAGATGTGCCAGACAGAAAAGTGTTAAGTGCGACAGGGAACCTCCAAACGTATTGTTTTTACAGCTGCACCTGAATTAAAAATACGCTAAAACACAACAAGAACAAAGGCCATCCAGGATATTCCTGTGAAAATTAGTCTGTGGATTGAGCACCAATTTTGAAAATCCCGCCTTTGGAAGCGCATATTTATTGGCTGACTGCAGCCGCTAGCAGTTCCATTCAATGCGTGAAAAAATTATGCCGTATGCCGTTTCTCCTCAGACTGTAAAATCTTAAAAACTTTCCCACATCTGCAGCAGTCCGAGAGCAAATTATTAAATAACCTGAATTAACTTGTTCAGGAATAATTTTCTAGTGCACTGCCCGATCACAAAGAATAATCATTTCATTTTCGATATTGGCGCACACCTTTGTCACGCTTGTTATTTCCATTTTCTTTGTTCAATGCCGATGGCACGCAGTCTCATCATTGTTTTCCACAAAATATGCGACCAGATTTCTCTGAAACTGCACGCAACAATTGCTACGATATGGCCAAGATTGTTCTTCGTCATCGTTAAATTGAGCGCGGCCAAGATCGCCACATTCTTAACTCGACATCCGCCGAGCACACTTGCTGTTGTCACCACAGCCAAGTTGTTTTCAGTTTGTGAGCCCAAGTTCTCCCAATAAATCGGTCAAATTCATTGCCAGCCTTACTGTCCATTGTCAATACACGTTAAAATACGTTCTAACACAATGAATTTCTTCAAAAGGCCTGTGTTACATTGTAGTAAGGCCCAAAAGTCGGCGTTTAGAAAAATATACACAACAAAAAAGCATGATTCTGAATTGCAAAACTTGGTCGGTGCCCGCATAGTGCTCCAGGGCATTCCTATAGACGCCAAATTCCCGAAAGTGTCCCCATCCCTAACTTACATACTATAAGTTAAATACCTTCGTTACTGGAAACTGCATGCATAACCAGCCTGTGGGTGCTACATGTTCGAAACATGGAAAATAACCAAGCGACAGCTGGGCACAGCCTAACATGGCAAGCAGCAAAATAAATCATGCTTCCCCACTTATTCCTAGCAAGTCTTGTATGAGGGGTGACTGCCACCACTTAGAGGTCAAGCATGACTGCTCTCACTTTGTAGAGACAACTCCTCCAAAATTGGCAGCTACAGTAGTGAACACAAAGATATGATATTTCAGTTTAACTGAACTTTCTTTATCGCACTACAATTTGTGTACAGATGTTAGTGGGACGACAATGTCAGACTTTTTAATCAACAGCAGCCAATTTTTATCATCATTCTAAGCTGACAATTTGTTCCCACAGCAAATTTAGTGAAAATCTGCTTTCTGCATTGCGTGAAGATATTGGCGATTATATGTTTTTCATATTATAAAATGAGGCAGCAATTTAAGGAATACCTTTTCACAATATCGTAATGGATCAGTACTTCATACCCAAGCCTTTTTTGGCGATCACTCTTTGACTCTGTTGAAGCGTGGAGTCCAAGAAGCTGTCAGTGAATGTCTTGTGCATGTTTCTCCAATTCTGCAGCGGCATCTCAACTTTCTGCTCGGCGCTCCCGGACTTTTTGTCAATCCGACGATGTGCAACACTTATTCAAATTAATTTAATTGAAATATTCTCATTAGTGCGGCTTGGCCAACTTAATAGGGTCCACTGTCCTCTTTTTCATCCAATTTTTCACAAGCATAGAAGAATTCTTCAGGTCCTAATTCTGTTGAAGCACATATCCAAATTCCAGATTCTTGCGTGCCTATGGAAGCATAACATTTTGAACAATGCCCTGAGTAACATCTGTGCTCGTGGCCGGTTGAATTCAGTCGAGGAGACAAACTCCACATGTGGAGAATCAGCCCTGTGCCATTGCGTTACTTCCTCTGAGGTTTAACGTGGGAAGTTTATAACTAAGCCAATATAAATTGCATCTTGGGGGATATATACAATGAATGCTATCATTTCTGCATTAAAAGAGCTTTGATTCATCTACTGAAATCCCTCTTTCCCATCCGTGAGGTATCCACACCAGGTGTTCCTTTACCTACATCATCCTGGAAACCCAATTCTTTTCACAGTAAGTGCAGGATTGGAGCTGAGATTCTGTCGTTAAGTTCAGAACATTGCATGTGACACCTCACAGTCCATGGAGTTACTGTAGAGCCTGACAATGGGACCAAACCTTTGGAAATGTCGATAACAGTCAGTGTAGAGTTGTTTAGGCTCGCACGAAAAATATTTTCGACAACTTGGTTGGTCAATCTGACATGTCTCCTGCGAAGATTGAAAAACCAGACCTCTGCTGAACCCATATCTCATCAAAATTTGTGAAGGCATGGACTGTGCTACTCTGAAATCCAGTGAAAAGCTGATGGTGTTTCATCCCATATTTGTGGCCATGAATATCTGCCATTTGAACAGTCTTGATTATGTTATGTTAACCTCACACTCAACCCATTGTTTATCAGTATATGCAGTAATACATGTAACTGCAGAATATGTCCCCTGAAAATGACAGCAAGTTAGTAATAATTTAGAAAAGATGGAAAATGAATGCAATGTGAAGCGCCCATGAAAGGACAAAAATTAAAAAAAGGCAAACTGTTACACCCCCAACAACTCCTGATGGAAGAAGACGGCATTATTTCATCACAATTATTCAGAAATGGCAAATAGACCTTTTATATCTTTGTTATTTTGTATTTATAAAAAAAAATTAAAATATATCTTTTTGTTCACTACTGTGTCAATACAGGCCAACAGGGATCTGTGAGATAAGCAAGATGCACTGGCGCTGATGTCTCTGGGTACAGGTAGGTAACAGCTAGGGATACGGCCCATGGGAAAGCATGTAATCAAAAGCTTTCAAGGTAGTTTCCCAATTTTGCAGTGCACTTATGGAGTCATATCTACGAATTCTAGGAACAATTAAGCTCTGCCTAAAGGGTATGACACCACAGCATTAATAGGTCGCTTCAGCAGCTTGGGGTTCTATTTGCATATCGTTTCGCAGACACGGACACTGTCAGACAAGACACACAACGCCTTCCTTTAAAGGTGTATAGACAAAATTTTAGTAGCGCTTTCTCTCTTAAGAATGGCACGAAGCACATTGGAAAACATAGACAGCTACGTGGAATGCACCAACAAGCGGTAAATAGTCTATAATTGAATTTTTTTTTCTCTCATACTGTTTCGGTTTCAGTTGCAACAGCCAAACAATGGCTGTGACGTATAAGACGTGCTCAGGCCATGTGAGGTATACAAAAACTGTAGTAAAATCGCTGCTTTCTTCTTTGTAATTCACATAAACTCTTACACAAGCCTGCTCAAGAACTGGAATGACAAAACATGAACAAGCATATATTATATCAAAGTTTTTGCACGCCTCACATGACCTGAACGTGTCTTGCATGTCACAGCTGCCATTCGGCTTTTGAAAACGAACTGAAATGACAGGAGAAAAAGATTGAACTATAAATTATTCATCCGTCGTAGGTGAAGCCCACTTTGTGACACATATATATCAATGTCCAGCGCATCACTTCAAAGAAAAAAATGTGCATCCAAAAATTTGGTGTCTCTACTCCTTTAATCAAGCCGAACAAGTGTGCCTCGGTGTCCCAGGGATAGCATGTCTAATGCAGGATCCAAGGGGTACAGGTTTGGTTCCCATCTTACCCTTATTTTATTTTTGGCACAATTAATTTATTTTACATTCTTACATTTTATAATGATGTTTGATGCGACCTTATATTCACAATTTACATGGCGTTCATTGCTATCTTTATGACCAATCCACATATTCTCACATGCTACTGACGCCGCCTGGTTCTCCTTTGTACAGGAGCCTTAACGCTATAATTTTAAAAGCCGAGTACATTCGAGAACAGAGTATACAAGTACGAAACGTCATTTCAAAGCAGCCATATTTTTAAAGCATCACAATATGTATGTGCCGAAGTTGCAGGGGTACAAGGCATGAGCGGGGCCCCAAAGGAACTGATGCAAACGTAACTTCACAAAATTATTTTCCCACTCTACAGTACAGCTATAAAGGTGGCCATTCATTAACGGCTGGCAAGTCCTTTTAAGAAGAACATAAAAAGCATACGGCATCATTTCGAGGCCGACATATTTTTAAAACGCCACAATAAATTTGTGTTTTGATACTGGACATACCCCCCACAACATTCGGGCGCTCAATCAGCTTGGTGTTTCTCTCCGAATCGCGCAAGCTTCTCATGTGGTCAGACATACTGCCGCATGCGCTGCATCTGCTCACCCAGACAGTCATTCAAACTAGCCAGCCTAGACAGCACTACATGGAAGGCAGTTTATCAAAAGAAAAAGGTTATTATTTTTGCTAAAGTTAACTTCATCAACAGTTGTGCAACAATACCATCGAATTGAAATCATCACACCAGCTGTATAGGTACTGCTCTATGACAAATTTTGTTATGTATCATGTCCACTAGAAAGCGCTGTAAATAAATGCGAGTTGGATCTAGCATTTTTCTTCATTTTTAACCAGCAGTTACACATTATTTAATGAATGTCATGTGATGCAATTCCATGACGCAGTGTGAAATTGTTTCGTGCATGCCTTTGCTGAGCACCCATCCCAAACGTGCCCTCAGACACTGGCTGGAAAGTGAACATGTTCAGAGCTGTTCATGTGCGATCAAGTCTGGAAGCTTCATAGCCAAATGAACAACAGGAAGTGCGGAATTTCGGGCCAGTTGCTCACACATATTAAAGCAAAAGAAGCTCAAAGGACAGGACATAAATAACGCAACAGAAAAAGGATAAGGAAGGAATTGGTCTTTTTAATAATGGCCTTTTAGAATGGCCTGGTGAGTCAGCAAGCTTTGCAGTCAAACAGGGCAAAGTTATGGGCCATAGTTTCAGATTTCACAAGAAAAAGCTTGCATATTCCTGAATGTATGCAGTGTAATATGTCTGCTGCAGTAAAGCTCGCAGGCACTGACGTAATGAACCTAACTGAACAAAAATGTTAAGTACCATATCGACTCATGTTAACGGCCAATCTTGGCAAGGCCAGCTAACGAGTTTAGCTAAACATTGAGGATTGACAATAGCCTAACACTGCCTGGAAGAACACAACCAGCATCTCGTAAAAAGTTAAAAACATCGAAAATGTCAACAGTTGCATTATCACTCAAGAGTAGCGCTGGCTGAAATGGAATGCATTGAATATAAAATTGACTAAAATACTTCATTCTTAGCTTTTCTAGGTTTGAACTTGTAAATAAGATATGGTTTAGTGAGAGCTCTTCTCCGCATTTTCACAAACAGGTTTAGCTTCTTTTGTAAGCAAGCAGTTGGGTGTCAAATGTGCGTGTCCTATGCAAAGGCGACATAAGATTACTTCAGTGAAACGTTCCTGGTGTCTACATGACTTCCATTCCCCCAAGGTAGGTTTTATAAAGAGCAGTTTGTTGTTGAGTTCATTATCCCACTCTTTCTGCCATTTTTTCTTTAATTTATTATGTGTCAACTTCATGCAGTCTTTAAAAGGTATGTCCACATTTTTGATTTCACCATTTTGAGCTCGCACTGCTGCTGAGTCTGCTCTCTCATTACCCTCTATGCCGACGTGGCTCCGGACCCAGCAGAACCTTATAATATGTCCTTGTGTTGTGACTTTTTCTATGCTGTGTATGATGTGGCCTACTAAGGGCTCAACTGCATTTCTTGACTGCAGCGCCGTGAGTAGGCTGAGGGAATCTGTGTATATTATACTGTTTTCGATGTTCTCATGTACTATTTTGTCCGCAGCCATACACACTGCATAACATTTGGCAGTAAAGATTGATACATAACTTGGCAATCTTACTATTTTTTCCCATTTCCCCTGTACTACGGCACTTCTAGAGCCATCTGTGTAAAACTCCATGTAGCTTGAATATTTCTCTTTCAAAGCCAAGTATTCTTGTAGTAGATGTTCATGTGGTGTTTGTTTTTTACGAAACTGTGTTAGCGTGAAGTCGCAAGCAGCGGAAAGACAGTCCCATGGTGGCAATAGATCGTGCCCCGGGGCAATTTTTGGTAGAGCATCTAGTATTCCGAGTTCATGACATGCATCTTCAAAGCGTAGTAACAAAGGTTTGATCGATTGTGGTTTATTACTGAACAGTCTTCTAGACGTGCACTTGGTAACTATGAGGTAACAAAGGTGTTTTGGTAAGGATCTTATTTTCAGTACATATGCACAGGTAAGTATTGCTCTTCTGTTTGCAAGAGATGGTTCATATGTTTCTACATATAGACTATTTATGGGGGATGTTCTGTATGCGCCAGTTGATATACGAAGACCCATGTTATGTACGGGATCCATTTTTTTTAGGTATGATGGTCTTGCAGACCTATACGCAATGGATCCATAGTCCAAAGTTGACCGTACTATGGAGCGGTAGATCTGTAAAAGGCATAACCTGTCGGACCCCCAGTGTTTCCGTGAGAGTATCTTCAGTATGTTTAGAGATCGAGAAGCTTTCTTTTTGAGGCTGTTTATGTGGGGTAAGAATGTGAACTTCCTGTCAAAAGTTATGCCTAGGAATTTATGCTCTTGTTTTACTTGTAGAACACTTTCATTCAAGTGCAGGGTGGGATCAATCTGCATGCCTCTTTTCAGTGAGAAAAGGACAGCAACTGTTTCTTGTGGAGAGAACTTAAATCCGTTTTGGTCTGCCCAAGTCGCTAGTTTGTTCAGTGTAAGTTGTACCTGTCTTTCGCATGCTAATAAGCTAGAAGATGTGCATGAAATTTGAAGGTCATCAACATATACGGAATACATGATGGACTTTGGAATTATTCGCGATATTGAGTTCACTTTTACAATAAAGAGTGTGGTACTTAGAATACACCCCAGCGGTACACCTTTTTCTTGGATGAATTTTTTCGAAAGCATGCAACCTAGGCGTACACGAAAGGAACGGTCAGAAAGAAAGTCTTTTAAACAGTTCAGCATCCTGCCACGGATGCCTAGATCCGCGAGGTCACGAAGAATCCCATACCTCCAGGTGGTATCATAAGCTTTTATCAAGTAAAAAAAAAACTGCTAGACAGTGCTGTTTGTGCATGAATGCTTCACGGACTGTGTTTTCAAGATGGATGAGATGATCGTTTGTACAGCATGTTTTTTTAAAACCACATTGGTGGATATCAAGATGTTTTCGCGATTCAAGGATGAACATTAACCTAATATTTAGCACACTTTCAAAACACTTAGCAAGACAACTCGTAAGTGCTATTGGCCAGTAACTACCAGCCAAAGTTGGCGGTTTTCCAGACTTCAGGAATGGCACAACCACGGCGTTTTTCCGTGCCTCTGGCATTTTTCCGGACTGCCATATTTTATTGAAGAACTTTAGAAGACCTTCTACAGCATCTTCGGAGAGGTGAGCAAGCATTTCATAATGTATTTCGTCTGGGCCTGGTGCTGTCTGTTTGGCGGCCGAAAGTACTGTACGGATTTCTTGTAGTGTAATTAATTTATTGTAATGTTCATTTGCACTGCCACTCGTTGACAGTCATTGTTTTTCTGTTGTGTGCTTGTACTTTATAAATGATTGGGTGTAGTGTGAGGAGCTAGAAACCGGGGCGAAGTGTTTCCCCAGTTTGTCGGCCTGTTCGCTAATTCTTGTTTGTGTGTCCTGAGCTGTTAGGAAAGGTATTGTGAAAATAGTAAAGCTGCCATTAAGTTTGCGGACTTGCTCCCACATTTGCTTCGATTTAACTTAACTATTTATGGACGACACATAGTTTTTCCATGAAGTTTTCTCAGCATTGCGACGTATGTACTGTGCTTTTGCTCTCGCCTTTTTAAAATTTATGAGGTTGTCGTGTGTGAGGTACCTTCGGAAAGTTCCCCAGGCTTTGTTTTGTTTCTTTTTTGCTTCTCTGCATTCTTGTGTGTACCAGAGCTTGTTATTTTGTTGTACTATTCCTGACGACTGAGGAATGGCTACACGTGCAGCCGCAATGATACATGCTGTAAAAATTTCATTTAGTTTATCAACGCTAAGATTATCAGAAATTATTTTCTCCAGACAGGCCCTTTCTTGAAATAGTGGCCAGTCCGCTAAGTGCAGTTTCCAACGGCGTGGTTTAGTTGGAATGATTGGTGGTGATGATGAAAAGTTAATTATCACTGGAAAGCGATCACTTCCGTACGGGTTATCAAGAACATTCCACTTAAAATCTGTAAAAAAGGAAGGAGAGCTAAAAGACAAGTCTATGCAACTCATCTTACCTGAGGATGAAGAGCAATATGTGGGTTTGCCTGTATTGAGCAAGCAGACGTTGGTGCACAAAATAAAATCTTCTAAAATTCGGCCTCTAGTATCCGTCTGTTCGCTCCCCCAAAATGGGGAGTGCACATTAAAATCTCCGACTACCAGATATGGCTCTGGTAACTGATTAAAAAGTGCTTCTAGATCATGGAGTGTTACTGTGAGGTGTGGTTGAAGGTACAATGTGCATATGGTAATTGTTTTGAAGCTAATGACAGTGACTGCAACGGCTTCATAATTTATCTGGAGCTTGATTTCATGCGTTGCAACACCGCTCTGAACTACGACAGCAACGCCTCCAGAGAGCCTATTCGCATGATCACGGTCATGGCGAAATACTTTATACTTTTTAAAAATGTTTTTGTGTAAGGGTCCCAAATTGGTCTCCTGAAGGCACAGTGCCACAGGAGACAGAGAATGTAAGAGATCTGTTGCATCACCATAGTTTTTTAAAATTCCACGGCAGTTCCAGTGGGTAAGAAACGCCATTATAAATTTTTTAAGGGGATGTATACAGAACCTCAGGTCCCTCCTTGTTGAGGTCCTGTTATTGTGATTTTTTCTTTTTTTTGGTCAAGGGAGCCCCGCCGCCGTTGCGGCCGAGGCGAGCTCTGAGTTGAATCCATCACCTCAGTGGAGGCACTGGAGTTCCGTGGGGAACCCATGGGCAGGGGGGTGGTGGACTTCTCCCAAATGGGGGAAGCCTTGAGGGCTGCCGACTTGGAGGCCAACGGGCCCGTTTGTGGGGGTGGCATAGCAGCTATCACTGCATCTGCCAGGGGCGCGGATGGCCCTGCCTCAACCTCACTTAGTGTGAGCTGGGCAGGTGCTGAAGGCCGCTGTGGTGTGCCGCGCCCACGCACCACATCGGCAAAGGTAGTATGAGTGGTGAAAGAAAATGTGCTCAGAGTCATTGCGTAACGCTGTCTTGCCTCTTTAAATGTAACATTCTCTTTGGTCTTGATGGTAATAATTTCCTTTTCTTTTTTCCATGCAGGACAGGATCATCTTGAACAAGCGGCGTGATCGCTTTCCCAGTTTGCGCAGCAGCGTGGTGCAGCATAATAATAATTAATAATAATTGGTTTTTGGGGGAAAGGAAATGGTGCAGTATCTGTCTCATACATCCTTGGACACCTGAACCCCACCTTAAGGGAAGGGATAAAGGAGGGAGTGAAAGAAGGAAGGAAGAAGAGGTGCCGTAGTGGAGGGCTCCGGAATAATTTCGACCACCTGGGGATCTTTAACGTGCACTGACATCGCACAGCACACGGGCGCCTTAGCGTTTTTCCTCCATAAAAACGCAGCCGCCACGGTCAGGTTCGAACCCGGGAACTCCGGATCAGTAGTCGAGCGCCCTAACCACTGAGCCACCGCGGCGGGGAGGTGCAGCATTGCAGTCTTTGGATTTATGATCATTGGAGGCACATTTGGCACATGTATCGCGGCCGCGACAGCTTTGGGAACCGTGGCCAAACGTTTGGCATTTGAAGCAGCGTCTGGGGTTAGGAATATATGGTCGGATGGAGATTTTTGCATACCCTACCTGGATTGATTCAGGCAGGGTGCAGGAAGCAAAGGTCAGTACCAGGTGTTTCGTTGGAATTTCTTTGTTTTCTTCGTGTATTTTTATTCTATATACATTGATTGCATTTTGTTTGGACAGTCCTTCCAGCATTTCCTCTTCTGTCAGGTGCAAAAAGTCGTTGTCGGAGATGACACCACGTACAGTGTTTAGCGATCTATGGGGTGTAATAGACACAGGGATGTCACCGAAAGTTTCGATGTCTGCCAGTTTCGAGATTTCAATGATGTCAACAAGTTATAGCAGGAGGTCTCCACTAGCCAGTTTTGTTACTTTGTACTTCAGACCTAATGAATCTGTGAGAACTTTTGAAACTATGAATGGGGATATTAGTCAAGCTGGCTTTTCTTTTCGTTCACTGTGCACAATATGGTACTTTGGGAAAGTTGTTTTCTTTTTGTCGAAAAATTGTGAGGTCACATCGGTCCGCCCTCTTTTCAGAGGATGATCATTTGAAAGAAAGGAGGTAGCCATAAAAAAAATGTGTTCTTCGGCCATGGTGCCAGCCACCCACCATGGAGACCAACAAGGAGACGGGACAGGAACTTGAAAATAAGCCCTGCCCACACCCGCTGTACACCACTGCTATAACCAAATATGACGCAACTCAGGGTGGTTGGCCACACAAGGTTAACCCTTGCCACCTATGAAAAGTGAACAAACCAAGAAGGGAGGAGGAGACAGGAAAGTTCTAAGAAAGATGATAGGAAAGTGAAAGACAGAGGGGAGGACAGGAAAGGCGACTGCTGATTTCCCCCGGTCGGGTCAGGCCGGAGGTGCCGTCTACAGGAAGCTGGGGCCAAAGTGGTGTGTTGCCTCCGCCGAGGGGACTTAAAGGTCCAAACGCTCGGCATTGTCTCAACCACTCGGATCCCCTTTTCCCCGGACACGGCGATGCCGCGCACGGCGAAGCGCAGGTGCTCGGGTCCGTGGTGATGCACCGTTCACCATCAACCCCCTGCGGGAATGTCCCTGCGGATGCTCGGGAACCCATGGTGTCGCCACTCACCAACGCCTGCAAGCTGCAGACACCCCCCTGCGGGGAGGGATGGAGTGTTCACGCTGCTGATGGAAGTTGATGCAGATGAAGCTCTGCAATGCTCAGTGCAAAAATAAAGCTGAAAAAACAGCTCAAGAGGCCCCATCTCATGATACAGACAATTAACTGAGCCCAGATGAAGCAGTACATGTATAAAACAGATAGAAGCCACCTATCCCGACAGATACACAGACACTGAAAATAAAATGGATTTCAAGAATGTCGAGCTAAACCCTGCTTCACAGCAGTGAAACTGCAGGTTACAAAGTCATACTGCATGCACAGATATCTAAACAGTGTATGCAGTGTACAATGCACACAGCTGTGAAAAAAAGTAAAGCAACACCCAAGCATACAATGCAGTTTTGTTCACGACATTGCAAAAGTACTGGAGCGTTTTTTTTCTAGAAATAATATTCAGGATTGGTTTGGTTTATGGGGTTTAACGTCCCGAGCAACTCAGGCTATGAGGGATGCCGTAGTGGAGGGCTCCGGAAAATTTAGACCACCGAAAGTAGCGATGCACTGACATCGCACAGTACATGTCTCTAGCATTTTGCCTCCATTGAAATGCGATCGCTGCGGCTGGGACCAAACCCACATCTGTAGGGTCAGCAGCCGAGCATCATAACCACTGAGCCACCACGGCAGCCTAATATTCAGGATTGTAAGCAGTGTAATTATTATTATGTCATATAGTTTTGGAATTTCGTGCATTGATTTCTGAAAAACAGAGTGCTTCAACTCTTCTGCGCGCAGAGCTGTGCATATTGTCTTAGTGAAGATTTCAATTGGGTTTTATTAAAAGGTTGAACGTCATGCAAGTTTGTCCCGGTCACTGGAATAAACTGCGGAGCTTGTACGTAGCCCCTACATGCTCCAAAAACAGGTTTTTCTTTAGCATGCCGCAAAAACTTATATACCTGCTTCAGAAGCCTACAATTTTTGGCGACTGTTGATATCAGAGACTACTGCTTTTTCTTTCAAATCCACTGGCTACACTGGCCAGATTGTAGAGGGCCACATACAACGCATCGTAAAAAAGTTGCAGTGTATTATTGCAGGCACTGAACGAAACTGCGGCAAGTATGCCTCAAACGAGGCACACTGCCAAACCAGTGTATCTTCGACGTCTCATGCTGCGAAATATAACGGCTTACTGCACAAAGCGCTACCATTTGCACCGCACGATCTCCTTCCCCAGTAGATCCTTCTCACGCAGTTCCCTTACCGAGCCATGGTCTGCAATGTGCACCGCAGAACGGAAGCCAACACTAGCTGCTACATCGTGTGCACGACACAGCGCCAATTTATCCCGAGATCGAATGACATCCGAGCGCGGCGCCGGCCGGCAAGACGAACACCTGTTGCTGGCGTGCCGGCTGAGCGCACATCTGGCGGTATGCCGGTGCATGCTCGCCTGTCGCAGCGGGTGACGTATTGCTCTTTTCAAATCACAGCTACATCGCTTTATCTCCCCACAGATACACCAACTGTACCAAGAGATCACCACCGAGTGCACTAACTTTCCACTGGTGCTTTTAGCGGGATGCGCAATGTGATGAAAGACGGCGGACAGGCTAGTGACAAAAACCAGTGCGCGGAAAATGCGTCGATACTGCCTAGGGGCGCCCTCGACTTGAAGTAACCTAATAATCAGTGAGTTCTGATAACAAAATTAAATACATACAGGTACCCGCCGTTATGTTGTCAACCCCTGAACCACAAACTAGCTCACCCAGATCAAGTCCTTTTTATAGAAAGATGCACTTGCCATGAAGAAAGGCGGCGAAAACTTCGCGGCAACGAAACTTCTGGGTCCTGAAATGGTCCTGAAGGGGGCTGTCGGCTTTCGTGCACGAAAAGACGAAAACTCGCGCGCACGCCGAGTTTGTTCAAGTTGAACCAGCCAGCTACGGCCAGCGTAGTTTCGCCGTTTCGCTTGAGCAAGCCTTGTGCATGAGAAAGACAATAAGTGAAAAAAAAAACACTCTAAAGTCATGTTGCCCGCTCCCCTGAACTGCTTTTCTGCTTGGAACGTTATATATTATAATAAATACTGTGAGAACTGCGAAACGCAAAATAAATTTTTACACAGCCTTTTGTTTTTTGAAAGCAACAGCTTATCATCATCATCGAAGCCTTTAAAGAGGCTGAGGCGTTGAAATTTAAATGCTCACTTTAGACCGGAACAGTGCTCTTGATAAAGCTTCGCCGCTGCACGATTGGACGCGTTGAGACTCGCCCACTCAGTGGTATTTTTTGCGGCGAGGCTGAGCTATAAGCCATGCACTGCTACGCTGTGGTCTTTCTTGTGTGGGTTGTGTGTCCTGCCAACGGCTTTCTCGACTGGTTTACAACCAAGTCGGCGGCCGTACCCCCTGCTGAAGGAGACTTGAAAGACTTCAACAAAGATGGGACAGCTGCCATGGTCCCGTTTGAAATGAAAACAGCTGACGACGAATTCATCCAGGAAGGGAAAAAATACGGCCTTCAAACGTCGACGTTGGACGTATGCCATCACAAGGTGAGTCAGGTTTTGAGAAAATTCTCGTGTCTTGTCGACTCCAGGCGGATAAACGGTCTGATAAGGCAGGAACTGGAAATATAACATTTGGATCCTTGGCATGTTTTGATATATCGTAATCACGCTAAAAAATGGGTGCGTTGCCTCATGTGGTGCTAATCACCGCGAAGGGCTGACGTGGTATCAAAATTCGGTAAACGGGGGGCGGCAAACCATGTTAGGACATGCATGCCTTGCGGATTAACGGGTGACTTCTGAGGGGCGGTTAGGGAGGGGGCTGACGTTCCTGTGTGCTCAATGCTTTTTTTTTTTACTTCTTAGTTGCAAAAAGGGGCTTGCTATAGTTTCAAAGATCTCTCTGCACCTACCCCACCTTCCTCCCTCCTCCTGCCTAAATCAACCCCTGCAAATTCAGCTTTCGCAGCGATTACTATACAAGGGCCACTTGACGGGCGATTAGGGTCGAATGTCTGTTAAACAGAATATTAAATGCATACTAAATGGAATGCAATATGTGGAGGTGGGAACTTGGAAGCGAGACATGACGTCACTTCTTTGCACTGTTAGAAGTCGCTTCTACAAGTCTCCTGTTGCTGTCTGCTGTGTCGTAGTAACAAACTTTGTGTGTTGTAGGTTCTCCTTGGTCTCAAGACCTCTTGCTCGCAGCTAAACGAAGAGGAGCTTGGAAAGCTGAGCGTGAGGTTGTTGAATTGTCAGTCGGCTGTTGAAGGCCGGCCCACATACCCTTGCACTGACGAAATGGTAATGTTGTTTCACCTTTATTGCAATCGATGCGCTGATGCGTATATCCCGCTGTTGTCTTTAGTTTTGTTGAACTAAGATTATTAAGTATGAAGAACAAATTTTTCTATATACAATAGTAGCTGCAAGGTTTTCAAGGGTATTCAAGAGCTAAGAGTTTCAGTACACCAACAGAAAGGTGAAAGTTGTTGGGGGATTCAAATTTTGGAACCTAGCGCAAGCATAAAGTGCAGAGACATAGACAAGGAGCAGACAAGACAATTGATTGGTCCTGTCTGCTCTTCTCCGTCATTTATGCTGATGCTATGCTCCAAAATAAATTGTTTGACCCACATTCGTTCATTTAACCTCAATGCACGTTTGCACCTGCTGGTATCGTGCTCCTCTCCATGCATGAGAGCCGCTCTAGGTCAGGGAGCTTATGGACGTGCACCGTACCTGTGGAAAAGTTTACTCAAAAGTCTAAGGTCGTAGTGCAGGACCACATTAGGTGATGGAATTGTGGAGCACCTCATGAGTTGGGATGCCTCGAACTCCCGGGCGAACTCGAGGTTAACCAGATTTGTGCATTCTCTTTACTTAAACCATTGATACCTCTGAGCTGCCATCGCATTTTTTCAATTAGTAAAAAGATGATATACAACACTCTCTCTCTCCTTCTTTCTCATCAAAGGCAAAGGCTCTGTTTCTGGACTTGAGCCTTCCTTTTCCCCCTGACACTGAAGGTCACATTATAATCTGAAGCAACATTCACAGAAATGTGCTGGCTTGCTTTGTATTCCTTGCACCATAAACCAGTGATGTTTCATGTCATAACCGAAAATTCCCTTAATTAGACCCAAAAGGCCCGTGTACTGTGCGATGTCAGTGCACGTTAAAGAACCCCAGATGGTCGAAATTTCCAGAGCCCTTCACTACAGCGTCCCTCATAGCCTGAGTCGCTTTGGGATGTTAAACCCTCATAAACCAAACCAAACCAATTAGACCCAAAAACTCCTATTTCAAGCTCTTTTCTTCTGCAGCATCTTGAAAAATCTAGCAATTTAGAAAAAGCGAGATAATTTTGGTTCTTAAAAATTCCTGAAACTACATAAAAATAGCTCTTCTTTGCCAAATTTTACTCCTCAAATTCTCTGAAAAAGGGAAGCTTCCCTGATTGAAACATCGCTGCAATAAGCTACCCTTGCCCCCTAACACCTTCTTTTGTTCCATGGGCAACAGTGGTATTGCTGTTCCCTCATACAATGCTTTCACAGTGACCTGTTTCCCTGTCTTATTCTTTCTTTCTACACTTTGTGTGTCTTGCATTTTTACTACCTTTTTTCTTTAGGTGGGCCTGCTTACATCCTGCCCCCTCGCTCTCTCTCAACACGGTGACTTTAAGTTGCACGCATCTTCTTTTCTATTAGCCCAGGCTGTTGAGCGTAATTTTGCTTCTATGTACCCCAAAATAGTGGGCACACTGTATGAAGAAGCCATGCTGTTACTAATAGATTCACGCTCTTCCTTTCAGTCATTGCGTGATTGCACCAAGGGTATGGATCAGCACACCTGGAACACTTATCACTTGATCAGCAATCGTGCCAGAGCAGTCTGCTACAACATTCGGCAGCAGCAGTTCTATGCCAAGACTGAAATGACTGTCAACAAGTTGGTTTGGACCACGGACCAACAGGTATGCAGCAAAGGGTGCTTTCTCTGTATGGTTGACAATAGGTACTGTTTTAAAACACTTTAGGACAAAAAAGATAAGATGCAGCAACCTAAAGTACAGCATGAGCACTGGCTTTCAACAATGTTTGTTTTTGAGAATTACGCATAACATACATCCACAGCATAGTGACATATACCAGCTTATGTGATTAAGAGCTTGCTTTCTTGAGATATTGGCCTTGGTTGCACATGTCATGTGGTGGTATATTGTGACAGTCTGCCACATTAAGCCTGTTAGGAAGTTAGTGCTCATGCTATTCTTTTTTCTGTGTCTTTTGTTCTTTGTTGTGCTGCAGAGTTTTAGAAGTGATCCACCAAGAAGCCCATCAATCCACACTACTCAAAAGTATTTCTTGACGCCAACTCACTACAGCGACTATACGTGCCAAGAAGACATGATTAGTTAGTTATATACACCATTTCTTTTTTCACCACATGAAGGGCTTGTTCTGACTATCCTTTCTTTCAAAAGGTGAAATCCATGTCTAAGCTGGAGGAAGAGCAGCAGAAAGTGAGCACACTGACGAGTCAGACATTGGAGACCATGTCGTCGGGCCAGAAGGCTTTGATGCAGCAGCAAGAGGTGCTGAAAAGTTCCCAGCAGACTGTGCAGAACTTTGTCGCACAGAACCTCAAGGAGCTTATGCTTGAGAAGGCTCTTATTGCTGCTGGCCAGAGGGAACTGGCTCAGATGACCATCACTATTCGCAAGAAACTGGGTAAGAACTGTTTTCCTGTTATTTTTAGCCTTTGCAAAGAGAGGTAAAGAAGCAGTTTTTAAAGTTCTTTCTGTTGTCTTTAAACTGGAGCTGCTTGAGTGTACGAGCTTTTAGTTACGTATTTATGAAGCCATTGGATTAACAATTACAGAGCAGTAAAAGTGCTGTTGCAAGCAAAAGCTAATAGTGCTAGCACAGTGGGTATTGAAGTATAGGAGGTGAAATGAGCTTATATGTAGCTTAGTCTGCTTACATATAGCTTAGTCTCTTCTTAGCCTACCATGGTGGCTCAGTGGTTGGGGCGCTCTACTAGACTCGGGTTCAATCCTGACCGCATTTCGATGAAGGTGAAACACAAAAAATGCCTGTGCACTGTGAGATGTCGGTGCACATTAAATAATCCCTGGTGGTCTAAATTAATCTGGAGCCCTCGATGCACTACGATGTCCCTCATATCCCATATGTCACATCGGGATGTTAAACACCACAGTTTTTCTTGCATTTTTAAATAGGACACTAGAACCTCGATGACATGAATCTCAGTTTAGTGAAAAACATGTGTATCACCCGAAATTCATATAATCGGGGGGGGGAACAAAAGCATGAGTATCCATAAGCATAGGGAATACATTCATGCAAGTCTATTTACGACTGACAGGATTTATTTAGACACTTGCCACTGCTCCATGCTCGCAGTGCATACTGCACAACTGGCAGTGATGGCATTAGCAATGTGGGGATGGTGCTAAGTACTCACGAGTGTGGTCGCAGCTCCCAGGTTTGTATCAACCGTAGAAGAGCGCAAGAGATTTCGGAATGCCTGGAATCCTGCATATTATGCTTGATGCACTTTGGCCAAGGAACTTGACCAATTCTTATCATACAGAAATTTTTATCAGCCCTGATGGTATTGTAAGTTTCTACTGTATTCTGCAATGCAAAGATGTTTCCCAAGCTCTCGTTAATTTTCTCAAGTGCTTATTTCATCGAGGTATGTTAGTACACCAGTGTACCTCTTTGAAGCGCGAAAATTTGTTGTAGCTTGCAGCGAGTCGACAGCTAAATTGCACCAAGGCCCTGCTAAAAAGATTTAGCGCGCAAGCACTAAGTGCCTCACTAACGAAAAAGCAGTCTTGTCTGGGGATGAAGCCTCAGAGCACAAATGAATTGAAATTGAAATTACGGCTGTAAGTAGGCGAACATAGAAAGGCACGAACAGATCTGCTTTGCTGACCAATGCATTAGACCACTGCATTATCGCCGCAGCCGAACATCCCACGACCTAAACTGAAAGTCTCTCGTGGTGTGCTTTGCATGCGTCAACGTCTGTTCATGTGCAATGGATCCGAAAACTGAAACCGAAGTTAAAAATGAAGTGCTTGCGAACTGAATTCGAATTGGAAGTGCCTCACTCTCAAAAAATGCAGTCTTGTCGGGGGTTAATTAACTGAAGAGCCACCTGCCAGAGTTGACAGTGGCAAAATAGAGGGAAATCTTCCCTTTTGTCTTGCAGGGGCAAGGTGGGAGAGACAAGTCTCGGGTATAACGAAAGGCTTTGATGTGCTCCTCATTACCGCTTAAGCAGATTCAAAAGGACACATGCTTGCCCATTTCCTCTGCATCAACAAAATTGATCGCCCTAAATTTAACCCTTGATTTAACCCCGACAGCACAATCTCCAAGATTAACAAAGATACACAAATTTAAGCAAAGTGACTGTGCTAGCACATCTACGTCGCGTTTAGTTTAAAGAAGTAAATGGGGGTTAATTTTTTATTTTGCTCATTTCTGCATTTCTAACTGTCTTTTCAAGTTCATAGCAACTGCCATGGTCCTGTCTTGTGCGCTTCATAAAATTTAAATGTGGCTTTTTTTTAATTGCCTTGCGAGAAATGGCCCATTCTTTCTGCTCGGTTTCAGCAGGTGTTTGTTGTTGCTGACCTTTGTTCCAGAGCTGCTGTGGTGGATTAGTGGTTATGGCACTCAGCTGGTGACTTGAAATACGCACGTTCGATCCCGGCCGCGGCGGTCTAATTTCGGTAGAGGCAATATTCTAGAGGCCCGTGGACTGCGCAATGTCAGTTATGTTAAAGAACCTCAGGTGGTCGAAATTATCCGGAGCCTTCCACTACAGTGTCCCTCATAGCCCGAGTCGCTTTGGGACGTTAGACCCCCATAAATCATAAACCTTTGTGTGCCATGCTTGTGGTTATGGCATGAACAAGAAAAACCTGAAATGAAATGCATGTTCAATCATGGTCTTGTTGTTAGACTAACACATGCGGCAGCCTTCTTTGATCAGTGTGATGATGTGCTTTGCTGCTGTCTTTTTTGTTTGTTTTTTTCTCCCCAAGATGCTGCCAGCACGACGATGCTTACCAATGAACAGCAGCGCCAGACAAACCATCGGGAGTTGCTGAAAGACTTGTCTGCTGTGCATGACTATGCCAAGTTTTTGCAACAAAGGCTAGGTATCCTTTGCATGCTTCTTCATTCCCACAAGCCCAGTCTTCTTGCACTGAATAGGCTGTGACGTTCTACATTTGCTTCAACTTGTTCTCGTTTATTTGCATGTGCTAATGTTGGCAGGTAGCGCTGCAGTGTCTGGCTTTAAAATAATTTGTTTTCCTGCTTCAAGTCTCCTTATGGCTTTTTAAGTAGAGCTAGATCTGCACTCTATTTATGCCTTTTTTTGTAGTGTTAAAGCAAGTTAAAATGAGTACCGGAATATTCAAATGTGCTGCTCCTTTTCAACTCGAGTAATCACAGATATGTGGCCTGTATTGGTGGCATACTGTCTGCCTCTTGACGGATCTATTCATGCCTGAGTCCCTGCTCTGCGTGCATTTCAGAGCAAACTGCTCAAGAGATGCTGTCTCGCCAAGAAACTGCTGCTGAACGTTTTGACGAGACCCTCAACAATCTCGGCAAGATCAATGCAAGCATTGGCTATGTACAACAGACGATCGAGACGATGCGGAAAGATGTCGATAGCAAGTTTGGCTGGCTGCTCAAATTTCTGCATAGCACAGGTTGGCTCTTTTTTTTTTGTCTCCTCAGCTGGTGTTCCTTTCTGCTTTTTATGGTACAGGGGCAGTTTTTGATCTAATAGGCGTACGGTTATCTGCTTATTTTGTGTTTCTTATTGAATCATCCCAAGTTTTCATCTCTTTAGTGTTTCCTCTTCTTAATATTCAACTGTTCTGGCAAAGAAACGGGGACCACAGTTTTCAATGGCTGGTTTTACGTTTACTCAGTTTATAATGCTCTGTTAAGGTAATCAAATGCAGACGGTGCTGCACTCCTTTCTAGCCATTGAGAGTTACATGCAACCTTATAAACCTGGTATTGTATATTTCAGGAATGCAAAAGAATTAAAATAACTTTCACTTTTGTCTTTTATGCATTTTTTCCCCATCACAGGTGCTGCTACATAAATTGAGCATAACTGTTTTGTTTTTGTTTTTTAGATCTATGCTTTTATTAAGATGTCTATGCTGTAAGATTTTCTACAGGTACGAATGACTTATCGGGCTATTAGGTTCAGCATCTTGAAAAGGAATAGTGCACTCGGGTGGTGGACAAAGAAAGGACACAACACCAGTGCCAGCTTGCAACTGGATTAGAAGGAACACTCATGTTAAACACTGCATATGCTAATTGAGAAAAAAACTTGAAAGCAATCTTGGATGGCAGAAGCAGAGCAGTGGAAAATCCTACTCTTGTCCACATACGTACTTGTGCATGCATCCTCATCGTTGAGTAAGAGGGCAAAAGCTTCTCTTATGCACATGACACTGTTTTTTGTCATGTTCTGGCCTCTCCTGTTCCTTGCGTCAACTGAACCAAGCAGCGACACTGGCACGCAAAAGAAACTCTGACCGCATGTCAGTTACTCCTCTTCTGGATACATTCCTGTGCTGTTCCTTGTCATCACTCGCAAGCTGTTTACTGCCTTGAGGTTTCAAAGTGCACTACACTGCGCCATGCAGAGCTGAACCCCAAAATTGCAGAAGCATACCATACAAAACAACAGTGGTCAAGCAGATGTGGTTAATGAAAGTCTTCTTGGGCTGAATATCTAGCTGTTCTTTGCACCTGTTTGTGATGTTCTTGGAGAGGCCAGCACATTTTGTCTTCCGCCATCACTGGGAACTTCTTGCTTCCCTGTCCAGGTGACCAGCTGAGTTCCATCTACTGCTGTGTGCTGCACTGTGGCTACCTCTTGGTGGCCATGTTTCTCGCTGCGTTTCTCCAATTCTCCATGGCGTCGCGAATGTTCCTGCTCTTCATCGTGCCCATGAATGCTGTTGCCGAGTTTCAGGAAGGCTGCAGCCTTGGCTTCGGGCCACTGTCCATTCTGCTGGCTGTCTTCATCTCAGGTCTGTACATGAGCTATATATGCAATATACACAGTAGTATATATCCTCAATCATACCTTCATCAGTGCTGCAGTTTTTTTTTCTTTTGTTGCAAGAAAATGTTTCCTTGCTGAAAAACATTTCGCTTCATGATGCATATAAATTTGTCTTCCTGAAATACAGTGGTGCTTTTGTGGTGGTACAAACAGTGCTTCTTGCTAATGGGCTTCATAGCCTTCTACAAAAAGGCTCCAACTCTTGAATGTGATGTGTTCTGCATGTTTGTTGCCTTTTTTTTATTCCTTATTTTTCTGGTACTTACAGGAAGTATGATCGAAAGTTAAGGGCAAACCATTCTGAAATGATTGAGCAGATGTCTAAAAAATACCAGTGGCTCTGTGCAGCTACACAGCATACAGCAACAGTGATATAAATACTTACATGAGTACTGTCTGCATTTCCTTCAGTATAGAAATGGGAGTTTTCAGTCTTTTCGGTCTTGGAGAACCCAGCGCTTTTCAATGGCTGGCAAGGAACCGTATGTGTGTTGGTCTCCATCCCTTCCTGGCTATGCAGTGAACAGCTTGCAAATAAATAAACCAAAAAAAATATGTTCAGTAATATTGACCAACTATGAACTGAAGTAACCTCGCATAATGAACTACGTTACAATCCTTTTGAGATGAAGGAAAGATGGGAGCTTAGGCATGAACGAATTTGCGTCGTGCTCGGTGAGGGGACTCAACACTAAAGGAACCCATGCGTTCTATAGAACAGGTTGGGAATCGCTGGACAGGGGCGGATTTATGGGTGACTCTTAAAGAAAGCATTTGTGGGGGGGATCTGATTAGTACAATGCATTTTTTGGACTCTCTTCATCAAAAATGTGTTTTTAATTCAACTGCTTGCTGGGGAGGGGAGGCTACCCCCATGCCAACAGCCTGAATCTGGCAGTGGAGTGGAATGACCCTGTGGTGATAACGTTTGTCTAGGCACAAATGCCAAACTGATGGAAGAAAAATGTACTAAAAATTTGGGGGATAGGAGAAAGTGCTCAAGGACAGTGTGTAGGAGTCGGGCATCAAGGTACACTCCTCTTCTTGCCTAACAGTGCATGTTCTTCTGACTGCACAGAACCTCTGGAAGTTTTTGGTCATCTCTCCACTTCATGCTGCTATACTGCTGCAATGTATATTACTATACTTCTGAAGAGGGTTATGGATGGCATTTTTTTTTCTATCGTGCATGGCTTGTTTCCTTTGTGCTGTGAGCAGTGCACTGCTTGCATTTTCGGCCCTGTTTTGTTTCGTGGTACAGCCTTGGCTAAAATTCTTGTGGCCACAGTTTGCTTTTGAGCCAAATTATCAATTCCTTATGGCATCCCTGAAGCTTGGAAAGTGCAGAAGGGTTGGAATATCTTTTCCTCCCCCTCCCTCCCCAAGGTCCTCTGCAGTGACAGGAATGATGAGGAAGCCTCTGTTGAAGCTTTATTATACGAAGCTTCACATATGCATTTTTTCAAATTATGAAACTTTTTCATTCATCTCTTGAGCAGGTGACATTGCGTTCCGTGCCATTAGAGGCCTGTACCAGCGGCGCTGCTCTGGATACCCCGCACTTGACACAATGTCTTATCGTGACTGGCACAATGCCACAAAAGGCTCCACTTCATTGCGGCAAGTATATTTACTCGCACTTCCTTGGTTGCTTCTTTTGTAACTCACCTGGAGAATTCTAACCTCAGCTGAGGGTGGAAAAATTTCACATCATTCCTTCCTATCTTTTTCTTTCTTTCTTGCAGGGAAGCCTTGCATAATGGCCAAAATGAATCGCTTGTAAACGGCTGCCTTTCAGCTGACCCAGGAGTGCTGTCGGCTGACAGCTTTGGCCAAAGTAAGTTATTTCGAAGTTGATTCCGCAGCCTTTTCAATGGCAAATGCTGCATCCGGTTCTTGCACGCAGTACAGCTGTATGCAGGGTTGCTCCAGCCTCGCTAACTGCATTCTGCTTCTTCTATCCTGCATGGTGAAGATGGGTTACAGGTGCATTTCTGTAACTGGCGAAGAGCACAAGCCTGTGCTTCCCTTGAATCGTCAGTGATGATTCGGCTACTTACTGTATTATGCAGCGACCAGCAGCTTGAATGGGCAATGCATAGAAAGGGCACATGACTGGCACTGACGTCATGCTCTGTCTGTTCGAGCTATTAGCCCTGCTGTCCGAAGATTTAACTTATCTCGTCAAAGGAAGCATTTCTTGTTTAGCTAAAAACTGCAGAGAGCCGCCGTGGTGGCTGAGTGGTTATGGTGCTCGGCTGCTAGCCCAAAAGACGCAGGTTCGATCCTAGCCGCGGCAGTCGAATTTCGATGGAGGCAAAATTCTAGAGGCCCATGTACTGTGCGATGTCAGTGCACGTTAAAGAACCCCAGGTGGTCGAAATTTCCGGAGCCCTTCACTATGGCATCCCTCATAGCCTGTGTCGCTTTGGGACGTTAAACCCTATAAACCATAAAAACTGCAGAGACTGCACTGGAGAAATGCAAAAGCATTAGCGCTTGCTGTGACGTTGGTGGCCCCTAGTCGACCCTTTTCTATACCTACTTACCCATTCCATTAAGATCCGACTGCCACTCTTCGATCTCCAATGCTACCACTTGACGATGTGTACTTTTTGTTGCTGCACTCTGATTGGCTGCAGGCTTGACGTCACCAGACGTACGGATGTCACACTCTTATGATGTCACATGGTCGCACTAGTTATAATTAGCCACATTAAACAAACAAATCAGTTATCCTAATTAATTAGTGTCATTAATTTACATTACTAACCAGTATCATTAGTCAGTGTCATTAATTGTGAAAGTGTCATTAATGGCGATCACTATTGTGGCCACTCATTAATTACTAATGTTGATTCCTGATGACTAATGCTACTGACTCGATATTATTTAATCATTGACTTTATACTTCACCACAGCACTCTTCAGATCATGACTGATGACGTCACATCTGGGGACACAAGAACAACAGGGCTTATTTTTATACTTGATTGTCTGTTTGTGAACCCTTCATTTATTATTTCGTTTTATAGATGTAACACATTCTCGGCCGAGAGTATATTGCACCTCTGCATTCTTTCTTCTGACGCACGTTTTTGCAGCTTTAGATGGTATTTAGAGTAAACACAGGTTATCCTGTGTATCCAACCATATTGTAGTTGCCTGTCACCGCCTGAAATGCATCTTGCAGTTTCTCTAGCTTGCAGTGTTCATTTTTTCTTTTACAATCAGCTTTCAGTAATTTGAGCTCAAAGGAGACTGAAAATTGATTTGAGTTAAGGGGATCGAGCCCTTTTTAATATCGTTGTTGTTAACAGATGAAAGTGTCTATTCTGATAAACTGGCAGTTCGAATTGCTAACAAAAGTCCACTCTAGAAAATATTTGATAGTCCCTGTTCATGTCTCTGCTTACGTAACTTGTTAAATACTGCCATGCTACCAACATGGACATGCTGCTTGCATGTGTGTGCACACGACCTATTGCAAACTTAAGTGTATCTTTAAGGATCATGAGCTCCAGTGGAATGGCATCTTTGTGGCATCTTCCATAGGATTGTTGGTCTTTTAAGACCAAGAAGATTGCATGCACATCTGGCTGCGATTGCAAGTCTTGCCACCATTTTTTATGATGCGATACTTGTTCTAGAACTGTCCCGGGTTAACCTTCGGCGGTGAGCATCTGCGATAGACACCACTTGCAAACTTTTAAACACACATTGCTGAGGTGAAAAGGAAATGGAAGGCAAGTTGAACAGAAGCTCATTTTGGTCTGAGGTCAGGTACGCTTGCTGAAAAATGCATGTGACAAGGCTACTATTGCAGACATGTAGCAGATGTGTATGTGTGGTGGCCATTGCAACAGCACTGCATGCCGGAATTCAGGGAGATATCACGTTCCAAGAACACAGGGACAACAGATTTACCTTTGTTCTTAATATTGCTCTCATGTCAGTCTCAAAACCAGATGAGGCAACGATGAGTGGTTCAGGTACATAGTAGTTATATTGGTGGTCACTATCCACTATGCTTCGTTGTACCTTGTACATTCTACACTTTTTTTTTTCTCCAGAATTCTGACTAAAGGTTCTCTTCACTACCTAAAGCTTTCTTCTTCTGTCACTGTTTACATGTGCTCTATCCATAAGCATTTAAAAACCTCCATTCTTGCTGCTGTCTTACCTGCCTTCATCCTATTCCATAAACAATTCAAAGTAAAGTCACCTCATGCAAAGATCTCGGTAATTCATGTGCAACATATCATGACTAGCTTTTTTTTTCCTACATACCATACTAGTTTTGCTACAATTTTATACGATTGCTTTTTATTATACTTGTGCACTTTTGCCTCCTCAGGCACTGCCCTCCCTCCCCAACCCAAATGAGAATTGGGACACCTGTTGTCATGGGCTTGGTGCATGCATATAGCAGTCACGTTGTGTTAGTAGAAGAAGCAACCTCAAAGACATTACCAGCAACAATTTCATTGGACGCATTTGCTTTTTTTTTGTTTCCCTTTCCACTCCTCACCTCTCTGCAGGATCTTCAGGACAGCACAGTCATGTGTTCTCTCCAAGCTCGCGCAGCAGCACTCCTCTGCTCGAAGAGCCAAGATCAACGTCTCTGGCCAGCACTAGCGAGGCAGATGAACGCGCAGCTGAAGTATCGCGTTGGTTGTCTGAAAGCCCAGAAGTTTGCAGCGCATCGGACACAGTTCCAGCCACATCAACTCCCGTGGCCAGTCCAGAGAAGCCCTTTTTGCAGGCCTCCAGGAAGGCAAGCTTTGTTTACTTCATTTGGTGCTTGACTCTGATTTTGTCTAGATTGCAGTTATTCCTTCAAAAGTAAAAATATACATTTAAAGTGACATTAACAAGTTCTATGTAATCATTACTTTGCTGCATGTATGAGCGCACATTTTGTTGGATTGCACTTCCTTGCGTTGTCATTGCATTCCTTTTTTTTCTTCTAGAAAACAGATTCTGTCTATACTAATGGCTGTTTTAATTGACAGCTGTACATGCAGTTTCTTTTTTAAATAACATCCACAGCCTAGAAGCCATAGCTTTATGGATAGATAATGCACATGATGCTTAGCATGCAGCCCGCTTTCCCCTACATTTCTGGTTGAGATATTTTTACATGGAAACTGACGCCTTTCAGCCGCAATTATTCCCTTGCCCTCGGTTATTAGAAGCCAGCATTTGATAGTTCATTATTTGGAGGATATTACACGGGCATCACCATCGCATGCCATTTTAATATTACAGCAAGGAAGTCTTGCTTGTCACAGGGTTTCCGACATTGAATCAGTTTAAAAACTTTTTTGCAGTAATAGTTGCAAAATTATATTTTTGCTATGCTATAATTTGTTATAGAAGAAGCACCGTAATTTTAATTTCTTCACTTTGGACTTTTTCAACATCTGTTCAAGAATTAAGAACACCTGTTGCCTGTTCAAAAATATCTGCTTGACTGAGGCCTGTCATCCCCAACTCTTGTTAGTTCATAACAGGTTTTTTTTTTCCTCGCCTCAGGACATCAGCATGACGAGGCACAACCTGCTCTCTTCTTTCAATGCACGATCCCGCAGGAGCTTCGCTCGTTCTCCAGACGAGAGGTGAGTGGATTTCGAGTGTTCGTGAACTTTTTTGTGCCTCTTTTCTTCTTGTTCTTTCATTTTCCCTCTTTTTTTCTTTCTATTCCTCTCTCTCGCTCTCTCCAGACTAACTGTACATGAACACACGGCTTTCCTCTTCTCACCTTCCAGCTTTGCGTCAAATGCATCCACCACGAGCAACTCATCTCGGCGTCGCTGCACTGGCTCAAGCAAGTCTGGTGCTCCGTGCAGGGCTACCTGCCTCAAGGGGAAGGATTTTTGCCACCACCATTGCTAGTGATGCTCCCGGCGCATCCTTCCTGAGCCTGGATGCCATCATAGCTTGACCAGTTTTTGGCGACTTTTTAGTGCATTGACAACTCCTGTGGCAGACTTTAATTTTCTAGCCCCCCCCCTTTATCACTGACAGCGCCTTTAGTTGGTTTCCGGACTGAACGGATGAATTTTTAATCAATCATTGGTGGTGACGATGTCACCATGAACGTAGTCGCAGCTTTTTAATTTTTTTTTTTTCAGTGTACACTGCAGTTTTTATTCACTATTCTTAGCAAACCTGCTTAGATTTTAAAAACTGTATTTTATTCGCTATTATTAGCAAACGTGTTAGATTTTCTAAATAGTTTGATGCCCATAAGTGTTGTGCAATTCCTTCTTTTAGAGAAAGGCAGTGCGCTTTCATGCATCGAGTTTGCAGTAAATGGCTTAGAAAGTAATGCATCTTGTAGCCTATCGTTTAATTGTCTTGTACAGACTCGGTCAATTCATTTTATATCTGCTACCTATAACCGCACTGCCAGTTTCACAAATGTGAAAGCAGCTCTAAGCATTCCCCCACTCCCTACCGACAATGTAGTTTGCCCTGAGAGATATTGCATGCAAACATTTCAGCATTTCTTATGGACTTGTGTCCATTTTTTTGCACTACTTGTATTTTTTTAGCAAAGATATCGGCCTAGTGTTTCCGTAATTTTACTACTATGTGTTTATGCTTTCATTTGTATTGTATATTTAGCACAGTGTTGTGGAGTAGCCTGAAGCGTGAATCTTTTTTTCTTTACCATGTTTCTTGACTGGTCTTTCAAGCATGAAGATCTACAGCCTTCCTTTCCACATTACATATAGCTACTGTGAAAGTTCCACACTATATGATCTTGGTTGTGCTCAGTTATTACTGCTTTTCTTATGTAAATAGATGCAAGGGGCTAAATGGAGAATGTACCTAGTCAGTTAAACCATAGCTGTAGTTTCAGTTTTGTTGTCAAGAGAGCAGAAACTTTAATTTCGTCACTTACTTGCTTTGGGTGCGCACGTGACCCACGCGCGATGAAAAGGTGGAGGAATGTGTTGGTGTACATAAATGCCACACAGTCTTCTGTGTGCACAGGTTTGTCCAGCCTGCTTTTAGTTATAACTTGGAACATAAATGTTTAGCCTACTAACAGCAGGCCTTACTGAGTGTATATATTTACTTTTATTTAGTCGTTTTTAAAGTTTAGATTTCGACACCATTTGTGATGACTTATGATGCACCGTATTTCTTGACATTCTCTTTTCGGTGTCTAGGTGTTAAAGGTGGGGAACACTTTGACATGCATTGGTGTTCTTTTAGTTCTGACTCTCTGGAGACAGTGACTGCATTTATTTTGTTGAGTAAATAAATGATGCGGTAAAACCGCACGTGTTTTATTTGCATTTTACTGCAGCCACTGGAAAAGTAACATTCTTTTTCTCATTTTTTTTTTCGAAAGGCGCGCTCCACACTTGCTGAATCTGGTATGCCGAGCATGACCTGCAAGGTCTTCTTTGTTGGCAATGACTTTGCGATGAGGGCCAATGTAGTGGCTGTAGCTCAGATGCAGGTTGCAGCTGTTCAGGGTGTCATGATGCCTTTGAGGTTCCTGGAGTAAAGCATCATTAAATCACTTGTCGCTACTGCATTTTAGAATGTACAGTTGGCATCTCACTTCTGTGAGCAACTCGAGCAGTGCACAGTAGACTAAGAAAATTAAACTGACAGCAGATGATGGCTTTCTGACAACGGACTCGAGCCCAGCTGGCTTTTTGGTTCTGTGTGGCTGTATTTTCGCGCAAGTGTTCTCTCCTGAACCTACCAGCTGCAGCCAGGTGTCTTCATTTGCAGAGTGGTATGCCGCCCAAGCACTCTGTCCAAAAGTTATGGCCACCACGGTGGCTCAGTGGTTATGGCACTTGGCTGCTGACACGAAAGACATGGGTTTGATCCCGGCTGCGGTGGTTGCATTTCGATGAAGGCGGAATGCTAGATAGACGCCCATGTACTGTGCGATGTCAGTGCATGCTAAAGAACCCGGGGTGGTTGAGATTATGCAAAGCTCTCCACTACGGAGTCCCTCATAGCCTTAGTTGCTTTGGGACGTTAAACCCCATAAAACCAAAAATTATGCCAGCTTTTGCACACGCCACAGATGCGAGTTTTAAGTTTGCAGGTGCCAACCTTTTTCTCATTGCACAGCACACTGTGCTTTTTGTGAATGGAATACGGAGAAAAGCAGGCAACAGTAGCATGAATAACACGTGCATATATATATGCTCAAATCTGGAAGATTTTCCTCCGGTAATTCTTTGGGATGTTATGCTGGATTTCTGGTTCCGGATAGTTGCACTTGCAACATGGCACCTAAATGTATAGTAAATCTGTTTGTGTCAGTGAAGTAGAAGTACTGTGAACATCAAAATTATTGGTGCGTGTTTTGTTTGAAATGGTGCGCAAGACATCCAAAATCGTTCTAGCTTATCCACGACGTATGTTAAAACATTAGTGACAGATCAGCTATAAATCCTTTTTATCTGCGCCATTTAAGAAGTCTTGCTATAGGTTCTGTTCACTGGTATAATGCAGCAAGTAAATGCGCCGTGAAAGGGACCTTGTAGTAGCAAGTTCGAATTTTGTGGTACAGTTTTTTTTCTTACTGCGGTTCTTTCACCTACAAGCTCTTGTTAGTTCCTTAGCCGTAACAAGGACAACTGAGAAGACATATGTAATGCATGTACTTCCTGCCAGCGGACCTAATTCACGGAAAGTGTTGCCAAGAATTTGACGCATGCAATGTTCAGAACTCTTTGTCCTCGTACTGTCAACACATATGGGATTTGAAATGAGTGTGTGTCTAGAAGAAAAAATTAGCTGTGGCTTAACTACTGTAGAACCTGGTTAGAGAGCAAAAGCTATGGTATATCAGGCAAATAGCTCGCGGCTTGGCATATGTAACTCTGAATGCATTCCGGACAACTGCCAGCACCGGAGCTCGTCGCAGCGACTGGGTCTTCATTCCCGTCCATGTCGCTGCCATCTGTTGCGAGAGCAGCTTTGCTAGGCGCCTTTTCAACGCGCTGATTGACGTCATGCTAAGTCACATGACTCATTGCATTATACCACTTACGACATCGCCCGTTCACCTGTTGTTATTCTTGCATTTCGCTAAATTCTTTTTCAAGATCAAGCTGAAGTTCGCGTCACGTGTTTAGCACTCGTAGTTATCCGTTGCTATGCAACGTACATAACTAATTTTGATCATCAGCCTGACTACGCCCACTGCAGGGCAAATGCCTCTCCCATGTCTCCAATTAATTTACTTAATTATGATTATTAATGTTTGATTTGTGTTGTTTAATTAGGCTAAGCTTCCAATTGCCAGTGATGTATTACATGTGGACATTCTTATGTTTGCTACTTATTGTGCTCATTACTATACTATGACATCATTATGGCTAATCACACGAAGAAGTACACACCTCCGCGGCAAAGCACGGAGCTCGGCGCAGCGACCACCTGTTTCTAGACGCAGATCCGGTTGCTAGGGACGCCGTTGCTAACCACCGGCAACACGCAGCGAAACTTTGGTTCGGACTAGCGTAGTAGAGCTTTCGCTCTAATACTCCGCCACGTACGTCCAAGTCGCAGTACCGTGAAGAGAAACACTAATACCAAAGAGTAAACTTCTGAAGCCCAGCTGTTTACATGAGAAGCATACTGTTTGCTTTCGAAGCAGGTTTTCTGAAGACTCACGACTCCAATAAAGTCTTCAAGTTGGATGCACAAGCTCCGACCTCCACGCACTAGAAACCGTTGGATGATCCCTCTTTGTTGTCCTGGATCAGTCTCACATCCTGGCTCGGTACTGCACAGCTTCAGCACCTCTTCTTGCTCGTTTCTCTCTTCCCCCGCAATGCGTCCTTCACACATCGCAAATGCACGTATGCAAGCTTGTCTCTTGCCAGCCTCAGCAAGCAACTGGTCAAAAATTGGTTTAGAAAAGAAAGTGGCGCAGTAATTGTCTCTCATATCGGCGGACACACGAACCGCGCCGTAAGGGAAGGGATAAAGGATGGAATGAAAGAAGAAAGGTGCTGTAGTGGAGGGCTACAGAATAATTTCGACCAGGTCTGATTCCGGGAACTCCGGCTAGTAACACCCTCATCCGTTTTTGTTTGCCTGTAAATGTTGTTTCACTGCACTGAGGGTGACCATGCTAGGAAGCCGAATTAACTTATTGCAGGCAACGAACTTCGGTGCACACGATAGCTGCGACTCGCGTCTGTGCACTATAAACACGAATACGCCTATATGGGAGTAAAATTTTCTTTAGCGCGATCCATTTTTAAAATGGAGTGTGCTACAAGACAGCTTACTCTCTTTTTACTCTTTCCTGTTTAGTGTGTAGTCTTTTCGTCACCTCCTTTCAGTTCTTTTAGTGCAGGAATGCATTTAAAGGCTACATTTTTACCTCTACTTTTACCGCAGGTTGTTCGTCCGTCCGCACCACGGGGAAAAAAATCCTTTGACCTCGCATGCAGGTCGTTGCTGGCGCTAATTTCTGACACAGCAAAGCACAAGGAGGAAAGCAAGAATGTATATAAAAGACACCGTGCGATAGAAATTTTATCGCTTATCGAATGCACAATATCCTCATGGGGTGGCGAAAGTGAGACTCCTTGAAAACTTTCCAGCTTTTTCACAGCTATAGCCGTATCTGCGACGACCCCCGAAAAGCCGTACGTGCCACCCCGTTAAACCTCACGCTATGTGCCACCCAATAAGGTCGGTGCCACCTTTGTTGTCATCGCGTATGTAGGACGCGCGGTCGATGCCGTTAGCACATTCATATATGAAATACAATGGCTCTGGTTTAGCTGTGGTTAAACCTGGAGTGACGCGATAGCTACAGCTGGCCGAGTGGAACTCGTTCAGTCGATTTGCAGTCTTTCGCTGGGCGTTCGTTCTTCATCTTCGTCCGTGGACGTGGACTCACTCTCTCCACTTCTCCGCAACTCGGTTTCGCCGCCGCGCCGCGCCGCCGGCAGCTGCCACGGCGCCGCCACGCTGAAGGCTCGAAATGCTAGCGTAATGTAGGCGCGCACACCAGCTGCGTGCTCTGACGTCACTCCGCGCATGCGCACAACTGAGGCGGGCGGCGTCAGCTCTGCCGTCGGCGCAGTGGCGCGGCGCGTACAATAGCTGCGGGCTATGACGTCACTCTGCGCACGCGCACAGCTGGCGGAGCGGTGGTGCCACGGCTCATCGCGCAGCCACGCAGCCCTCGCGAAGTGGCTGGTGTAGTGTAGCTATCGCTACAAAAATTTGTCGGGGTTTAACTGCGCCCAAACCAATGTGTGATGTGCGAAAGCGCGACGACGTAAATGGTGACGCCACAAGCGATACCACAGAAACGAGATGGCGTATATCTCAAAGCTGCGAACTACTATTTGGGAGGCGGCCCGGACCAAATTTTTAGACATCACCAAGGTCAAATTTGGAGGTCGTCATCGCGTCGGGCGCGCACAACTATCGTTGGACATCGATTTAGGTCCAAGTCTGCTAAGGTTAATTTTTGGGTGTGGCTCGGGCCAAATTTTGGAAATGACCCGGGCCAAATTTGGAGGCCGCCATCGTGCCGGGCACGCCCAATTATAGTGGGCATCGATTTTGGTCCAAATTGGCCAAGGTAAAATTTCTGGGGTGCCCCGGGCCAAATTCTTGCCGCTTGGCGTCACAGTTACTATATGGCAACAAGCGATGCACAAGCAAGAAATATTGTACGAGTGCTTTCGCACCAATAAAATTATTCTAAATTATGCCAGAGCTCTCCACTATGACACCTCTTTCACTCCCACCTTCCTCCCTTCTCTTACAGTGCAGATCGGGTGTTTACTAAGATGTGACACAGTATATTGGGCCATGTTTCCTTTCCTCAAAAAACCAGCAATAATTTTTTTTTCAGAATGATGCAATAACTGCACGACCAAACTGCGATGGCCGGCCACAGTCAGATGTAGGCGAAACGCAAAAGGTGTCCACGTGCTGTGGGATATCAGCTAGTGCACGTTAAAATTCCCAGGTGGTCGAAATTATTCTGGAGCCCTTCACTATGGCCCCCTCTTTCTTCCCAGCTTCCTTCCTTCCCTCAGGACACAGTTGAGGTATCCACTGAGAAGTGAGACAGATACTGCACCTTTCTTTTCTTCAAAATCAGTATTTTTTCTTTTCAGGTTATGATTGCTGAATACATGTATACACACGAGCAAACACAACCAGAGGAGACATCATCGCATTCAGTTTGCCTTACGTGTCAAAGAAACTGAGCCGACCTATAATCCACCGAGGAGGCACTTCACTGCAATTTATTTCGTCGTGTTTGTAAACGCTACAGCGAAACTGGGATTAACAATCGGATTGTTCTCCAACGGAACACAAATGCGTTTCTGAACGGCATCATGAGGATATGCAGGACCCGTACGTGTGAGGAAAACAGAACAGGCTTCCGTGTAACAAAGAAGCATATATATTTCCGTCCTCTGTTAGCATGGACGGCAAAGCGAACCTTTTAAAATAACTTTGATGCAAGGCCACAGCCTTCGATACACTCGCCAACAAACAGCGGACATCAAAGATTAGCAATCACCAATGCCAAATTGACGAAATACTTACAGAGTTCACGTCTATGCAACTAGTATCTTCAAGCTTACTGCAATGTAAAAGCGACAGCGTGATTGTAGTTGGGACAAAGTTTTGTTTAGCGTGTACAAGAGAGCACTCTCGATCATTGTCATCATCACTAGCCCCTCACACCTTTCCCCAAATAACGGCACCCATCACCCTCCAATGCATAACGCAAATCAATATTCTCAGTTTTCGTTCTAAATGTTCGGCATTTATGCAGCCAACCCTTGGTGCTTTCCCGATAGCCTGATGTGTATAGCCTCGACCACATAGGCTGTCCAGGTGACCATGGAAGAAGATAAGAATAATAACAAAAAAGCCCGGAGAGAACACACATGAGGAGCAGATTGGAAAAGAACAGGGGTACCAGAATGAAACTATATAATTCAAGAAGATTTTTAAACAGACACTTTCGAAGTCTAAATGTATGTCCTCACATCTGCTCAGAACGCTCCAACAGTTTCACATATGTACAGTTTTCGTCAAAAGTAACCAGGCAGGCACAAATGCCTAAGGAGCGGGAGGGCAGTCATGAGGTGGCATTGTATTCGCTGCCGAATGCAATGCCTCATGCTCATTGCGTCGATGCCCATCCACGCAGCAAGCGTGAGGGCGCATAGCAATGTTATCAACGGTAACCTCGGAGCAAGCGCTCACCAGCAAGCGTAGTCGAATGCAGTGCCACCCCACGACCACGCTCCTGGGCCGTTCG